>JARFJB010002343.1:87500-524926 GCA_036346205.1 Vesta saturnalis | reverse complement strand
GTATTTTGATATCTTTGAAATATGCAGTTGTTTTAGAAAACTTAAAACAAGCTTAAATAAAAAATTTTAAGTACGTAGGTATTTTTGTTCTGGGGCCGATCTTGGCGAAACTTGGCCAAAAAATCGATTCCATAACCTTCTATACCTACAAATGTATATGTAGGTTGGAAGACAAAAACCTTGAAATCAGTAACGGCGTCACATTTACATTTTCTAACATTTTCTACGGAGCTAATTGATCAGTGGCGCAATTACTTTTCCTGTTCACATTATCAAGAAATTTTAAAAAATACCATTATAAACATAAGAAGCAATTTTTCTTAAATGTTAGTTTTAATACTACTTCAAGAAGAAATTACCATAAGTAAAAAATTGAAACAGAAATCTTAAATTCGATGAGAAGTTGACTCGACATTTTTTTGAATAATTAAAAACTATACTACGTACATCTTCATGATGTTTATTAGAGGACTTTTTGCTAATGCATGATGTATATGGAAATTATACGGTTGATTCTAAGTTGTGTCATATTGGATGAGTATGGCATAATGGCATAAAACCTTATTCTCAAATATAAATAAAAACATTAGATTTACATCCAAATATTTTTGTTGAACAAAAAACTGAATTAAATTTAGCATAAACATTGTCATTCTATTTTAAGTCTAATTATAAAACGAAACCTAAAAGGTTTGTTTATTAATATTGAAACAATTCAAAATGATATATAAATATTACTATTTCAAGGAAGTAGAGGCGATTTACTTTTAGGTTAATTATTAAAGCATTAATTATAAGGGTCGGGCGAATCTGATATAGAAGGACCAGTTTCCGATTATAGTGGTTTCCCCAGATACGCAGTCTATGAGTCTCTGTATTGCGAAAGGTATAATTAGAATTATATCACTTTCCTTCTATACGTTTCCTTATATATCAGTTTCTTTCTCTCTACTCTTTTTTTGATGGTCAGGAACAACCTAAGTTTGGCCTTCCGTCTAAAGCACTCTGGAACACTTAGGAGGATGGATAGGGGAATATTAAATTGCCAAGAGATGTCTAAGAACGGCCATCTTAAATTTTTTGATATCATAAGTGAGAGAAAGGCAGGAACTAGGGAGATCATTCCAGTTCAGAAGCCGTGTAGAAGAATATGTATTGCTCCCGTTTGGTACAACAAGTTGAGATTTGTACTGCATATTGATTATGTAAATTAGCGATCCTAGTATTCATAGCAAAGGTGGCCCCGACATGGTATCAAAGAATGTAATTCAACAGCGCAATCGCCTTTGTAATACCGATAATACAAAGAAAGAACTGAAACGATTCTCTAGACCAGTTTACAATTGTACAAGATTCTCGGGAAATTAATTTTTCCAAATTTCTGAGCAGAGAAATGGTATAATTAGAATTGTATCACTGTCCTTCCCTACAATATTTTGTAGTATTAACTGGCTTTTGTTTGTTTGAAGCGGGAATCGCCAACGATATAGGTAGATTAAACGATTGAATTGATTAAGCAAAGAAAGAAGATCGCGAGCTTAGACAGGTTTTTGCATGTATTTGTTTAATGCTTAATAATTAAATGGGTGACATAATAATTCAGTAAACGTGTCTCCATTATTGAATTGAATTGATATCTAGAGAATTATTGCGTCAGTTTCGAGTGCATATGTAGTAGCAGTTTTACACCGGCGTGCCCTTGGTTCACGCACCCTAGTTTTCTTTGTAATGACGATTTAAAATTGTTGTGTCTGTTGTTTTGGATAAATGTATTAAAGCTTTATTGTTACCATAAATGCACACTCCAGAAGTTCTTAAGAGTAGAGTTTTTCGCATTGCGCTCAGTTATTAGCTGATGCATATAGAAAATTAATCAACATTCATTTCAATTAAAAAATTAAAAAGATCAATGTAACAACAAACAAAGAAGCGGGTCGATTAAACTAGGCCCGTCAAACTGGGCACGATTACAGTTGTCGCCTTCAACGTGGGGCACGAATTGTGTTTTGAGTTTATATCAATTAATAGACAAATCAGAAATCACGTTTTTGTTTAAGAAAAAGTTTTTTTTTAATTTTAAATTAACCGATTTGCGTAAGATAATAAAATCAAAAAAAATTTTAAAAAGAAAATATCTTAAGACATAACAATAAAAAAACAAACCAGTTTGTGCGTTTGTACCTTATTAATCATCAAAGTATTAAAATATTAAGGTGACAGATTTAGTTTGGAATTTAACGAATGTTAAACTTTGTTATTTTTTTACGCCAAAAAAAGTTTTGCAAGTAAAGAAATTTTTATTCAAATATTTACCAGTGGCATGACCTAGAGGTAGTATTTAGGCATATATTTTTGTAGTTTATGGAATTAAGGTCAGGTTTTAAAAAGTTAAAAGAAAACTAATTAAGGTAAATATAAAAAATAAAATGAAAGGACAAGTAAACAGTGAATCAGAAGTGTTTAGTCAAGAATCACAAGACATTATAATTGAAACGCCCCTGCAAAAACAAGAAAGCAACGAGAGCGCAATATTAACGTGTGTTAAGGCAGCTATCACAAAAAGAAGCATGTCAAATGGCACAAAAAATGGAAATAGAAGCAAGGCAACTGTCACAAGAAATGGAAACTAGGGAGCAAATAAGAGAAGAATCCAAAAATATTCAAGAAGTTTTAAAAACAAGCATTGAAGTCATTAATGAAAAAATGAACAAAATGGAAGAACAATTAAGAAAAAGTCAAGAAGGAGCACTTGAACGTTGGGACAAGGAATTAAACGATAAGAAAGAACAAATAGACCAACAGTTACAAGTACAAGATGACAAAATAAAGGTAGTGGAATCAAAAACAGAAAAATTACGAGAACAAATGAGTAAAGGGGGTCGAAGAATTAGAAAATGAAGTAGAAGAAAACAAAAGGAATATAATTATTCGTGAAAAGGATATGCGTCAAACTGGATATGATTACAGTATGTTTGTTACAAAATTGTCAATACATGTAGATGTTGTGCTAGTAACCCTTGTAAGCTCAGTTATGTGTGATTTTAAACTATAGTAGTTAAGTACTTCAAGTAATCTAATGCTCTCAAAAATTTTGAACACTAGTATCGCGATTAAGAGTCACCACAAACAACAAGAAATTCTCATATAATGATTTCAAACAATGCAGAGTTGACAACATGTAAAATAAATTTACATGTTCAATTATATTAGATGGTAGTTACGTATTGATATTATAATAGAATAAATTAACATATTTACTCAACAGGATTATTAATTACATCACATTGATAATCGTTGTTGCAAAACATGACTACACCTTCACATTTTTAAACGAACGGATATAGTGATTTAGTAGTTGGTTATTAGATAGGATATAGTTGTTGAATTCATTTTACTTACACCCATCTTCTGTGAAACAAACTATAGATGGCGTAATAGTATTAATATAAATGTCAATGACGTTGAATTTGCTTGATATATACTGAACATTTAAGTGAAAGAGCGAAGCAATTCTCAGCTATGGATTAAAGTTTGCTAATTTAAAACATTGCATGCATGAAATATTGTTTGTACTTAGATAGTCAGCAAGCATTTATTCGGAGAAATTTATATTTAAATCATGTACATGTAGCTGAGTAAATCTTTCAGCCACTATCTTCACTGAAACTGTGCATTCTTGTCATTCTAGTGTCTATATCCGGGCAATTACTAGTAAATGTCTTGTTTTGTTTCAATTCCATTTGTATTAGCCATTGTGAGTATGGCATTTAAGATGATTTATTTTCCAATTTTGTAACATCTTGCAATATTTGTGTCTGTTTTCTATTTTCATACACGAATTAAGTTTATTATTGTATGCACTAGCAGAGAAGTTGCTATTTATTTATTTATTGTGAACGTTGTTGATTAATAACATCGTTTGATTTGTTATCTTTGTATTGTTCAGATGGCTGCATTTGTTCACCTGTATTGTTTTTAATCGAATTTGGCTTGCATATGGCTTCATCTTTTAATTTCTAACTCACAATTTTACACGTTGACGGCCTTGCGAAGCACCTATGACTCGCGGAACTTCTAATGCATAACAGCTACGTCACACTTCTATTTGGCATGTAGGATTTCACTTTGAGCCATGCTGCTCAGGTTTGCTTCGCATTATGTTAGGAAATAAAAGTGTATAGCTCAGTGGACAAAATTTTTTTATTGGCCTGGTCAAAGTGAGTTTTACAATGTGCAATTATGGGCATACACTTATAGCGCGATGGGTTTGCTTTCGCGGTTTAATATTTTCAGCCACGTTCTTCAGATAGCTTCTTATAACAAATTACACACCTGCGACGGTTGCTTGTGCGTCCTTCTTTTATAAAATGTCTTTCTTCTGATGGAGGCTTTTCGTTTTCACGCATTTGCAGCAAATCTTTGGCAATCTCCTCTTTAAACTGCGTAATGCTAATATTTTTTTCAGTAACTTTTTTGTATAAAATAAAGACGTTTACAATTACCGATCCCAACAAAATTTCGATTGTCATTTTTCGATATCATTTTATGCTATGTCTGAGACGAGAAACGTACGCTTTTATTTAGTCAGAGAGGTCGACGAAACTCTTTTCATTGTAGCCTCCGATACTTCGGGTTTTCGTTTTTCAGATCCATGTCGTAACTTTACCATAACGATATTATCCATATATGTTGCGGTCAACATCAGAACTTCACGTTTATCACACCATTTTATTATAACTATTCCGGAATGACTTTCCTTGCCAAAACTTTCCCCTTTTTTTAGTTTTTTATTTACTTCTTTTAGTACTCCTTTTCTGTTCCTTCGTAGGGTTCCGACTAAATGAGTCTGCCTATCTAATAATCTGTTAGTAAGTTCAAGGATTATGTAGTGATTGTCTACATACAGGGTGGATACTCTAAGTGGAATAAATTCTGTAACTCAAAAAGTGAAGTCCGGGAGAAAAATCATGATAGGCATTCTTTATAATTGGTTCGAGCCCTCAATCTAGAGGTTACTGTTTCTCCATATATCCATCCCCAAGGGTGAAGCCACTCCTAACTTTTTCTATCAAATGTAAGGTGAGGTCAAGTGATACACCGTGTGAAAGCTTGTATTAGGAGGAATACAACGCAGTATTTATTTCCTCAAAATTTGAAACATTATTTTGTTGAACAAAAAAATCAAAATCAAAAATAATAAACAAATAAACGCACTCTCTTAGCAAAGGAAGTTTCATTTGAGAACTTTCTTAAATTAAACTACGATTTAACGGCTTCTCTGCAAAAAAAATCTTTTCTTATGGGGTACACTCATAACTCTAAATATGTTCAAAATGGTGTCTTGACAAAGACCCAATCGGTGATAAAAACCATTTCTGACGTTTTGAAACATGTCTTGTGGAATATTTATGCAGTAATTCTGTCCCTTAGATCCTGAAGGCCGGTCGGTAATGTAGCATAAACCTTACTCTTCAAATATGCCCATACAAAAACTCAAGGGGATTAAGATCCAGGGATCGTGGTGGCCATTCAAGTACACCTCTTGGACCAATCCATCTATTTGGAAAAATTTGATTTAAATAGTTCAGTACTGGCAATGTGGCAAGGCGGTGAAACGCCATCTTGCTGAAACCAAATTCTCTCATCCAAGTCATTTGGATTGTTATTTGAAAATAGACCCCTTAAATTTGGGAGCAGGTTATCCATGCGCATAGAAATATATAACTACCCACCAAGATTACCATTCAGAAAAAATGGCCCTACCACTCGATCTCGAATAATCCCAGCCCATAGGTTTAATTTTTGTAGATGTTACGTGTGAGTTTTCCACATCCAATGGGGGTTGTGGTCAGACCTATAACAGAAATTGTGATGATTCACTTCACCATGCAAAGAGAAAGTACATTCACCCGAAAAGAGAATCCATTCCAACTGTATGTGGCCATGGTCAATGAAGTCCATCATTCATTCACAAAACTCAATTCGTCGGTCTGGATCTTTATCAGTCTATTCTTGTAGCATTTGCATCTTGTAATGGTGCATCTTTGCAGTTTTTAAAACCTTTATCCTCACTATGGCGCGCTAATTGCCGTACCGAATCAAGCAAGTAACTAAAATCGAGACTAAAACACAGAAGATTAAGAGCGTTTTTCATCAACGATAAGACCTGGCTTCACCACCGGGGTGGGTATATAGAGAAACTGTAACCCCCAGATAGAGGGCTGGAAACAATTATAAAGAATGCCTATCATGATTTTTCTCCTGGACTTCTATCCCTTTGAGTTACAGAATTTATTCCACTTAGAGTATCCACCCTGTATATTGTACGTCCACTATCCAATACATTTTTGCAGAATTCCATCGCAATAGCAGTTGACACACTGTCAGAAGTGTTATTTTTTCCGCAATATATTTTGAAATCATAAGTATACCCCTTCCTTGATTCATAATTTCAACATCTTGATCCGAAATTTGTATCTTTTATTTTTAATATACTGCAAAAAAGCAAGACGTCCTCTAGACTAAAGTTTCAGTTAAACAGATATATTACACGAGGGTTTTTGGAATTTTAGGCTAATACATTCTAAAAGCGGTTTGATTCCTAAAGTCCAATCAACGTTCCGCATTTTTATTGTCAGAGAAATGCCAGTTGTCCAAAAGAAGTTCAAAACGGTTACGAGACATTGCTGATTTTATCTTGTGGGGATACAGAATATTGTTTGATCAATAGAAAACTAATTCAGGCATCTGAACGGAAAAGGAAAGGAGATCAGAATGATTTTTGTTCTGCATATTTTGAATGTCATTATTTGTTTTCAAATTTTCTGCATGAAGACCACTGAAGATAATACCACTAACATCTGAACCAATCTGTTCTTCATTCTCTAGCATATATCTGGTAGAAAATTGATGGCATGAAGTACAGGGTGTAGCAGCTGAATCAATTCTTATAGTTGTAAGCATTTTTATTTTCTTTTTCCGTATTGGAGAATCTGATGGAGAAGAAGATTTGCAACAAATGCTTGCCTTGCAACTTTCTTCTGCATCTGACAAAACATCTTTCATCAACGCTTGCAAACGCAATTGTTCTCTTTCATATTCACTCCTTTAACCAATTTTAAACTTTTATACAGCTTCGAACTTAAAAAAAATACTTAACGAGTATAAATAATTATTTTAGGTAAGTATCTGATCTATTTGTCATATTTCTTAACTTTTAAAATAAAAAAAAAAGTTTGGCCCCAGGTATGACTAAAATTTTTGTAGTTACGACGGTCAACGTGTTAATGTAATGGCCCTAATGTTGAGGTGACAATTTGTAATATTCTTCTTGTCAACCCCGCTGTTGAACGTCAATTTGTAATGGACGTCACGTTGGACGTTGATTTGTGTTAGTTTTTTAAATATATACCGATTTGGGGGCCGTTGTAACCAATGTAAACATGGACCTAATTCTTTGGTTTGCTTACCCAGGTCACAAAAATTGAAATCTGTGTTCTTTATTTTATTTTAATAACTTCCCAGTTCTTTAATAATAATGTATATTCTTTTTGTGAGACGTAAAATGATTAGTTTTTTATTTCGATTTGAATGGTTTTAATATGTAAAGAAATTTTTTCGGTGCGGACAGGTGAAGCTTGTCCGCAACGAAGTCCAAGACAGAAATAACACCTGGTTTGGAAAATCTAATTTATTTTTACTTATAAGATACGGTATTTGTACTTTATTTTCTTTTCGGGGTCGCTTCTGGGCTGCTCACGACAATGAGCGTCGCTTTGGGGCGATCCAAACGGCGCCGGGCACCACCCAAAGAAAAGCTCCAGGGGTTTCTTCAGCGGAGGAATATTTCAGAGTTCTCTTCCTAGCTATTACAGATGTCACTAAAACAAAATTAATAAGGACGGAGGAGAATATGGTATACAGGGTCACAATTCTCTTCGACAAACACAATCATTCCAAACCCAAAGATGGATGATGGATTACTATCGTTGGGTAACTACATGCTTTTCGCTAGCAAAATGGCGGATCAATGTGTTAACACAAATTCACTAATACGCTTAAAACAATCTAAGTCGCGCAAGCTTACTTTCAGATTTACTTCAGAGCAAGTAGTTATCAAACTAAATGTGATTCCTACTTATTAATTACTCTTTTATCTCATAATCTCAATTCACAAATTCACTTTTCGCTACGTACGTAGCGAGAACGAAAAGAAAAAAGATAAAATTTCGTGATGTCACTCACCTATATAGAGTAAGACAGGTTAAAAGTGGGGACGGTTGGAAATTCCATAATTTTAATGATGAGGCGACAGCGTATTAAGCTGTTTTAATTGATATTAAATGAACTACTCAATTGATATTTCTTTCGTCGTGCTAAAATTGTTCTTTATGACACAACAACGATTGGTATGAAATTCGGCCAGTTTCCATTAACAAAAAATACTTATTCTATCTAACGGTTTAATTAGTAATTAGTAACACTTCTATCAACTGAAAATCACGCGATTTCAGAAGCTAGTTACTATTTGACCGGTGTTCGCGTTATTTAAATACGCAACATTTTACTCAATAGTAAAAGATTACATGACTTTCATTGTAGACGGAATTCATAGAAAATATTTTAGATTTAGGTAACTTTAATAATTTATGTTGAAACTGTTATTTAACAATGGAATTTTTACTAACTAAAACAACTAATTTATGAGGACGGTGTTAATTATTACTTGTTTATTTTAGTTTAAAACTCTCTTAATTAGATTGATCTGATTTAAAGTCTATTCGAATGCTTTGGTTTCTTATCTCTAAATTAATATAAAAGGTTTTGAATGCAATTTTCCATTGAACATGTGCGTTTGAATATAAACTGAATTACTACTTATCACATTTTAATTTCGGAATAACAAAAAGAAAACTTACATTTATATTAACGGTTATTTATAGTACTTAGTTTTAATTTTGAAATAAAAAAAAATCTCTATTTACGATTAACGGCAATTTCTTAGATCTTTTTCATTTTTGTTTATCAAGTAAAAGAAAATAAAATCTTAACAATGTCATTCATTAGTTAAATTTTATTTTTTAATACTATCATGTTTCGGTGTGAGTAAATTAACTTTACATATTTGCCCACAAATTCCTTTTTATCAGGATGCCCCAGGTCGCTCAATCGTAAAAGAAATAACCACTGTTATCATGTATCAAAATTGCATTCAATGAATTTACTTAATATATGTGGTTGATCAATGTATTGAATTTGTTTCCTCCAGTATTCGTATAAGCTTTTTTAGTATCCGTAATAGGCAAGATTAAAAATAAATCAAAAATGATACTTATTTAATTACTAAAATTCATAATGCAGAAATATATCAATGTTTGCTTACAGCAATATATAACAATCAATTCTAGTTCTAGGTTAGTATTTCTTAATGGTAACATGCAAAAATATTTTTCTTAACAACAGTGAAAGGAATATTATCCGTCCAGTGTTGTTATTCAAACACATTCAAAGGGGAATAAAACACAAAGATATCGTTTTGATTGCACTGTTAAAAAGATCTTACTTGTTTGTCCCTTCGTTAATGCTGATGACGTACTATTGCGTTTCTAGGCTGGCATTCGGAGGCTTCGTATGGGGCATTTTGCTGCTTCTTCCGTGGCGCAGATCTCTGGTGCCTGGTCTTTTTTTGTTCTCACGATATCTTGTTTATACCTTTTGTTATAGATTAAGACTATTGCAATTTTCTTTCCAACAATTTTATGATTTTGTTGACAATTGGTGGATATATTAATAGTCTTTAATGATCACCTTAATTGTTTATAGTTTTAACTACAACAAGCTTGCGATAACAAACAGCAATTGAACCATAAATCGCAACGCTTCCTTTCTGAACATCCATAAGTTCGAGTTATTGTTCTTTATATATTGATTTACCATTTGGATCGATTATTGTGTTTTATCTTTATTATTCAGTATTAAACACGATTGATGACCGCTTCTGCTACGTACGAACGCGTTATTTTTAATTATTACGTCACCTTTAACGCTATTTTAAATTATTGCATAATCTTTTTTATTATCACCAATTTGACAATCGTCGCACTTTTATCGCTTTCACTTTTTATTAAATCAATAAGGAAAGTATTATTTATTTTTCCTTAACTAAATTCTCTGGTAATTTCGGAAATTTATAAGGCAGCGTGACCATTAATTTATCACCCGTGCTGCAACAACAACAACCTCCTCACTTCAACTAACTACTCAGAAAAATGACAGTCATTATGACCGCGTCTTTTTTTCTCCCTCTACAATACATTCATGCTTTCGTCAATTTGCCGCGTTATTTAAATGATTTCTAGTTAAATATGTACATACTTATGAAAACAAATTCACCTTTTTTTTATCTCCACATTAATTACATTTATACGTCAATAACAAACAATCATTTCTTTATATAAAAAACAACATATAGCTACTCAATGCCCTATATCTTAGCTCGAAATTTGAGTTTCTCGTGCATCCATTACATTAAACATGAAAACTATCTTTACCAACAAATGTTGATACTTTAAATTTACTTCAGCAATTAACTAATTTAAATAATTATTTTCATTTATCCACAACATCCACCGATCTTGTGATAAAAATTTTCACATATGATGCAAATACTAGTTACATTTTTTGTTTTACAATACATTTTTGTCAGTTAAGGTTCGTTCACTTTAGTTGTATTTGTAGGCGCATCATCCGCCATCTTAAATGTACATAAACATGTGTATATTATATACAGCCGCTCTTATTAAACACCACCATTTGCCGCCTCTCATATTATACTGCACAATACTAAACAATATAAACGTAACCTTACAAATATTAAATAAAATTAACACGCCTTTTAATGTTTAAATGCTTCTAAATTTATTCGAAATTATATTCGAAACGTGATTAAGTTTCTTTTATAAATTGTGTACTAAATATCAGTCGTCAGTCACATATGATAATAAGTGTTCAAAGCGATCACCACCATTATCGAGACAAGCAACCACTCTCCTTTTCATTCTTTATTACGTGCACAAATTTTATTGCATCTATTATCACGAGTTAATCATTTATTCATAATTTGAATATAATTCCAGGAATCTACATTTACATTTTACAATTGCATAGCTCTAATACCTAGATGGCATTTAAATTCACAATTTAAATATTATTAGATTCGCTAATCAAAACCAAAAATTGATACGGAAAATTGACCAAAAACGTTAGAGATATACAATATGCCAGTTGATGTTTAGTGAATAATTTTCTAATTCCATTCTGGGATTTTACACTAATCGATCATAAATAGTAGAGTTATCTGCTGGATTTAGTTGGGTGCTATAATTCTATTAATTTCGAATTTCCGGATTTTAAGAAAAGGTATTTCTCAATAGGCCAACTGCTATCTTATGGTAACGTGTTAATTCTCCATTAAATAATTTGCTAATAGATGTAATTATTTAGGCCTTTCCGCTAATTTCATAAGACTCATCCACATTCAAAGCCGGTACCGTTGTTAGTTAGTGCAGAATTTCTGGGTCACCGATTATAAGATCAGATACCATTTATCGTTAACCTTATACTTACAGTTGCGGTGTAATCGCATTAACATAAACATATATATATATATATATATATATATATATATATATATATATATATATACACTATTACAAAGGCGAAACAAACACGTCGATTAGACTAGTGCCAGTGGGCAACTACTGTACAATTTTATGTGCACTGTGTAGATTAAGATATCGGCTGTGCGCCCGTTAGCATAAGGAAATACATGTTGTGTGGGTGTGTGTAATTCGGTACATTTTCATACAATTCATGTCACATATGCATTATTTTAATAGGTTGTCCGTACATATTTAATAAGCTATCTATATACATTTCATGTCGCATGTGTATTATTTTAATAGGTTGTCCGTACATATTTAATAAGTTATATATATATATATATATATATATATATATATATATATATATATATATATACTATATACTTAATGTCGCATGTGCATTATTTAATAGGTTGTCCGTATTTATTCAAATAAGTTATATAACTCCATCATAGGGAGTGCAAAGAAAATATAGTACTACTAGTAATAACGCACGGGGGGAACTGAGCAAGGGTACTACTACCTATTACGTGGTCAATTATAAAAATTACAAGTTAAGGTATGTAAGCGCTTACTCCGCCATTTCTTGTTTGGTGCGATATCCGATCGGGGTTTTCCAACTCTCTTCCTTACTTACCACCTTGCACAGTTGTTACCGCCACACTGCTACCATTTCACTTACACCCTTATTAATTCTCTCTGTATTTAATACATATTAAATCATTGGCCGTTCAGTACACTCACTTTGCGCTTCCGATGCATGCGATATGTTAAATTATTAAATATTAATGGCCTATTATACAAAGGTGTGTTTATACATAAGAATATATAAGAAACATAGTCGTTGATTATTAAATTAGAAGCTAAATCGATGTCGTTTTAATATATATATATATATATATATATATATATATATATATATATATATATATATATATCTGATTTACCCAATCATAACCTGCGCCCACTCGAGTAATAACCGGGAATAAAAGAAAGTGTACAGAGCATCTTTCAAAAACTGCCTCCAACTTGTAATAAAAAAAATAATAATTTGGTGTTGAGATGGTGGTTGTTAATGATTTCACTTATACTTGTAATAATAAATAGATTTTGTGCCTTCAGCTCAGTCCACGATTAAATGGGCTATGTTCTTAAAATTGGATTTGCTTTAATTAGAAAATATGTGTATGGTTAGATATGTTCGCTTTACAAAAAAAATGCAACTTCAACCTGTAAATAAATGTTAAAATACCTCGGACGCCAACTTATTTTAAGGAAAACAAGTAATAAATGTAAAATTGAAAACAATAACAAGGTTTATTATAAAAATCTTTAACTCAAGGTATAACGTAGCAAATCTAAATACTAATGTTAGTAAATCTGAATTAACTTAAAATACCTTATAAACTAAAGATTAGAAATGAAATACGTGTAGTACTTTTAAATTTTGGTTGCCACTGGTATACTGTTACAGATAACAACATGCTGACGAAGCCACGCTTGCAAATTTGGTTGTACAATTAATCTTGAAATGGAAATATAATAGAGTTTTGATATTCGTTGATCCCAAATAAGTACATTCCTTTACAAACACCCAAACTTGGTTGATTTAAATGGGTTAATTTACCATTTATTTATAATTTTCTGCATAGCAACAAACTTCTATTGCGTCTTCCTCGTAAAATTGAAACGTAATAGTACAATGATATTATGTAAAAGGAAAATTTAACATAATAAAACTAAATTAAAAGTGCATAAAAAAGGATCAATATATCAAACAATGAAAATAGGTTTAATTAGCTCTTACCGTAAAAATGTACGACACTTTTGATTAAAATATTCAAGAGCAAATATGGACGTTTTTTGCTTTCATTATCATAACAACAACGACTTCCAAAAAAGATGTCTGCGCACGAACATAATGTGCAAAACGAAATGCGCGTACAACCTCCACTTTAAAATATCTAAACGCATACTTTTCAGCCACTAAGGAATGCAATTCACATGACACAAAAATGAACGAAGTTGTCTAAATTATTGCAAATTTCAACACAACTTAAAAAGGTTTGTTACAAACTGTTGTTACGTTATGTTGTGTACAACCGCTTCTATAGCTGCACGTAATTCGGAAAGGGTACGCAAACGATTTCTATAAATTACAATTTTCACATGATCAATAGAAAGTAATCCACGGGCGTTAGATCCGGTGATCTTGCAGGCCAATGGTTTCTTCCAATCATTCGGTCATCAAAGCACTACTGTAAAAATCTTGTTGTTTCTGCAGCTGTATGTGCAGTTGCATTGTCATGCTGAAAGAAACCCTCTTGCAATTCGTCATCATGAAGCTGATCAATAAAAACTTGTAGCATAGCACAATAACGTTTAGCATTAACTGTATCGTTAAAGAATATTGGTCCAACAATTCGCCTATTCGACATCGCTATCCACACTCCTACGTTAAGATGATGGAGCGCAGCTTCCTGATAGACATGCCGTTTTTCTGCACTCCAAGTTCGATAGTTTTGAGAATTGGCATAGCCACTTAAGTTAAACGATGCCTCATCGGAGAAATAACTTGTCCAACAAGTTGTCGTCTCATAGATGTGCATTGAACCAATTGCAATAATTTATACGCTTTTGAATGTCGGGACGATGAAGTTTTCTTGTAATACTCTGATTTTATACGGTTATAAATGTAATTTTCGCTTGACAATTGTCTGACATGTTCCATATGACAAGCCAGTTTGTTGCGACAATTGTCGCAGTGGCTTTTGAGAACTTTGTTCAAAACAAGCACGAACATCTTCTACAACCTCCTCATGAGCAAGTGTGAGGAGACCAGCTGATTTTCCAAAAGCAACGTTTCCTGTATTATTAAACCGCTCAATTACACGATAAACACGGCGGCGTATAATATCGTAATCGTCATCATTGGCAGGATACGCTTCTCGAAATCCTTCTATATATAAGCGGATACCTTATTAACTAACAATATGCTTTAAACTACTGTTATAGCAAAATCATATTAAAATGTTTTTATCAGTACGTAAGTACAGTAAGCAAGATGATCTGCACTAGTAATATACTATGACCTGCGTCATCACTTACAATAGTACGAGTTAATATTAAAAAACGGATTCAAATTATTTCCGTAATAATTTCTTTTAATTAATTACTCTTTTTCGACATGGCGTTAGTGCAGTTTACAGGTTTTCATATTATTATAAATACTGTTTATTGTAAAATTTACACCGTTAAAGAAAACAACGTTTGCTTTTTGAAAATCCAAGAAAATTGTTCATTATAATTAACGTATTAATGACCATGGTGAGCAATAAACAGAGCTCTAGCAGATATTTTATCTTAATGGTTTCTGTAGGTTATAATTTATGAGTGCTTGTATTCAAAAGGTTTATGTAAGTATATATAGAATATTTATGTACAATATCATGTAAGTTGGTGGTAAACATTTACATATAATTGATAACTAAAGATAATCGAATTTTCCCCTATTTGAACATCCGAACGTTGCTTCATTATGTTTATCTTTATAAATACATACTTTGTATGTTTTAAATAAAAGTGTGAACTTGTTTATAGATACACATGAAAATAAAACTTTCAATTAAAATAAGGAAACATTTTTATTAAAAAGTTTAATTTGCTTACAACTCTGCGGTCATGTACCGTAGAGGGATGTCGGCATATACCCAAAGTTAGTTATTAATGCAATTAAAAATTATTATTAATTTTATTAAATACATAAATAAAAAGTTTACCTCGAGTAGGATTTGAACCTACGACCTGTACTTTGCTAGAATACCGCGCTCACCAACTGCGCCGTCAAGGTTCAAGCCCCAATCGATGTAAATTTTGTCTTTATATATGTAGAACTGATGTAAATTCTAAATGTAAAAAAAACTTATAATAATTTAGTTATTCATGGATTATGAAACGATTTGGAACCATTACATATTGCATGACATAAGTTTAGCTAAAGTAAAACTATCAATAAGATATAAGTAAACTTATTCCATCAGAAAACTGCATATTCCTTTTCAATCAACTTCAATGTTTGATGTTGATTCTTTTAGGGAACTAAAAAATATAAAAGTACTTACACCTTTAGAGTGCAATATGAATCTAATAACCCCGAATAAAGTGAACTTTACCTTTTAAGCAAACAGATCGATAGATATAAATTTGAAAGTTAACATTCCAGAAATATATTAATGTAGTATGTATGAGTTGATAGTAGTATACAGGTTATAAGATTTTCTATGACTAATATAACCATCAGAACTTTCAGAATAATTCCTCACATTAATCACCATCTCATCAACTGTAATGTCCAACATTTTTTCACGTTTGTACAACTACTTTATTTTCTGCATGCTGCACACAATTACACCAAACAGTTTGGTTACATTGCTGTAATGCTTAGTTCCACATTGTAATAACATTTTCGTCTTTATAGCCTTCTCTGCTTATGTGTTTATCGTAGTACCCTTTTCCATGTGCCTATATGACTTCCATTGTATTAAATTCACAATTATACGGTGGCAATCGTAACGCTTCATGTCCATAGCTTCTCATTTGTAACTGTGGTTTTATATTAGTTGAGTTGATCGATCTATTTCCACAATGTTTCCTTTTTGAGCGCGACGTTGCGGAAGCGGAGGATTCTGCTTCCGTCATCAGGCTTAGTCCTGAGGACACAAGTCGAATTCATATGTTATGATTTTTTCGAACTTTTACTTACAAGTCAGACACCCTTAACGCTCAGCCACTGAGTAATCCAATATATACTTTTTCGTGGTTCGGAATAGTTCATTGCGCATGTTGCGCCGTAATTTATTGCGCAGGTGTATTGCGCTTAAGCTCTTCGCGTATTATTGAAATCCATAGGAGTTTCATCTCCACAGTGCCTTCAAATCGATCAGAACGCTCAGGGGAATACTAACCAAAACCAAACCACACAATGAAGATCAGAATCACAACCTATCATGCGAATGCGGCAGAGCATACAAAGGAGAGAGCAGTAGACCACTCAAAGTGAGAACGTTAAGAACAACGTCCGCAAGGGCGAAACAGTGAAATCAAGAATCGCCGAACATGTCTGGAACGAAGACCACCGCATCCAATGGGCAAAGATAGTGGCAAAGGACGAGAATACAACTCGCTAGAAACACAAAGAAGCCACATACATCGTACTAGCAGAAAATCCAATAAGTCAAGCTAGTGTAGAAATGAAACCCATATGGATTCCAATAATGCGCGAAGGGCTTAAGCGCAATACATCTGCGCAATACACCTGCGCAATAAGTTTTGGCGCAACAGTTCTAAAAAATATATATTGGATTACTCAGTGGCTCAGCGGTAAACGTGTCAGACTTGTAAGTGAAAGGTAACAAAGTTCGAATCTGAGAGTAGTCAAACTTCGGAAATAATCATAACATATGAATTCGACTCAAGCGCGAAAACAGTCTTTCTTAGGACTAAGTCTGATGACAGAAGCAGAGTCCGCTTCCGAAACGCCGCGCTCAAAAAGCAAAAACTGTGGAAATATGCCGATCAACTCATTCTAATTATTTCATCTACTTTATACCTTTTCTCTATTTGCCGAGTGTGGCTTCATAACTAATATTTTTTTGTGTTAATCACGAAATCATGTTAGACTTTGTCCAGGATGATGTTGGTATCTTTTCAAGTAACATTGTGTGGTACGATGCATTGTCCATAATAATTAATGAAGGCTCTTCTAAATAATTTAACAAATGCTCAATACGCCGTGTTTTAAAGAGATCTCCATTCGTTTCACCATGATTCTCTGTAAAATCCTGTGGTGCAACCCGCATGAATAACAATAAAGCGTTTACCATTATGACCCTGAAGTTTCTGTGCACTCTTTACGTCTTCATCTTGTCACAACTTGCCTGGTTTTGCTTTTGAGTTGATCCATGTTTCATCCATAACTACTATTTGTCTTCAGCTAGATGAATTGGTCCTTTGAATGTACCGTTTGAGAAAATGAGTTCGCATTTCTGCTATATTTTGTTTTTCCAATAAAGCTCTACGATTAGAGTCTTTTTTGAAGTTGAATCCTAATGTGTGTAATGCACGATTTAAACTTCTATCCCTTAATAAAACATGACTATCGCAGAGTTCAGCATTTAAAGCTCCAACTGTGGAAATATGTATACGTTAGACTGTACTCACTTTGTGGACACTTGTTGTACAGCGTATTCCCAATGCACATTTTGGATGTTTCTGGCCGATCGTTCGATTTTTTTACTAGGTCGTTTTTACCTGGAAAATTGGATTCGATTTATTGCGAGACTTGATGTTCTCCACTGTGGCCACAGATGTACCCAAAGCATTTGCCACATGCTACTTTTGTGATTACAATAGTGAAATAAAAATAAATATTACCTACCTCTTGAATGCAGGATAGCGATATTAACGGACTTCCATTTTCCTTCTCCCTTTCAAAATATTGCAATAAATTTAACACAAACTGCCGCGCATGTGTGTGCAAAGTTTTATCTTTTGCAGACATTACTGCTACAATGTTTCGCACGCGAAAAGGGTAGAAGATATTTGAAGTGACAAAGGTAAAGTAACAAAGGGAAGAGTTCTGAAAAGAACTGTTGTGAAAATGTGTAGATAATAAATGATGAACATGTAGAAAAATGGAAAAAATCAATAGAGTACAATGAGTAAACGGAGACAGGGAGGTTGTGTGGTAAAATTACGTTGTTAGTCAAATTAGAATTAAAGTGCATTTAAGCAATACCAACGCGTATTTTATTTCTCTTTTTATTGCATGAAACTATTCAATGACATATGTCGACTGTGTCAAATGCACTTCAAGTACATTACTATCCTTTTTTTAAAGACGCTTTGATATGAGATGGCCATATACCCAATTTGGCTAGCTAGGTTCATAAACTAGTGACGCAGGGCTATTCTTTCCTGGCGAGAGTAATAAGCATTTCCATTAGGTATTAATGATGTATAACAGGTCTATAAGATTTTTTAACGTTATTCTCTCCTATATTTTCTCTAACAAAAGAAATTTTCATTGCAATATTAATATATCATTTTAATAGCAGTTGTATCACTTATACCCATTGATGAAGTTTTATTCATTCTTTATGAATTTATAAATTTTAGATGACAACAGGAGGTACAGAATCAATTTTAATGGCATGCAAGGCATACAGGGATTATGCATTAGAGAATAGAGGTATCAAAAATCCACAGATGGTAGCTCCAATAACTGTTCATTGTGCATTTCATAAAGCATCTCTGTTTTTAAAAATCCATATACATTATGTTCCTGTTGACCCTATCACTACCCAGGTAGATGTAAAGGCCATGAAAAAAGCGATAAACTCCAATACTATACTGGTAAGTTGCATAACTAAAAATATTAAGGGTAGCTGCTATATAAAGTCAATAAATAATACTTTAAAAAATAAAAGCATCATTGGGTTGAATTTTTGGCATAAATGCAGCACTTAACGGTGAGGTATTTTATAAATGTTTTACGTACTCAACTTGGCAATAAAAATAAAGATCAGCACTTTTGAATAGTAAGAACAAATTTAAAAAATGTGTGCAATATAATTTTATGAAAAATGTGTACACAATTTTCTATTAACAATTGCTCTTTCAAGTGATAGGTTAAACAAATTTTTCTGATTAGCTTATTGGCTCAGCACCCAATTTTCCGTATGGTACCTTTGATGATATCTCAGCAATATCCGAATTGGGTCAGCAATACAATATTCCTGTGCATGTTGACTCTTGTCTAGGTGGATTTCTTACTGCATTTATGTCAGAAGCAGGCTATCCTGTACCAATATGTGATTTTAGACTTCCTGGTGTAACAAGTATTTCAGTTGATACACATAAATATGGCTTTACACCTAAGGGCTCTTCAATTATACTTTATCGTGATCGAAAGTAGTGTGATTACATAATTTCACAATTCTTTTTAATAGTTGTCAGTTACTTGCAGGTATCGTCATCATCAATATACAATAACAACTGATTGGCCGGGAGGTGTTTATGGTTCTCCAACTGTAAGTGGATCTCGTGCAGGTGGCTCAATTGCCGTTTGTTGGGCAACAATGCTAAATTTTGGAAAACAAGGTTATATACAGGCAACACGTGAAATTATTCATACTACAAAGTACATTGAAAAAGGGTTAGTATTAATAAGTGCTTGTAGTTTGTTACACTTTAATGTAGTTTAAGGGGGATTAAATCGATTTTTGTGTTTGGTCAACCAGTAACAAGTGTAATTGCAATTGGTTCCAATGTATTTGATATTTATCGTCTTTCAAGTATTCTTCTAAAATTAGGCTGGAATTTAAATATTTTGCAATTTCCTTCAGGGTAAGATTAGTATAGGAATACTCTTGAAACATTAATTGTGTATTTTAGAATACATCTTTGTGTGACTCATATTCATACTCAACCTGGTGTTGCTGACCAATTTTTAAACGATGTAAAAATTGGTGTAGAGGATATACTTAAGAATCCTCAGGCCTCTCTTGAAGGAAAAGTAAGTAATAAATTTTCAAAGATACTCATTCTTAATTATTCATCATAACTATAATTTACCAATTAACAATACAATTCTATTGAAATTTTTGCAAAATCAATTGAACCAAAATAAAAATGTGATACATTTTTATCACACAAGTCCAAGCTCAGAAAATGAACTGTGTAACAGTGCGTTTTCTGTAGGGCGAGTGCGATAAAGGTTATAGGAAATGAGTTTTTTAGTAAATCATAACAAACCATTAAACTGTATACTTCATAACTGGAAGGGCATCAGGTTAAATATGAGTGAAGCCGTACAAAAGTTCACCTGTCATGGGTACCTCCTGGTCTTAGCAATGTAATACCCTTAATAAATAAGGGTGGTAATATCGAAAAGTAAATTTATTACAAATTACATTCAATAGTAATTTTCATAAACATCAAAAGCTAACTTTACAGTGTCCAATACAATTTCGATTACATAAAAACAGACAACATTCAATTTGCGAAATTATTCATTGCTTGAATTTTGTAGGTACCTTATCAATTTGTTGACTTTATAATAATTTATAGTTTATAAGAAACCAATTATAATTATTTTAACTGAAATATCATTAAATTGAATTTGTGCAATTAGTGACAGAAAGGCAAGAGGAGGGTATGAATAAAAGGGAGATGGAAGAAGAGGAGGCGGAAAGGCAAAGAGTGTTTTGAACAGGGAAGAAAGTAATAAGATCCCTAGATATAAAAAAGACAGATGAGAATAAAGGTGGTAGCAGGGTAATAGTGCAAAGTGAAAACAGGGAGGAAGAGAAACAAATGGAAGAAATAAAGGAATTAATTTGTGAGTTGAGGAAGCTGATGGAAGAAAATATGAACGGAATAAGGAAAGACATCAAAGAAATGAAAGAACAAACGGAAGAAAGAGAAAAGTAATGGAAGGGGGAAAACAAGAATTGTTAGAAAGAATAGAAAGATTAGAAAAAAGGCAGACGAAGAGGAGAAAAGGAAAAGGAAGAATGACATTGTAATAAAGGGGCGCAGAAGCAAGAAACCGCATAAAGAATTAAGAGCGATGATGGCAGAGAAGTTAAATGTAAGAGCCGAAGTTAGGAAAGTGATGGTGATAAACAGGGAGAGGGAAAATGAGATGGTGGTGGCGGAAATGGAGACCTGGGAGGAGAAGCAGAAGATTATGATGGAGAAGAGAAAACTGATGAACACAGGAATTTACATAGATCACGACCTAACAAGAGAAGAAAGGGAAGTACAAACAGAAATACGGAACAGAGCGGCGGAAATATGAGCGGGAGGAAAAAAAGTATGGGTAGGATACAGAAAAATGGAAATAGATGGAGTAAGTTATGTATGGAACGAGAGAACGAAGGAGCTAAGCAGGGAGAGGGAAGAGAGAAGGGACATACAACAGTCAAAAAAGAGGGGGAGGAGAAAGGGAAAAGGAGGATGACGAAACGGCTAGGCAACGGAAAAATGAGAAAAGGAAATGGAAAAGGAAAACAAAGCAAACAAAGAGAAAGAAGACAAGTAGGGAAGAGTGAACTAAAGCTAATGTTCTGGAACGTAGCGGGATTAAAGAGTAAATATCAAGATTTTTGGGAGTTTGTCAAGGAGCACGACGTGATGGGAATGCAAGAGACATGGATAGAAGAGAAAGATCGGGAGTGGTGGGAAAGAGAAATGCCAAGTGATTTCTCATGTGTGGTACTGTACGCGGAAAGGAACAACAGAAAAGGAAGAGCTAAGGGAGGGATAATAGTCGGAATAAAAACAAAATGGTTAGAAAAAGAAGGTGAAGAGAAAGTGCGACAAAGAAGAGGGATGGCAGAAAAGAACATACAGTGGTGAAAAGACAAGAAGTGACAAGGGAACACTTAGATAGGAGAGAGAGGAAGGTATGATAATAATAGGAGGGGACTTTAACGCGAGAATAGGTGAATAAGGGGGAATACAAGAGAAGAGAGGGACGGAAAAAAGACAGACAAAAGACAAAATGGAAGCAAGAGCTGTTAGAAGTGTGTAATGAAGGGGGCTGGGAAGTAATGAATGAGAACAGATAAGAAAGCGAAAGGGCAGAGTATACATACATAGGAGCAAGGGGAGAATCAATAATTGACTACATCATAACGAATGCAGAGGCGGAGGAAAAGGTGAAAACATTTAGGGTAGGTGAGAGAATCGAATCGGATCATCAGCCATTGGAAATGATAATGGAAGGGGGAGAAAGAGAGGAGATGAGAAAAGTAGAGGAATTCACGACCAAGAAGGTATGGACAGAAGAGAGTATAAAGAGGTACAAAGAGAGAATGGGAAAGACAATATGGGAAGGGAAAGGAGTACAAGAAAGCGTGGAAGAAATGAGAGTGAGAATGGAGGAAGCAGCGGAGAAAGTAAAGTTTAAAGGATGGAAAGAGGAGAAAACGGGTTGGAAGCAATGGTGGGACAGAGAATGCAAGGAGGCCAAAAAGAAGGCAAGAAGAACACTAAGACAGTGGAAGAAAGGGAACGTATAAAAAGAGGAATATAAAGCAGTACATAAAAACAAAAAAACATGCGAGAGGAAAAAGGAAGAAAACAAAAAGAAAAATGAAAAGAAGATGAAAAGATAAGAAATATAAAAGGTGAAGAGGAGATATGGAAATATCTAAAGAAAGTAAACAGGAGAAGAAGGACGCAAGCGGGAATACAAATAAACGAATGAGAGAGATATTTCAAGAACGTACTGGAGGGGAAGGATATACAGGAAGGAGAAGGAGGACAACGCAAGAAGACATCTGAAACACATGAAGCAGGACAAGGAATTAAAGAAGAGGAAGTAATAGAGGCAATACAGAAGGTAAAAAAAGGTAAGGCGGCAGGAGAAGACGGGATAAAAGGTGAGGAGTGGATATATGGAGGAGAAAAGGTAGTAAAAAGGATAACTAAAATTATAAATAAAATATGGAGAGAGGAAGGAATCCCAGAGAGGTGGAGAGAAGGATAAATATGTCCGGTACACAAAAAAGGAAACAAAAACAAGTGACAAATTACAGAGGGATCACTTTGCTAAACACGGCATATAAAATATACGCTACGGTACTGGAAGATCGGTTGAAGGTGGAAGCAGAAGGAAAGAAAGTGCTACCAGACGGAGAGGCAGAATTTAGGAGAGGAAGAAGTACGATAGACAACATATACATTCTGAAACACATGGCAAATAAGGAACTAGAAAAGAAAGGGGGGAAAATGGTAGCGGTATTTGTGGACCTAGTAGCCGCATTTGACAGGGTGAACAGGCAAAAGCTGTGGGAATACTTGAGGAAAAAGAAGATGAACGAAAGATTAATATAAAGGGTGGAAGAAATATATGAAGAAACGAGGAATAGGGTGAAGGAGAATGGGGAATTACGTCAGGAGACATTAAAGGGGTAACAAGAAGGAGTGGTGGTGGGGAACAGGAAAGTGTTGTCGCTGGCATTCGCTGATGACATAGTTTTAATAGCGAAGGAAGAAAAAGAGATGAAAGAGATGTTAAAAACTATGGACAGATGTTTAAAAAGAAAAGATTTGGAAGTAAATGGGAATAAAACCAAGGTACAGCTGGTAAAGGAATTCGCTTACTTGGGATACACGATGAGACGAGACAATAAAGATGGAGAGCATATAAAAGAACGAGTGAGAAGAGGGCATAAATGAATGGGGCAAGTGTGGAGTGTAGGAGAAAGACTGTTCGGAATGGACTTAATGAAAAGGAGATTATTATTTGAAAACCTAATAAAAAGAGTGGTGTTGTACGGGGCGGAAGTGTGGGGGCGGAAGGAGTATAAAGAGATAGAGGGAATGCAAGAAAAATACTGGGAGTGGAAAAAGAAACACCGGAATACATCATCAGAGAGGAGATGTAAGCAGAAAAAATAAGGGTGAAGGCGGGAATGAGAGCATTGAAGTACGAGGAGGAAATACGTAGAAGAGCAGAGTTGTAAGGATGCTGGAAGAAAATAAAAGAAGGAAAAATAAAATATGGACAAGAAACCAGGAAAGAATATTATGAAAGAAATGGGTGTGCGAAAGAAGAAGCGGAGAGATTAAGAAGGGAAGGTGTGAGCGGGACAGAGGACATAATTAGAAGGGACAGGGATGTCCAAAGGCAGAAAAGATGAATGAAGGTCAAGGAAGGTAAATATAATTCAAATTATAGGAAAAGATCAAGGGAGAAGGGATACCAGGATACCTGAATGGAGAAGGGAGTAAGGAAAGAAAGAAAATGATAGCGAGATTTAGGTGTGGAAATGAAGAAAGAGGGAACAAATATTGGGGAAGAGACGAAGACAGAGTATGTAGGTTATGCGGGGAGGGAATTGAAACGATCAACCATATGATGCAAGAATGCAGGGAGGTTAAGGAAGAGGAGAGGACGGAAGAGGGGATACTGGGGGAAAAAGGAGGGGGAGGGGACTGGATGGAGGAACTATGGAAAAGTAAGGGGCGAGGAAGACAGTGTAGGTGGAGTGAGGTAAAGAGAGACATTATAAAGACAATTGTAAATAGTAAGTAAATATAATTGTAGTAAATGTAAAAAGGTTACACAGTCCTTTGCAATATTGTAAATAAGCAAATAAACATATTAGGAAAATACGTACAATTCAAATAACAACGATCTCAACGCAATAAAACTAAGTTAAACAGTTTTCAACAAAATGTTAAACAAGTGTTATTTTATCAACGCCTTCTAATATTAACAGATATATGAAAAATGTAAACATGACAATTAATAAAAAATACTATCGAATACTGGGTGTTTCGTTGGTTGTGGCGATATAAAAAAATAAAGTTGATGATGGTTTCTCAGAGACAAAACGTGGAATAAAAAATTTGAAAACGCCATCTAATAGAATTCAAAAAGTGACAATTAAGAAGTACCTTTGGTTTTTAAAATAAATGAAAGCGTAACGAAAAAAGATAAGCCCAAAAATCGCATTTTGTTTTAAATCTCGGAAACGATAAAAATAATGGACTTTTGCAAACTGCATGTGAACATGCCCTAAATTATACAATTTTTCTCTAATTTAACCGCCTTCGTATCTCTTACTGTTTTCAAGATTCCCATTCTGTTCATCCTTATCTTGGGCAACCTGGTATATATTGTTGTGTGTAGAAAAAGTAGTATTTAAAAACAAGTTTCGTATGTGTTTATTTAGTTATATGTATCGGGTGGACCAATAAACCGATCCTCCGGTTATATCTCAGGAACTGTTTATCGTACAGCTTTGGGAAAAAAATTTCCTTTGTAAAAACGGCCAAGGGAAATCGCTGGAAATAACTTTCAAGTTTCTAGCTTTAACGCTAGAGGGCATAATCTTTATAGAAAAATTTAAAAACTTTTTTTATAAAATATGTCCAATCATAGTAGGTATTAAATAAGTAAATTAGAAAGATGCATAATTTCTGCATCAATTTTGTTAAATACTTTTTCCTGTATTTTTTCAAATAAACGATGGTGGAGAGAGGGAATGTTTGTATGAATAAATGCCTATAACTTTGGTTTTGAAGGGGAAGTATAGTTCCATGGTCAGCTAGATCTCCAGACTTAACATGTTTAGACTTTTATCAATAGGGAAGATTGAAGGAGTTAGTCTTTCAAACTCGACCAACCACGCGACAAGACATGAAACAACGCATTAGAAACGCAATAAATAGTATATCTATATCTGAGATTGGAGCAGCTGTTATGTCTACCTGCGATAGATTACGTCTTTGTGTGGATAATGATGGAAAACATTTTGAACATTTAATTGGACATTAAGTTTTAATGTGTGTGATCTTCTTTTCATATATTTTGTTATTTTAAGTTATAATACAGAATGAGCCAATACTAGTTACGTATGTTTACGCGTTTTTACTTATATCTTGAGTTAGACAAAAGATATCGACATGCAGTTTGCGTCATTTTGTTACAAATTTAATTAGTTTCCGTTGTAATTTACAATAGTTCGGTGTTTCCATTTAAAAATTGTAACATAGACAAATTTTAATTTTTTTTATTCGAAAGTGCCCTCTATCTATGACAATTAAAATGAAATGTAATTGGTTCATCTACACCCTTTCAAATGAGAATGATTTCATTAAAATCGGCTGATCCAAACCAAAGTTATAGGCATTTTATTCATGCAAACATTCCCATTCTCCCCCACCCTTTATTTGAAAAAATACAGGAAAAAGTATTTAACAAAATTGATATAGAAATTATGCATCATTCTAATTTACTTATTTAATACCTACTATGATTGGACATATTTTATAAAAAAGTGTTTTCAAATTTTTCTATAAAGATTATGCCCTCTAGCGGTAAAGCTAAAAACTTGCAAGTTATATCCATCGATTTCTTTTGGCCGTTTTTACTAAGGAATTTTTTTTCCAAAAGCTGTATGATATAGCTGGAGGATCGATCGGCTTATTGGTCCTATGCTTGTGATTTTATTTTCAAGGTAAAAGGGCACATTTTGAAGCTTCAAAGCTCACCAAGTTGTTTGTGGAACTCTAAAACTACGTAGAATTTACAAAAATAATTATTGTAATTAGATTACTAATAATTAGGATTTTGTATATTAGGCAACCTGTGAAGCTTAATTTATAGAGCAGTTATGAAAAATATGGTCACATTATTGTTGAAGAACAATTTCACGTATTCTAACAGCTTTGAAATTCTTCTGTATCACTAGCATGCTTATAAAAAATCCCATAATGAAATGCAGTACATACATGGTATTTGAAAAAAGAGCTGAAGGAAAATTTTCATTCTAAACTTAAGACACTTTATGAAGAAAAGGAATGTTTTATTTTTTTGTTTTGATGTATTTTTTTTTTGTAGATGGCATTATATGGAACTGCTCAAAGTGTACCTGATCGTTCCATAGTGGTGGACTTTACACGCTGTTACCTTGATTCTGCATTTTATATTCCAAAACATGAAAAGTTATATGCACAAAAATAAGTACTATTTATAATTTTTGTAAATATATATTTTGTATACCTAGTAAATTATTATAACAACTGTACAATAAAACAATTTTACTTGTACATAAATATTACTATTTGCATAATTAATCATACAAATGGTGGTAGACCAAATAATTCTGGTTTAAACTCTGTTAATGAGTTTAATACTAAAGTAGCTGGTTTGCGTAATTCTTCACTAGTTGACTCAGCTGGAACCATAACTACTTGCATTTCTGCACGAAGAGCTCCTATTACACCATTAGGTGCATCTTCAAATACTAAACACTGCAAAATACAACATAATTACAAATTCAAATACTAAACACTGTAAAATACAACATAATTACAAATTTTTTAGAAAAAAAAACTTACTTGCTCTGGTTTTGGATTATCTGCAAATCGAGATGCACAAACTAAATAAACATCAGGGTTTGGTTTTCTTTTACTTCTGGATCAGAACTACCACTAACAATGTGATGAAATAAACCAAACAGTTCTTGATAATTTTGAGTTTTAATTGCATTGAATCTCTTGATGATGATGTTGCTACTGCTATAGGAACATTATGATTGTGAAAATGTCGAATTAATTTTTCCGCACCTTAAAAATTGAAAATAAGTAACAAATGTAGAAATTAAAGGCTTTTCATACCAGGAAATAAATCTGGGTTTTTTAAGTGAATACTGGTTCCTTCTGTGTATTCGGCTAAAAATTCTTCAGGGGTAATTGGTAATCCCATTTCTGATACAGCTAATTGAGCTGTGACTGGTTCAGGAGTTCCAAGAAGTTTCATTTTTACATCGTCTGTATACACTTTTCCATATTTAGTAGCTATTTGGCCAATGATCACCTCATACACCCTCTCTGAATCTGAAAAAACAATATTGTAATGATTGGGATGTTACTAACAATCTTTATTGGTTTACAAATGATAGCAAGCACATTAAAAAATATGAGTTATAGTACAGCCGTGTTATAATTATGGTGAAATAATGAAGCTCTCAATTTTATGCAATTCTTATTGTTAATTTGTAGTTAGAAACATAACCATTTTAAAAAAGTAGGGTTTATGAGATTAAAATTTAACAAACCTGGTACAGAATGGTAAAAGGATTTGAGCTCTACCTCTGAATGGTTCATAAACTTCTAGATATTAAAGGATTTTCTTGTGTAATTACATAAGAGAGTTTTATTTTTGTACATATTGGTAAATCAATAAATTGTTATTGATTAACCACACATTGTATTTTGATGCATTACTAGGTGGATCAAAAAGTTTGGAATAAATGAAACAAGAAAAACATTTTTTTGGCCAAATTGTAACGAAACAGTAACTTCCGTTACCAAAAAAACTACTTCTCAAAATTTTCCGCAAACTCGCATAATGGAGATAATTGACCGCCCGGTATTTTTTTAAGTTCAAAAAATTTATTAATGAATACATTTCAATGCAATATTCGTGCACACACACTTTGATTAATTGAAATGCAGGATGCAATAATTTTATTTTATAAGATTTCCATTATAAGTATATAAGTTCACAATTTTAATATGTAACAATTTTTTTCATTTGAACATCGAAACAGTTCAGGAACAAAACTAGTTTTGTTATCTCTTATGCTGAATGCAATACGTTCTTAACACTGCAACAGTGAATCGAATCAGTATTAATATAGGTATATACATTTTTGTGCGTGCACAAAGCAAGGTGTGTGTCCAGATCTATTCAAGTAAGTTTGTTGATTAAGCAAATTAATTCGAGTGACTACTGTTGATAAATTACCGTCCCTATTCCGATATTTTTTTTAAACAAGATACAAGTAGTAAACCTTATATGTGTAGCTATTTCATTTATGGAAAGCATATTTAAGTAAAGTTGTTATCAACGAGTTTCTTTGCAGTTTAAAAACACTACTGTTACCGTCTTAATTAAGTCAGTATTTCTACTAATATTAAGTGGCTATTAATTTTATAAAATATTAATTATTTTTATACCTTTATAGGTGAACATTTCATCCGTGAGTAACGTTTACAAATAAAATTGTTTTTGAAACCACGAATCAACTGCACATTAAGTTTGAACCTAAACATTTGCAGAAATATCTTTTCATTGCATCTGATAATTAGGATCTTTTCTCCTTGTGTTTAGACCGAAAGTATTTATCCTATATTTTCAACGCCGTCCTGATTAATTTTGTTGCCGTCCGTTTAGAGTGTTTAGACAGATAAGATCAGGAATAATTAATTTGTTGATTCAAGGTTTCCGTCACCGATTGCACTTTAATTTTAAAATTTAGGGTAAGCATTTATAGTACCGCGATTTCTTTTCTGCAGCTCAAGTGACTAAATTTCGTAATTAGGATTTTTCTTTTATGTTAGTTTTAAAAGAATAAATTGCTCGATAATTTTGTTTATATAGCCGCCTTTATTAGTGCCTAACAAACACATTATGTTTCTATTTTTGGAATATAGTTGTAGTTTTCCGCCACGAGCGATACCCGTGTATATACCGGGTGATCCAAATATTGCACCCACTACAGTTATTAATTCCATTTCGACTAAAATACTTTTTTTTAACAGCAAGTAGCCGATTATTAATTATCAATATTTTTTTCTGATATTTGTTTTATAATTTTTGCATCTTGTACGATCCGTTATTTAAGTTGTCAAATAATAACATTTATTTTAGTTATACCGTTAGGCCGTCTCAAACAGATTATACGGGTTAATTAGTTTACAGCCTGTTTAGACAAATGACATTTTAGTTTGCATTTTTTAAATGTAGTTTTAGTTTTCTCTTAGCCGTTGGCAATTATATATATATATATATATATATATATATATATATATATGTTATTTTTTTTCAGTAACTTAGGTATTTTTTGCCACCGTTGGCGAAAAATTATTTTATTAATTAACAGCGCCAAGCACTATAGTGCGTTTTGTTTTGTTTTTTCAGCTGTTCGAATAAATTAGAGGCTGAGTACTCGCACCGTAACCACCCAACTTTTTTTAGTATTATTTTTGTCCGAGAAATATTAATTTAATTTGTTCCATTGACCCACGATATCAATTTATTTTTCTCAAAGTAGTCCGAGAGTTTGAGTTATATTTTTTTCGTTTGACGAATCGTTCTGGGGTCTAATTTCCAACTTATAAAATTAATTTTTTTATTATTTATCCGACATAGAAAAGATTTGCTTCCGACCTCCGTTGTAGTATTTAACCCAATTGGTGTTTGTTTAAGGTTAGAGTGGTATTAATATTTATTCTCACATGTTTTAGAAATTATTATTTATTGTACACATTAACTAATGATGTACTTAACGACAAGAGTATATGTTTACAATTAATCTGTTTATAAACTGTTCTAGTTTTACATAGTTACTTCTATTTATAATAGTGAAAAGTGTGTTGATATGAATGCATGACTTTACAATTCCTTTAGTACATTGGTCTATTTATATTGAAATAATTGTTATTGCATATTTGCATACTAAGTAATTTAACTAGTTTAACTTTTACATGTGTTTTACTTATTCTATCGAAATGGAATGAAATTGAATGTTTCGTAATTGCATCACACCGTATCAGAGTTTAATATTTTTTGTAACTGATTTATTTTGAATTCATACTACCTAGACCGCGCATTTCCGACTCAACAGCGACATAAGTCTTAAATACCGGCACCGATTTAAATCTTCAGCAACTCTGGTAGACCGACGTCTTCACTGAAGCTACTTGAACCGCTTTTACTCTATTTAATTTCCCGCGAAGAGGAATCTTGGCCTCGTGTAACCCGATTACACCACTATAGTCCAACCGCAGTTCACCGCCCCGCCCCTCTTAAATAATTCTACTAACGATTGACCGGCCACCGAAGGTAGAAGCGTTATAAAATTCGGTTTTATTGGCCCACATACATTTCTTTTAAGTCGATACAGCGAGTCCAACGATTTTCTGACTTTTTTAATCCCCTCCAAGAAGTAGTCCTTTGGAAGATCTTCAAACTAGCCCTCAGTTTCCGTTCATTTGAGTAAATTCTCTTACCGGTGAGTCATCTCTTCAGGTTTGGAAATACGCAGAGAGGTCGCTGGGGGCCAGGTCTGGCGAATACGGTGGCTGAAGGACCAGTTCAAACACGATTTCGTACAATTTTGCTTGCGCAACTAACGATGAATGAGCAGGCGCATTATCGTGATGATACAGAATGTTTTTCTTCAAATGCCGCCGTTTTTCTGCGATTTCAATTTTCTCCAAAAAAATGACGAATAGTATCTTTTTCAAGATAGTCAATGAATATTATTCCCTACGCATCCCAAAATACGGAGGCCATAACATTTCCCGTTCGTTTGGACGCTTCGGAGCACTTTCGCCCTGAGAAACCCATTATTTTGACAGTTGGATGGACTCTGGTGTGTAGAAATGTATCCATGTTTCATCCATGGTTATGAATTGGCGCAAAAACTCCTTTTGATTTCGCGTAAACATTGCCAAATTCTGCTAGCAAGTCGTAACACGAATTCGTGTTTGGTCCACTGTAAGCGCAGAGCTTCCTCATACCCAAAATGTCACGTATGATATTGAACACACTGCTGTCTTTTCGACGTTCAGATCGTTCAGCGTCATCGGTGCTTGACGGCCACAATGAAAGTCAGAAACCACTTTTGAATCACCTTCATCAACGGTGCAGAGTCCGGATAATACTTATCTAGCTTGGCTGTGGTCTCGGTTATCGTTTTCTTGCGTAAATAATAGTGTTTAATCAGAACACGAAACGCAGATTTTTCCATTTAAAAAAACACGGAGTTTGGTTGCTTCTCCCTGCTATAACTTGTAAATGCGTAAACAAATATCTGGCGTGGAACACCACACGACCTTTCAACCTACAAAATGGCGATTAAAAGAAATGAAATAAATTTAGTAACATTTCATTTTAGGATAATTATGTCACCTCTTTTATAATAAGTTCATTACGAAAATAAGCAACATTGTAAAAACAAAATCAATATATGTCAAACAGACGTTTAAAACTTCACGTCAGACAGAAGTTAATAGATATCTAGATGCCAACTTAAAAAATTAAAAGAAATGAAATAATTTTAATAATAATTTTTTAGGATAACTTTCATACGTTCATAACGAAAACAGGCAACATTGTAAAAACAAAAACAATAATTTATGTCACAATCACATTTAAAACTTCATGTCAGGTAGGACTTAATAGACATAAATACATGTTAACTTCTACAAAATTTCAAATCCGCCAGGTAAATTACGCGTTCTATCAAAAAATTGCATAGAACATAATTCGATATGTGTAAGGTCTATATCTAGGTATTTCTATAGATTTGAAATATGCAGCTGTTTTGGACATAGAAATTGATAAAAACAAAAAACTGACCCTAAAAACCCCCCTCTTCGCCGCTGGATTTCTCCCAAAATCTAATCAGCTCAAAGCTCAATGAAAATAAGCTTGAATACAAAAATTTTAGTACGTAGGTATTTTAGTTCTGGAGTTATTGTGGATACTAAGATACATCCCCACGCATCCAGACTTCATGCCCGATCATGGTAAAACTTGCTAAAAAGTTATAAAATGGGCTAATAAGTTGATTTAGAGATAGTGAAAAAAAAGTCGATTGCATAACCTTCTATACCTACCGATGTATATGTAGGTTAGAAGATAAGATATAAATGGCTGAAATTTTGACAGGCGTCTAATGAAGGATGAAGCTTTTTGTGAACGGTTCACATTAGTGCATACTAACGCCATCTCTTATTCCATTCTTCCAAACTTTTTGATCCACCTAGTACATATTAACGTTACCTGATCAGGATTATAAAGCATAATAACATTGTGGAAAGTATATTTCGGAAATAAAAAATGTATAAAATTTGACAAAAGCTACACTTCGTATACTGATAAAACTAAAGTTGATATTGTAAGAAACATTTTAATTTATTTTTGTTCTGAAATTAAAATGGCCAAAAGGATTCCCTTAGTGAAATTTATTTAGCTTTCATTGCACATCATTTTGAATTGGTTTGAATTTGTTGAACCTATTTAGTAATTGTTTTACACATTTTAAAACAAATATCAAGGTGGCCACTGTACTATTTCTGCAAACATTTGCTGGTGTAAAAAGCCTTAAACTAATCTGAACACAATAGGGATATCTTGCAACATGCTAGGATATCCCAATGATATAGGAATAATATATACTGCTCAACAATCCAACTGGACCACTTACAATAACGCATTTTTCTCTTTTCGTTGTGAAACATAAGTCATGTTACAAAGATATTTAATATCCTAAGGAACTATAAGCATACTGTATTGCTTTAAATATAATTCACGTTAAGGAATAATCAGAAAAGTTAAACAAAAAGATAAATTTAAATATGACCTGATTGTAAACGGAATAAAAACATAATTTATTTTGAAACAGAAATCTTGTGTTGGTATGCTAATAACACGAAGGCCCTCCTCCAGCATTAACTAGTTCTTGGCACCTAGTGGGTATGCTGCGAATGCAATTTCTTATTGCTTGTTGAGGGATTCTTTCCCATTGCTCAATTAGTGCTATTTCTAGCTTTTCCAACGTCGCCGGAGGGTTTTCTAGACGTTTCAACTGTTTGCTTAGATAGTCCCATATGTGTTCAATCGGATTCATGTCTGGTGAAATAGCTGGCCATTCCATTCGAGTAAGATGGTGTTGTGCTTTGAAATCATTTACTATGTGAGTGCTGTGTGACCGAGCATTGTCAACTACCAGCACAAATCCATTACCCTTTTCTTGGGCATATGGAAGCACAACTTCTAAAATGTGGAACTAACGTTCCGCATTTACATTTTGATTGCGGAAAACAACAAGGTCCTACCATTTAATCATACGCCTCCCCGACTGTGACAGAGCAAAAGCAACTGTAGGAACCATAAATGCTGTATTATATCGCCAAACTCCAATACGTCCATCGGTGGAGAATAAGTTAAATTTGGACTCATCGGTGAATAAACAATGTGTCCAATTATCTTCACTCCAATGACGATGTGCTTCCGCTCAATCTAATCGATTTCTTTTCTGCTGCCTTGTCAGTTTGGGAAATTTTGTAGGCCTCCATAGTTTCAAATTGCCAGACATCCAAAACCAAAACTCTTCGAAATTCACAATACAAATTATACAACATTTTATACAGAACTTCCTTGTAGATATTAATGAGCTAAACACTTCTCTAAATCATACAGATGTCTATTCAAAAAAAAAACTTTTAAGTGTTTAAGGGGTCTCAAAACTGTAAATATAGGGTTTTCCAATAAGAGGTGTTATTTTGAATAGCCCGCTATTTCGGTAGATGTCACTTTTGAAGCTGTCATTTATTGACATTTGACAAGTAAAAACTACGCGATTAATAAAAATGGAACGATACACGCTTCAACAACGCATTGAAATTATTAAAATTCACTATAAAAATGGTGAAAATTTGGCAGAGACGGTTCGTAAAACTAAAACATTTTTGGGTCGTCGTGAAGCACCTTGTCGGACCGCAATACAGAAATTGGTGAACAAATTCGAGCTGTTGGGACAAGTTAATGATGTGAAGAATAAAACCCGTGCACGTCGCTCAAGAACAACTGAGAATATTGCTGCTGTAGCCCAAAGTGTTGAAGAAAACCCAGGTTTGTCCATTCCTCGTCGTTCTTTGAATTGGGCATTCCACAAACGTCATTACACCGTATTTTGCATAAAGACTTGGGTCTTAAGGCTTATAAAATTCAGTTAACACAAGAACTCCAGCCGGCCGATCATCAACAACGTCGTGTCTTTGCTGATTGGGTCGTTGAAATGCATGAAAATGATCCGGAATTCCATCGAAAAATCATCTTGACTGATGAGGCCTATTTCCACCTCGGTGGGTACGCCAACAGGCAAAATTGTCGCATCTGGGGCTCGGAAAACCCAAGAGTTATTGTTGAAAAGCCTCTCCATCCTCAACGTGTGACTGTTTGGTGCGGTTTATGGTCTGGCGGGGTCATTGGACCTTACTTTTTCGAAAATGAGGCTGGAGCAACAGTTACGATGAATGGATTGCGCTATCGAGAGATGATTAATGATTTTTTATGGCCGGAGTTGGATATTGGTATTGATCTGGACAACGTTTACTTTCAACAAGACGGCGCTACGTGCCACACAAGCAACGAAACCATTGATCTTTTACGGGAAAAGTTTCCGGACCGTGTTATCTCTCGAAGAGGTGATCACAATTGGCCACCGAGATCTTGTGATTTAACACCTTGCGACTTCTTCCTTTGGGGCCACGTGAAAGATAAGGTCTACGCCAACAGCCCAGCGTCGATTCAAGACCTCAAGGATGGAATTCGTGAGGCTTTCGATGACATAGGGCAGCCACTTTGCGATTTGGTTATGGAAAATTTCATGAAAAGGATATGGTCCTGTAAGCGTGGTCGTGGTAGCCATTTGGCTGATGTTTTCCATTATTAACGGCATACCTTCCTCTTTATAATGAAATAAACATCCGATCAATTATCTCAAAAAATTCCATTTTTCTTTGAATATCAAAATAACACCTCTTATGGGAAAACCCTTTACAACAATAGTTTCAAGAGTTCATCATAAGACTTTCCTTTTCACATATACCTATACTGTATATAGCCAAAAAGTAAAAATGTGTAGGAACCTTTTATTTACATCTGCTTTTAAATTGCATTTTGTTTACTATACTCTATTTACTACATTTAAAAAAGCTAGTTGGTCACTGTTTGGTTTTAGTTAAGTTTGCAGTTTTGTGTTGAAGGGTTTTACGTTGGACAATCTAGTGAAATAAACATAATCTGTAAATGTGAAACTGATAGGAGGCGGTAAAAAAGGAACAAGGATGAGGATGGTGCCTAGGTGTGACGTCGATGTGTTACGTCATCTATTTTAGATAAGAAAAACAAAACTACTGTAACGAAACTCTACTATATGTGTAGATTCTCCATTACGTAATATGGTTGTGTTTTATATATATATATATATATATATATATATATATATATATATATATATATATATATATATATATACAGGGTTATTACAAATGATGTTCCTGATTTCAATTATAAATATTACTGGATTAATCTGTTTTAAGACCACTTCACTTGGTAACACGAAAGGAAAACTCATAAAGTTTTGATTACATTGGTTTAGGTACGTATCTGCTGTTTGTTAAAGTCAATTGATGTCAATTGTGTAATGGCTGAGTTTGAAGACAGGAAAGCATTTTGTGTTGGATTACCGCATCAATAAATCAGTTATTAGTGTGCAACGACACTTTAGAACCAAATTTAATGAAGATCCCCCTAGCAATCACTATTCGAAAGTGGTAGAGCAGGTAAGGTAAAGTTTTACGCGTAGTCGACAGAAATCTACTGTTAAATGCAGCAGAGAGCTTGGTATACCACAGCCAACAGTGTAAATATCAAGCCTTACAAAATTCAGCTTGTTCAAGCAATTAAAACCAAACAAAAAAAGTTCTAAGACTTTCATTTCGTGAGAACATGCATGCCTTGATGGAAAATGGAAACTTTGTAAAATGGTTAGTTGAAACTTAGCTGAAACCATAAGTTTTCGATTCTGTTCAGTGGTAATTCATTTAAGTAATCTAAAAATATTGTCCTAAGAAATTCAAGATAACCTACTCCATTTAAGGTTTCTTCATAAATAAAAGGTCCAAAAATTCCATCACCATTAAAAACCACCATTGATGCCAGCCCATACGTTGAGACCAAATCGTACTTGAGTTCGATTAATTCGTGGATTTTCCACTGCCCAAATATGTTCGACATTTCTATTAAAAATTCCACAATTGGTAAATTTAGTTTCATCACTCCAAATTATTTCATTTAAAAAATTGTTATTCGTTTCAATTTGCTGCCTCAGCCAGTTACAGAACTGCAAACGTCTTTCTTGATCACCTTGTAGTAAACAATGAGAGATATGTATTTTATAGGGTTTCATGTTATTATTTTTTAATATTCGCCAGACTTTCATATGTGATACATTTGGTAAATTAGTGTTATTAGCCAATTCTCTGGTCGATTTGAACGGGTCATTATTTATCTAAAATGAGAAACATACATGTAATATAAAAAAAATGTGATATTACCATCATATCACATTTTACTTTATAAAATCTATATGAGCTGGGTCCTTTGAGCAAACCTGTATTACCTAGCTCTACGCAAATACATAATATGTAAAATCTATAAGTACCTGATTCATAATAGCATCATTTTCATCTTGCGTAATTTTACTGCCATATGATTTCCTGGCTTTCTCAACTGAACCAAATTCCGCAATATTTTTATCTAATTTTTGAAATAGGGATCGGTGGGGCTGTGTTCTTTCAGGATATTCTTCTTCATACATATCACTGGCTCTCTGTGAATTTCTATTACATTTATAATAACATTTCAGCATATCTCGCCTTTCAATAAACGAAAAATTATACAAAAATCTTTTGAAAATAATTCACACTCAAACCAAATGTCACAATTAATAGTAATTGTTTTGAAATTTAGAATATCCATAGCCGCCTTGAGCAACTTATGTTACTAACAACACAAACACCTGATATTCAGAGGGCAGTTCAAAATATGTACTCGTAGAAGAATAATCAAATTTATGTATCAATGTAAACGAAAATTTGTTCACTTCTAAATTGCACACTCTAAATTATATTAATTTATTTTTTCATTACTTAATATTTAGTTCTTTCTCTTGGGAAATTCTATTTTATTGTTTGTTATTTATCATTATTGTCTAACCGTATTATTATCCATAATATTATTATAATAAATAAGTATAGTATTTTGGTATTTCATATTCTACTCATTAATACTCATTTAGTTTAATTTGTATGAATAATTATGAGTTAAAGATATCACAGGACCGTATCAAAAAAAATTGTAACTGAACGTGGTTTTTAAGGTTCAAAACGTTGAAAAAAGTGTGATATATCACTGCATTCAGAATTTAATAAAGTAACTAACTAGAGGAAAATTTCATTTTCGTCGTATTTAAGAAAATAAAGTTGGTGCGTGAGGACGAAACGTTGCAGAAGCAAATAAAAAATACCATGTTCTAGACCATTACAAATGGCTTTAAGAATGTTTTATAAGTTTTAAAGTATTTTTACTAATAAGGCCAGAAAAAAATAAAAACGAAATCGCAGAATTTCGGTTTTTATCGGATATATCCGGAACCGCACAAAATAATTTTACTTTCTTGACGGCATATTACTTGCCACAGGATTTAGCAACTTTGCCCCAATTTAACCGTCTCTCTATTTCTTACCGTTCCCGAGATCCCTATACTGAGAAACGAATTTGTTACATCCTGTTATATATATATATATATATATATATATATATATATATATATATATATATATATATATATATATATATATGTATGTATATTTATTAAATTTATTTATTTATTAAAAATTATTAATTTGGTAACCCTTAAGTAGTTTAGTTTCATTAAGTTACAATTACATTAAATTAAAAGTATTGTTTTGGTATGAATTTTAACATCAAAAATGTATTACATAATTATATGGTAAAATGGATATACTTCTCAATGTAGTTTTGAAGTATAGAGCACATATACACTATATTGGTTGTAGTCACAGCACTTAGGAGCTCAAGCCCATTTGTTCTATTAATCTAGATCCACCTCAACTTTTTGGTGTTTTTAAATGTGAATTTAGGTAAACATGTATTGATAATGTTATTTAAAGAAATTTTTAAACACTGTAAGAACATATTGTCACTCTACTAAATTATAATTTTCATTTTAGAGAAGTGAAGAACGTAACAAAATAACATCAGAAATACAGTTTATCGATGGTGCAAGAGATTATTTGATAGATTCTACATTTAGTAGATGAATAATTTTAGTGAATTAATGATAGTTTGTACAATTTGCCAATTGTGTATATATAAAACGGAAACTTATATTCCAGATTAAACATTATATTTGATAATGAGCGTTTTGTTGTAGTTTAGTACATAAAGAATAAGTTACTAGATAATAACTTTGGATATGATTTAATCTAGCAATCTGTTACATCAAACTTTATGCTATATATCTATAAGTTTAACAATATCGCTTATGACTTTAGTTATTTTGAAAGCAATTTAAATAAGTATCTAACTACTTTTGGTGCATTAATTATTTACAATGTTATTTATTATACATTGTTTCTGTAACTTTCTGTTATATTGAAATAAAACTAACTTTAAATATATTTCATAAATGAGGTAGGTATGATATTCACAGTAGCTGTCTTAACGTTTCGTGAACCATATCGATAATGTTAGAATGAGGGATGATCTCACCTTTTATTGTGAGATTGCCCCTTTTATCCCAAAATACATCACCGCCCGCATTCAGTATACGCAAGAAAGCCTCACCTTTCTTCCTGTATGAAACGGGCAGTGTTGATACTATCTCGTCGTCTGCCAGACCTTTGCGTTTCGGCGAATCCCTAATATCATCTTCATCACCGCTGTTATTATACTAGCGGGCTGACGTAATTGATTGGAAAAGTGTAGATATCTTTGAAGAACCTGATTGTACTATTGCCATTTGTCATAGTCGGTCATTTTGGTTTTTAATACTTTATCCAGTCGTTACCCAACTGCGTTAATATGTCGTTTTGCGTGACATCTGGCGCTTCTTCAGATTGTGGTCCATGGTTATTGAATAAAATTACATAGAATTCCGCCAGGTAATGGTCCTAACAGAAGTGGTAGAAACGCGCCGCCCTTCTGTACGAGAGACTGTTTCTTCTTTTTTTATAGATTCACCTTAAAGTGTGCTTATGTTGAGAGAGTCGCTGCTTCTGATCAGCTGACAGAGGTACACGACCTTTTAAAATGCTATGTGCACACTCGCAAATGCATTCCACCTGCTTACTATTCAGCCATTTCAATAAAGCGTCACGTTGACTTTTACTTAATCTGGCTAATGCGCGCAGGATATCGGTGTTTTCGATTGCGTGCGTGTGCGCGTGTGCGTGCGTGTGTGTGTATGTGCGATTAATTGAACATACAAATAAATAGATGACCGCTTAGATAGAGAATGTATAAAACCTTTGGGGAGAAAATGATTATTATTCCACTTAATATCTGGGGCTTAATGTTTTTTGCAACAGCAAATTTTAAAAATATTTGTAACACGATGTTGACGGGTGATTGTTACTTTCCAATTTCCACGTTGTATAACTGTTTAATAATAATAAGCTGAATTCCATAAACACAGTTTTATCAGGTAGGTGAAATCATTTTAAAAAATGTATGTAAATAACAAACATCGTTTTGTATAAAAATTCATATACGGTGGCTCTAGGTAGCGTGCGAAAGTGAAAGGTGAATACGGACTGCAGTTAGTGTAATAGAGATGATTAGGTCTACATTCTAAATTACTTAATGATGGGAAAGCAATAGACAGTTTATATCCAACCATTCATAAGTAGAAAACATGTTTAGTGAGGCTACGTATGGATACGTTGTATAACAAATATTTCAGTTCAACATATGGTTATTATTAGAACGGTTGAAAGAAAAACACATCTGAAGGTATGCGTATTATTTTTAATATATGTTTGACTTGATATTGCTAACAAAAATGTCGATAAAGATGTTTAAATGTATTATTACTCTTATAGGATGACGTCATAAAATCAGATCTACAATAGCAGGTACGTATTCGTGGACTTTAAACTTGTAGTTATTAATTCGCATATAATAATAAACCATTAAAACCCTTTGTCTTTTATTTCCATTATATCAATTCGATATTTTTAAAACATGGTAATTTAATTTAACTCAAATCAGTTTTGAACTGTAAGCTGTAAGACATGATTTATTGATTTTGGTTGATTGATTGATTAATTAATTAATTGATCTGTTTGTGTGTGAGAAAGAGCCGAACGAGAGAGAGAGAGAGAAACGGATAAAAGAGAAAGGTGTGCAAGATCAACTTCTATTACAGAAAACGTGCATTAGTCTATACGCCACTAGATGGCGCTAAAAATCAATTTTAACTCAAAGGGGGCCAAGACAAGGGGCACAGACCCTGATACAAATCCTGTCTTAAAGTTAGCATTAGGGCCACCTTATTAAAATACAAGTTTTTATGACGGGGGCAAACGACTACACCTGTAAGATTAGGTTAGAACCCACATACAATTGCACCAAGGGGGCCACGATAGGGGCCTCGCCCCAAGAACTAGTTTCTGCACTTGTCTTATAAAGTTAGGACCCCATACCATTTCCAACGAGGGGGCCGCGACAGGGGCGAAGTCCCGAGAACAAGTTTTGAATATCTACGCTTGTCTTACAGGTTAGCATTAACGCTCCCTTATTTCAAATTTACCGCCATAACCAATCAGAATGCAGAGACTTAGTCCTCCAATCAGAGCACAGCGGCTGAGTGGTGGGGCTAAGGACCAGTCAGAAGCCAAAGAGGCGGGTGCACGCACGACCAATAGGTTAAAAGTAGGACGTGGCCTAGTTTTAATCCTTCCAATCAGAACACTGCATGTACGCGCAAATGCCTAACCGCCAAGGGGTATACAGTCAAAAAGGCTCTTAATACAACCAAATTAGGGGCTCAACTCCGCCCAAGGGTTGAAAATAGCCCCCGAAAAGAAGCCGACCCCACACTCAAAATATAGGCCTCCCACGTGGGCGAGTACAAAAAGTGGAGGGGAAGGTGTCCCAGGGGGCAGGGCTTGTACTATTATATTAAATGGAAATCCAATAAAACGGTCGATAGTCATGAAGTGTCATCCCGAAAGCAAAAAAATTGTTTGAACAACAAAAATCCAATGAACTAGCTACATCTCCTTTGGGCAGTCGTAAATTTTGGTATTTAGCTAAAACCATTAGTCAAAACTTTGGTACATCTTCATTTCCCCTCTGATATATTGTGACGGATCTGTGGTTGCTGAGTCTGCAGACAAAGCGAATGTTTTTGAGGATTTATTTGCATCAAACTTCTGTCTCAATGATTCTGGAAAAGATGTTCCCGTAATCAACTCTTCTTCATACGCTATGAAACCGATTCATTTTCCGTACAAGCTCCTAGAATCGATTATCAGTAGGCTTGAACTCAATAAGGCGACTGGCCCAGACGGTATCCCAGCTATTGCCCAGTACTATACACGCTCTATTCGATCTCTATGTCCTCTGGGAATTTCCTTCATCGTGGAAGTTAGCGAGTGTGCAACCTATTCCCAAAAAAGGTGATAATACCGATCCCTCGAACTACCGGCCCAATGCCATCACTTCCATTTTGTCTAAAATCATAGAAAAATCCATCAGTCAGCAACTGCTCTCGTTCCTTGAAACTAACAAACCCCTCATTCAACAGGTGATCTTTCATATGTGACCCAAGTTTGGAATAATACATTAGAACAATCCGGTGAAACAGTTGTAGTCGCTTTAGATATCTCAAAGGCACTTGACCTAGTTTGGCATAAGTGTTTACTCGCCAAACTCTCCTCGTTTGAGCTAAATGATACGCTCATCAACTGGGTTTCTAGGTTCCTTGATAAGAGACCAATACGTGCCGTAGTTGATGGCTGTTTTTCAAAAGAAGTTAGCATTAACGCGGGCGTGTCACAGGGATCATTTATAGCGCCTACACTTTTCGTGCTATACATAAATGACCTTATTTCTTCAACTAATCCGATCCATCGCTTTGCTGACGACAGCACTCTTCATTGTAGTTCATCTTAGTCTACTCATAATGGTAATCTACCTTCTATGTCTCAAGATATTAAAGCTGAAATGGCAAATTCAGTCAACAAAAACATTCAATGTATTCTCGAATGGGGTCGCAATAATCTAATCAAATTTAATGCTAACAAAACTCAGTGTTGCGTTGTGTCCGCCAAAACAGGATCGATCATTTCCTGTTGTAAGTATGAATGGCTCAGATCTTAAGTTTTCAGACTCTGTTACTCTGTTGGGAATAACTATATCTTCAAATCTATCATGGGTTGACCATCTTCTGTCAGTTACCAACCAGCTGCTGATAAAATAGGCTTTTTGTACAGATCTAACCAGTAGTTTACCTCCCGACAACTCTTTCTGCTGTATAAGGCCTAAATTCGACCTCATCTAGAATATAATTCTCACCTCTGGGTTGGTGCTCCCCAATACGCTCTCGAAATCGTTGATCGTATTCTTAGGCTTATAAATGACCCGTCCTTATCTTCTGACATACAGTCCCTTGAGCATAGAAGAATCGTTTCAGTTCTTTCTTTGTATTATTGGTAATACAATGGCTATTGTGCTGCTGAATTACATTCTTTGATACCATCTCGGGTTACCTTTGCTAGGAATACCCGTTTCGTTCATTCTCATCATCAGTATGCAGTAAAAATCTCCACTTGTCGTACCCAACAGGCGCAATCCACAATCCAGAATTCTGGAATGATCTCCCTAGTTCCTGTTTTCCTGTCACTTGTGATATGAAAAAATTTAAGGTAGCTGTTCATAGGCATCTCTTGGCAATTCAATGTCCCTCTATCTATCCTCCTAAGTGTTCCTGAGTGCTTTAGCACGATAGGCCAAATTTAGCCTGTTCAGGTCCACAATTATTAAAAAAAAAGAATTAATGTTTATAATGATATCGGAGACAATGATGTCGCTCTTAATGTCTATTAAAGAATCAAAATTGAAGCAAATTACAAAAAAACCATTTTGGATTGTTTGTTTTGTAATGTTAGATAGAGACTTTTCCAATACCACTCTCGTGCTACCCTATTCCTCAGCTTTTATTACTAGCAAAGGCGGTACTAATTTTCCAGCCGCGTTGGCCGTTATTTTCTGTTTCGACATTTGATCCTGCAATATACAAGTTTTTGTCGCCTTTCGGTTGCAAAAGGATGCACTTTCGTCAGAATTGAACACATCTTTGTCGAATAAGTTCTTAGTTTTTAAATACTGCTCAAGTTTGTCAAACCACTGTTAGATTAGTTTTTCACGAGCAGGTGTCAAATTATGCGCAACTCTCTCACTTAAATTTGGGTACCATTCCAAAAAGGATTTACGAGCAAATCAGTGAAAGCATTTAGTCGTTTAGATTTTTCAATTATGAATTTGACACTGTCTAATAGCTGTTCTTTACCTTAACAATTTACTTAATATTACTCTATTAACACGTGCAACTTTCTACATTTGTTAACTGATATATTCCGAGAATAATACAGTGGTGCAAGATACTCTATTTTACAGTTTTTTAAAAGAATATTTACACAAATAATCTATTTTTTTAAAGAGATGTACCCTAATGTCAAGTACTAGAACACCATCAATAACTGGCACTGTTATCTTTATATGTATGTACGTATATATATATATATATATATATATATATATATATATATATATATACATACATAGGTACCAGATGTACTCTGTTCAGCCCGATAGTTATCAGGTCGCTATGAATACCGAGGTAAGGGTTGGTTACACAACTCGTTTTTTTATACAAAGTATATATTCTTAGGTACTTGTGAGTCCCTACAACGCTGCCGCCGTAATAGCAAATTGTAGCCAGACATCAAAGACCAACTATATAATATGACATACACGAAAATGGCTAACTACGTTGACAATAAATGTGAGAGTTTTAAACATTTGTAAAATTAAAATAATACGTCTTTGATCCTAACAACAATTAAAAATCAAAGTGACATGTCCAATCGTTTATTTTAATTTTTTAATGCCATCTTCAATATTTTTAAATTTTTATTAGTACTTCCAACATTAATAAATTTATCCATGATTGCACTATATTGGAAACAATACACTTACTGGATGCTTGTTCGTTATATTATAAGAAATTTATTAAAGGTACTATAAATAAATCATTGTCATCACTTAAGCTTAGTTCTATAAGTACAGTGTTTGCAATTAACACTTTGTTTTAACACAAAAGCTCCATTCATTTTTTTAATTTAAACCCATTATTCATTGCAATAAATAAAATTCCTTGTCATTACCGTAAATTTTTTAAATGGTAAGTATATCATTTAGTTGTTAAAATTAAGAAATATTAAATGTTACATGTGCTGTGCTACGTTTTTGTTATTTTGCGCTGATTAAGTATAAAATAATGGTAATTTAAAAATAAACCGGAATATTTGTGATAGTTAATTTTTTCTACATAGTGTTTGTGATTAATCTGGTAACTGGATCAAGTATGATACACATTTTAGATCAAGGTGAAAGTTAAATAGGACATAAAACGTCTACTGGGAATATGTGTTATCTAATCTTATATGTTTTGTAATGGTTTCACAAATAACCACTTTTTGTTTATTCCGTAATGGAAAAAATACACATGCGTAAAATAAGCTATTTAATTCAGTTTATTATCGCAACATATTATTGCGTACAAAGATAAATACGCTAAATGTTTTGGATGTCACATTATCATACTTCAAAATATGAGATGAATCAACTATTTACTATGTCTACAAATATTCTAATCACTGCTCGAACTGGGCCCAATAAGTTTACTAGCACTAATTACTACATTATTTTTTCGTAATATTTGTACTACATGAAACACCAAAAACTTACTGACGGTTCTTAAGGTGGCCTACTTTTTCGTAATCCTGATGATAATAGAAGGTCAATTTCCAGAATTTTTAGACTTACAATAATTTCTTTACGCTCTTCATGGAGAGTACAAAAGTGTTACCAACATATTGTGCAGAGTGAATGTTTACTCTAAAAAATTGTACAGTTCCGTTATGGTAAAGCAATAGGTATCCTTTAATTGTGGAATTTTGTATAAAATATGTTAAGTTTGAAGTGGATTACGAACATAATATTAAAAAACATGGGAAATTTATTATTAAATTAGATGTAAACGTCAGAGATGCAGCCTCGTTTGAAACCCTACAGGCATTACGTTTCCGAACTTACAGAAACCATTTGCTAATGTACATACAAGTCATAATCAACTACGATGAAACTAATTTAGTTTGTGACCCGCGTATTATTAGTGGCAAAACGTGGATCAAAGCACACCCATCCAATAACTGATACTTCAAAGACGAGGAGACAATTTGTATAGCCTATTATAAAAAGGTTTAGTCACCTGACTTTAAACGTGTATATTTCGAAAACAATTAGGCCGATGTTAATCAAACAACTTGCATCATAATCGATATTTATTTCTGTGTATGTGAACGTAACTTGATATTTTTTGTCACATGTAGCTAAGTACTAGAGCGAAATATATTCAAGAATACACAGTTTTTCACCACTAAACGCGCAAGACCAATCTTTATGAATTAATAATTAAAACACTAATTTTCATTACTATTACACATATTAAAATACTTATCTTTTTTGGGTTTTTCATGGTGTATTTGTATATTAATGTAATACAATCTAAACGTTTCGATAACACTTACAGTTATCATCGTCAGTAGTAATATCTATTAAAATTGTTAAAGATGAAAAATGCCAACAAAACAAATTTAATCAAGTTATGATGTAAGTGTAAAGTTGTGAAAAACTTCAATTTCAAATTGATAGCATTCACAAATATAAATATGACATATATATATATATATATATATATATATATATATATATTATTGTTTAGGTTTCCACAAGTATTATTATTAACTAAAAAGGCCATTTTTTGGGATTCAACTTGTGTTTTATTAAGTAAAATATAAAATTCTACGTTTTGGAGATTTCTATGTCCCCTTTGTCAAGAAAGAAGTAATGAATTAAAACATGAAACAAGCTAACTAAATATTAAACTATAATTATGACGAACGGGTTCTGCTGGGAGTCGATGGTCCAAGATATGATGAAGAATTTATACCGTTCGCAGAGACCGGGGTATTGGTATGGTTTTGAGGAGAAAAGTTTACGGGAGAATTTTCAATTGTACTGGAATTTGAATTAGGAGCATCTTGAGTAATTTTGAAGGTCGAATTAACTTGTTTAATTACACTTTTCCAAATTTGTGATCTTTTAGAGCTGTCGTCGCGTTTGGTCTTCTTTCAATTTCGATTGCCTCTCTAATAACCCGACTATATATATATATATATATATATATATATATATATATATATATATATATATACAGGTGAATCTTATCTAATCCGCCAAAATTAAAGAAGTACTAGAACTCATCATTCTAAGCAAAAAAGTTCATATGTACATGGGTCCGGAAATGCTTCGTTTCTTCCATATCTTTCGACTGTTTCGAAATAGTTTCATGAAATTTCGTATACGAGGTTTTTTTGGGGTGACAAATTCAAATTTGTGGTCCATTTAGTTGTGGTTTCTAGAGGCCAGCAACCATTTCGACCACTTTAAATCTTTACAACTTTTTGTGCTACACTGTATGCCATTTTGGACTAAAAATCGATTCTCCTGTCTTTTCTGCTACAAAAGGTATATCTTAGTGAAGTCGCTAGGAGCAACCCTTTCCGAGAAAAGACATTTATAACTCACAATGTTTATTTATGTAAAACTAACTTTGTATGGAGCACTAAAATATCCAACATTAAAAAAGAAAAAGAAAAAATTAATATTAAAAGTATACATGTTGTATGTCTAGGCATTCTATCGTATTTAATTATGGATTTTTATTAAAATTTTATTATCAATGAACGCAAAGAGACAGATAAGTACATAAGTAAACAAGTAAGATACTTAGTAACAATTAAAATTCCTATTGATAAACCTGTCAAGAAAATACCCTCCGAAAATGTGTATGCATCATGAGTTTTAAAAGCGTTTTTCTCGGAAAGGGTTGCTCCTAGCGACATCACTAAGATATACCTTTTTTTAGAGGAAAAGATAGGAGAATCGATTTTTCTAGTCCAAAATGGCATACAGTGTAGCAAAAAAAATTGTTACGATTTGAAGGGTCGAAATCGTTGCGCTGGCGCCTCTAGAAACGACAACCAAATGGACCACAAATTTGAATTTGTCATCCCAAAAAAACCCCGTATACGAAATTTCATGAAACTATTTCGAAACAGTCGAAAGATATTGAAATAAACGCGATTTCTTTTTTCAACTTTGAAACCCTGTATCTCGGAAACGAAGCATTTCCGGACCCATGTACATATGGACTTTTTGCTTATAATGATGAGTTCTAGCACGCCTTTAATTTTCGCGGATTAGATAAGATTCACCTGTATATATATATATATATATATATATATATATATATATATATATATATATATATATATATATATATATAGGGTGTATTTTAAAATCACCGACAAACGAAAACTGGAGATTCTATGATTTAAAATAAGACAAAAATTATCATAAACGCTTTTCCGAAAATGCTTCCTAACCGAGATACAGGTTGATTAAAAAATATTTTTTTAAGATTTTTTTAGGATTCCTCAAAAACTACAAAAGATTTGGCTAATTAAGTACAACTAATCAGATGAGTTTGAGTCAACTGGCTCCATCTAGTGGCGTAGAATATGTTAAGTTAATCACTTTAAGTAAAAAAACGCACGTCCCTGCCTTTTTTGAAGAAACATTTTTTTGTTAAATTCAACATTTAATTCTGCAAATAAAATCATACTTAGTACTTTTTCGATTCGGCACCCGTTTTTGAAATATTTTGCATTAACATAAACGACTATTATAAGTGTTTTGTAACTGTGGTTTCCTATTAGTGGAGTTTATCGGCCTATTTCCACAGTCCTTCTCAGGACTAAGTCTGATGGCGGAAGCAGAGTCCGCTTCCGATACGTCGCGCTCAAAAAGCATAAACTGTGGAAATAGGCCGATAAACTCCACTAATAAACGACTACATTATTCAGTAATAACCAAATTAAATAAATCAGAGTTTGCTTTGCATTTGACAGTTACGTATCTTATGTTTGCTAAAATAGTTGCATTTACGCGTGTTTTGTAACTCATTGTTTGTGTCTAATTACTGTGAAAAAATGAATTATTCCAAACGAGAACTGGTCGATATGCATTTATGTTATGGTAATACTAATTGCAAAGCTCGTGCAGCTGCTCGACTTTATGAACAAAGATTTCCAAATAGAAGACATCCACATCATACTACGTTTAGAACCGTTCATCGTAACTTGTTAGAGTATGGAAGTGTAAAAGGAAAGAAACATTCCGGACGAAATGCTCGTGTACCAGTTGAAATTGAGGAACAAATTTTAGATAGAGTTTATGAAAATTCATAAGTGAGTTAGGTTTAGAATTTGGTGTGTCGCATAGCAAGTCTTGGAAAGTTTTACGAGAACAAAATTTACATTCCTTTCATCTACAAAAAGTGCATGCATTATTACCTGCTGACCATCCTCGTCGAATGAATTTTTGCGAATGGTTTTTAAATAAAAATGCTGAAGATGTACAATTTGTTAGAAACCTATTGACCACTGATGAGTGTATTTTTTCGCGAAATGGAATAATAAACTTGCATAATTCCCACAAATGGTTGGATGAAAATCAGCATCCAACTGTAGTTACAGCTCACCAACATAGATTTAGCGAAAATATTTGGATAGGTATACGATCACCTAATCGGACCTATCCGTTTTCCTCAAAGACTTACTGACGAATTCTATTTAAGTTTTTTGAGAGAAGATTTGCCAGAATTGTTTGACGACGTACCCTTAGATGTTAGAATGAACATGTATTTCATGCATGATGGTGCACCACCACATTCTACACGAAACGTCAGAGAATTTTTAAATGCATGGTTCTCTGGACGCTGGATTGGACGAGGAAGTGAAGTACCGTGGCCGGCACGATCGCCAGATTTAAACCCATTGGATTTTTTTTGTGTGGGGGTATCTGAAAACTCGTGTCTATTCTGTTCAAATTGATAATCGAGAGCAACTTTGGAATCGCATACAGATGTCATGCGATGAGATTCGGGCTATGCCACAAATTTTTCAGCGTGTTAGGTTTCATTTGCTAAGAATAATAATTATTATTTGGTTTTGATTCCTTCAATATTTCTTTAATAATGTACCTAATAGTTAACTGCGTTATTTTTTTGTAAAATAAAACAAATTTTGATTTTTATTGAATAATGTGGTCGTTTATGTTAATGCAAAATATTTCAAAAACGGGGTGCCGAATCGAAAAAATACTAAGTATGATTTTATTTGCAGAATTAAAAGTTGAATCTGTCAAAAAAATATTTCTGCAAAAAAAACCAGGGGCGTGCGTTTTTTTTTTACTTAAACTGATTAACTTAAAATATTCTACGCCACTGGATGGAGTCAGTTGACTCAAACTCACCTGATTAATTGTATTTAATTAGACATTTAGGTGTACCAAATCTCAGTGTAATATCTTTTGTAGTTTTTGAGGAATCTTAAAAAAACCTTAAAAAAAGTATTTTTTAATCAACCTTTATATGTCCTCGCTTAACAATATTTTGGCTCACTAATAAATAATATATTAACTTAAATTGAAGGTACAAACATGTGTACAAATTTTTCATTCACGTGCTATAGTACATGTGTACCGCCTCTCCTAGATTAAAAATGTTTGCCATCCTTATTCAATAACAGCACATTTTTCAAAACCGCATAATCGTATAATCACGAGTATATTTTAAGAAAATATTTTTACATGTATATTATTTAGGTAATTCCTTATGAGAAAAAAAACTTTACTTGACGTAGTGAGAATTGGCCATGTTTGCCTGCTTGGGCAATTTACAAGCGGATGAAAACAATTTGTTACAAGGTCTGTTTGGTAATAGGTTCAGAAAGAATTGAACTGCCTAATCATCAAATTTTATTGATTTGTAAATAAAATTCAACAGTTTTAAAACTACGCCAATTAAACACTCAGAATTTACACATTTTAACAACAATATATCAAAATAGCTAAAATTTTAGGCAAATCGGCCCCACCAATTTTATAACATAAGCCTTCAAAGTGGAGTAACTAAACTGTTTACTTTGATAATAGTGAGTATAAGTGTAATATCAATCAGGTTAGATTTGTACTTTGATACACACCGAATGCGAACCGGGAAAACTGTTTGGCATCCTAGAAACTTAAGATTGCTCAATGAATCAATTAAGCTACTTGGCGCGAAATTCTAAAATTAAAACGGATACTGAATCCATAGTATTCTTTGACTAAAATAGTGTACTCAAAAATTGTCACCTCAACAAAATCGAGATGCAAATGAACATTCAAAAAGATCATAAACTACTACCTCGGCAAGTACGTTAGTCGAACACCTAAGTATGCAGGTTACACTTCGGGAATCGGATCCTTTTAGAGTTACCAAGCGGTCATATGTTAGATGTTCATTAGGATTAGTGGCCCACTTAAAAATGTCGGTGCTCTAACATTATAATATAATTCAATTAAGTTAAATTTTTGATTGTGGCAATTTTCATCGTTAGCTTTCGTCCGTTAGAGAATGTTCTGGAATGTCATTTTGAAAGTGATTAAATAATACTAATTAATCAGTTAAAGATATAAATTTATCATTAACTACAATAAAATCATATTCAATAGTAGAGGCTTTCATACTTTATAAATTTGTTCGACACATTAATTGATGTCTAATACTATCATTGCCCATGACGAATCCTGTGTTTGTTCTCGAAAGGTGTACACTTTGTACAATCTATCTTGAAATGCACAAAAGGTCAATTTTTGTAAATTTGAGTTTTACTTTACATTTTTTAACACATAGTGGTTTTCCGCTGTTTTTCAAGAAAATTAGCGTAACAGTTTAGGTTATTCGCGAAATATTAACTAATAAATTACAATTACAATAAAAACTTTAGTGTAGCAATATATTTCTAGTGATATGCAAACTTGTAAAAAAGTTGAAACATGTTCAAGTAAAATTAACATATGCTGTAGTGGTCTATAATAAAACATTATTTACCAACAACCCATTATAACATCACAAGCAATCCCGGTGCACTTTCCTACGCCCTTTTACCGGTGTATTGATAACAACCCCTCCCCCACTTTTTACAGATAAAAGAAAAGATAACACGAAAGTACTCTCCATACCCAAAGCCCCATATATATCAAATTTCATTAAAATTGTTTCACCTCTTTACCAGTCTCCATTACTCCCCACTCTCTATTTTTTTGAAGATTAAAAAATTGATAACACAGTGATCTCAACAGTTGTATCAACAACTCACCAAAGTCTCATCACAATCGGATGAATGGCTTAGGAATACATAAAGGACAAACTTTCATTTTTTAATAGAGATATAGGTACAATACAAACTCGGTTTAAATTTTTGATATTGATTACAATATGACAACTAAGTATCCACTTTTAGGATGGCAAATGATCAATGGTACATTGGAAATATTCTTAATTTAGAAAGAGAGATAGAATGGAAATTTACCATAGGACTAGAAAATTTCCACCCCAAATAAACTTAAAACTTAAATCCCAAAGCAGACTGGACGAGTATTTGAATTCGTGATGTAAATCTGATTAATTATTATTTCATTCTGTCATATAAAACCTTAGGTGGTAATTCCGTATATTAAGAAATAACTTTATAGATATGAATAATTGTGTAATCCTATTTTTAGTCTGATGCAAATAAAAAGTTTTTATCAACAAAAATGACATATGCAATACTGTGTCAAAGGTTTTCATTTTTTTAAATACAAGGAATAGATATGCACATTTTTCTTCACATAAGCCATGCTTATGAAAAAATCATTGAAAAATACGAAAATAATGACAGCTTTAATCACAAAAAATTATGAATATCCACCTTATCTATCTAAGATTATGTTAGTAACACACTGTAATAGTAAAGCCAGCGTAAAGTAAATAATACATATACAACCACACTAGCAATCACATCAACGATTTCCTAGGAAGTTTTGACATATAATAGACGTATTTCTATTTGCAAGTTTAATTCATTTATCTAACAAAAAATGATTCGATTTGCATTCTGGTCGGTCACTTATACACCGCTAATGAAGTCGGAATAGGTGCAGTCTAGTAGTAGTATTTGGTCTAACACCTTTATTAAATGGTATCCATTTCAACTGAACCAATAAAATTATTAAACCCACTTATTGATTAAATTAAAGTGATAGTGACAAGATTACCAGATACTTATCTAAACATTCAATATTAAGGTAGATGTACGTAAAAATACATTTAGAAAGATATAAAATAATTTCTGTGTGAAGGCAAAATCAAGCTTGTACATCCATAAACAGCTAGTTAGAAATTTATTTACCTATTAATAAACCATCCATATCGAAAATAACGTGGGTAACTTTCTTGTAAGGCATAATGAAAAGGTAGGTACTTCCTGAATCACAATTTTTAAAAACGTTCTATCACCGCCACGTAACCTTTCACAACTGAACAGTTAAGAACTAAGTTACTGCAGTAAATTCGTTATAATCAGTAATCAATTACTACTTCAACCGTCATAGATAAAACATATTTTCTTTACACATTGAAATGAGGATAAAATTGGTTAATTGACCTCTAACTTTCAACCTAATGACCTTTAGGAATGTTTCTTTCTCTTTACAAAATGTATTTAATTACATATTTATTGATATAAAATAAACAGTAAATTGTTGAAAATATTGCGGTTTATTCCATATAAACTTTACTTGCAATTAGGAAAATTTGGATTATTTGGAAGAAGGCGCATGTGCTACAATACGTGTTGCATGATGTACATCGAATTTCGCCTTTCAATAACACAAATGAGAAAGTTTTTTTAAACATTCACGTTAGTTAAATTACAATTAAGTTGCATTAAATTTGTAATGTAACTTTTATTATTGTAGAAATTTTTGAAAATTTCTTGTATCATTAAAAATTAATAAGTAATAGCATCAGTACAGTACTTTTATTAAATAATTAACGTCTTCTAAAATTTAAACTCCTTTTTGTATAACGTATTGTTTTATGTGTATGTGCTGTGCGAGACCTCGTATTCTACGTTACGAATTATTTCATTAATTTCCCAAACAGTTTTCAATTAATAAAATTAATATTAGACAGTTTTCCATTATTCTAGAAACATGCTGTGAGGTGCGTCATTGTTTCACTTTTGTGGGAAAATATCGATGAGAAGCTATTTCAAATGTATAGTGGTGATTAATAAATTAACTTTTTTTCTTTTATTTTCACTAAAGAGTACACTATGTGGCTAACTGCAGTCCGTAGTTCTTAATAACTCCTTTGCGAGTATAACGTGGAGTTCCGCAAGGGTAGACTCTTGGCCTCTTATTATACACTTTGTTGTCAATTCAAATATAGACCATAGTGCATATTATGCATAACTATCTAAGTACCTATTTGTCTTAATTGTTAGATTAATTATTTTAAGATTAAGTTGATAAGTTGTATGTGTGCTTGGCAACATTAATTAAGTACCTTAGATTAGGTACTCTCTTTCCTTGAGTCAGGTTAGTATCTATTGCCCTGGATACATTATGATTTTGTTATTGTTTATATTATGTAATAAAATAAAATAAAGATATAATGTCATAAGTTGTACAATTGTTCATCATACTCTGGTTAATATCAAATTATTTACGATAATTTAATTCATTTGAAGCAAGAATGGCAAGTCAGACCAGAATAATATGGTTACAGTACAGCAGTGTCCAGTGGTGTCCATAACGTCGATCGCGCAGCTATTTTCAGTCGATCAACAAAATCATGAATCTGGAATATTTTCGACGTCAACACAGCGATTCAGCGCGCTTACACACCTACGAATCGCTCTCATTTGATGCCTTGATGCGTTGAGTGTAAATGTTCAGTACTAATGCTGGCGGTTTGTTCCACTCTGATCTCGCCCCGTTCGAAATACGAAGTCTAATAATAATGCGTTTCGCACTTCTGATTGACAGTTCGAATTTAGTGTCTGTATTAAAATTTAAACTATTAATAAGTAAATGAGCTAAATGAAATGATTTTTTATTTTATATTTTCTTCATTGCAATAAAAGTTAGATAAGCAGGTAGGTAAATATGATAGCATTGAGTGATGATCTTTAATTACTCAAATGATGGTAGCATGAACCAGTAGATAAAAGAGTAAGGTGAATTTCAAAATGTAAAAAAAGACTTAAGCCCATGAATTTTTTTTTGGTCATCACTTTGGTCGATCTTGGCAAGACATTTATGTAAAAAGTCGAAAAATTAGTGGACACCACTATACTGGCAACTAACCATTCCCGTAACTATATATATATATATATATATATATATATATATATATATATGTATATTATATTTTTGTAGACAAACTTTAACAGGAGATAGAACACATGTTTCTAAAAAGAAAAGTCCCTATAAACATATGTCGTAGAAGGCTTCGTTTCCGAGATACAGGGTGTTAGTATCCATTGTTATTATCCTCGTATAAAAAGAAATGCATAATTATTGTTATGCGGTCAATACTTTCTGTATAATTATGTATGTATCAATTTGCCAAACATGTATGTAGTTTTAAGTGAGATTCTAATAAGTTATAGACCGTGCTCACTGCTCTCATAAAGAGCCACTGTATCAAGCCATACTCAAATACAAGACTTTTGTAAATTGAAATCTGTTTAGTACACTAATTTTAACAATCCTTATTTATTATTGTAACAATACTTAACTAATAATTGTGAAATTAATAAGAATTCTTAGCAATAACGATTTATAAATAAATAACAATAACACTAGTATAATAAAATTAGACACTTTGATCAAAATGTAAACCGTTCTTTTCAATACACATTCCACAGCGACGTACAATAGAACGTCTTAAGTTAATTAAATGATGCGCCCTTATTTCATTGCAAGCATCTCTGATGCGATTGTGAAGTTCTTCAAGTGTATTAACCGGAGTGGTATACACTTTTTCCTTCATGAATCCCCATACAAAAAAGTCAAGTGGTGTTAAATCGGGGGATCTAGGAGGCCACGCCACTGGACTTCCACGACCTATCCACCTCCCGGGTAGTTATTGTTTAGCCAATTTCTTACATTTCTGCCATAATGGGCCTGACATCCATCAAGCTGAAACCAAGAATGTCCTCTTAAATTCAAAGGAATGTCTTCCCACATATTAACATGTTCTTCTTCTAAAAATTGTAGGAAATTTTCTGAATTTACACGTTGTGGCAAGAAATAAGGTCCAAACACGTGGTTGCCGTGAATTCCAATCCAGACATTTGTACTAAATTCATGTTGAAAACTTCTTGGTCGAATGGCATGTGGGTTTTCATGTGCCCATATATGCAGATTGTGAAAGTTTACAATACCACGACGAGTAAAACAGGATTCATCAGTCCACAGTATGTTGGATAAGAAATCTCTATTATTTTGAATGGGGTTAAGAACCCACCTACAATAATTAAGTCTTTGTTCGGCGTCACCTGGACATAAACCATGAACAGCTTGAAAATGATATGGGCGTCTGTGATCCCGTTTTAAAACCCGGAAAACTTTACTTTGGGAATACCAAGAGCAACAGCAGTACGTCGAGTACTTGTCTCGGGGTTCCTATTAAATTCACGCAATATACCCTCTCCAATTCTTTCTCGCCCACGGTTGTTCTGTCGGCCCCCATGTATATTTTTCAAACCCTGGTTAACAAATCGACGATGGATACTCACAAAAATGGAATGATGAGGTTGTCGTCTATTTGGAAATCTTCTCCGATACTCCCTACCTGCGTACCTTGAATTCCCATTTGCGAACCCATAAATAAAATGAATGTCGGTGTTCGCTATTTGTAAATGTAAACGGCATGTTACACTAATTAAAAGCTGGCAAATCAAATGAAATAACTTTTTGAACTTAAAAACAATAATTAATAACAGTGAAATTTTTCAAGATGAAGCAAGTGTTTGTAAAAAGTCAAACTGTCGTTTCAAAATATAATAGATATTTATGTATTAAGGGCATAATCAGAAGATTATGGCTCGAGGGAATGTTTAAAGCCCGACGCGAAGCAGAGGCTTTATATTTAGAGCCATAATCTACAATTATGCCCGTGGTTTTATTTTATTTTGCACCATGAAACTGGAACAAAATATTAAAAAGATTCAGTATTTTCGGCAAGTTTTTAAATGCAAATGCAGTGAAATAAAGTCGACAGTACGCTAATTTGTTGTTACTAAGATACTGTGATATTGCTATTATATATGATGTCATGTGTTTTGCTGTCAATCATGCTGCTTAGCATCAATGACATTTCCGTGCTATAAAGACCACATTACGCCCGCATTTGGAGGCGTATAAAGAACATTATGGTGGCAAAATAAAATTTAATACTTACTTGTTTTACAAGGAGTATCATATTTTGTTGCAATGAAATAAGGGTGCATCATTTAGTTAACTTAAGACGTTCTATTGTACGTCGCTGTGAAATGTGTATTGAAAAGAACGGTTTACATTTTGAACAAAGTGTCTAATTTTATTATACTAGTGTTATTGTTATTTATTTATAAATCGTTATTGCTAAGAATTCTTATTAATTTCACAATTATTAGTTAAGTATTGTTACAATAATAAATAAGGATTGTTAAAATTAGTGTACTAAACAGATTTCAATTTACAAAAGTCTTGTATTTGAGTATGGCTTGATACAGTGGCGGCTCTTTAATGAGAGCAAGTGAGCAGCGTCTATAACTTATTAGAATCTCACTTAAAACTACATACATGTTTATGGCGAAATTGATACATACATAATTATACAGAAAGTATTGACCGCATAACAATAATAATTATGCATTTCTTTTATACGAGGATAATAACAATGGATACTAAAAAACCGATAACCTACCTATTTATAAATGAAAATGTATTTGAAATTTTAAAGAAACGATCGTTAGGTACTAAAATGGCTCTAAATGTTTTATTATATCTTTTTATTAAAAACTTTATATTTAATTATTCACATAAAGCACATTACTTAACTTAGTACCTCATCAAACACTAAAATCAAAATAACTCGAAACGCACAGGAATTTCGAAACAGAAGAAGGTACATTATTTTTGTTAAACTGTATGTAGATAATGAAAATAACAGTTTTTAAAAATAGTCATTGGCGTAGAAGTTCTGTTTATGAAAGGGTTGAGCACCCTCCACTCCGCCACTGTGCAAGTTTGTGAACATTCTTATCGCTTGTTTTATGACCATTAATTAATAGACATTATCCCCCCAACATGAAAAAAATCTAAGCATTCGTTTATGAGTTATAATGAAAATTTGAGAAAAAAAAATTATATTCAACACCCTGTATCTCGGAAACGAAGCCTTCTACGACATATGTTTATAGGAACTTTTCTTTTTAGAAACATGTGTTCTATCTCCTGTTAAAGTTTGTCTACAAAAATATAATATATATATATATATATATATATATATATATATATATATTCATTTAATGTAAACATTTAGACCTAGTATAGGGCTTCATTTAAAATCTTGTTTTGCCTATTATAGTAAATTTAAAAAACAAATATGTTCTAACGCTATATATAGGTAACAACGTGTAGATTATTTTTTAATAAACTTAAATCTGCAGCATTTAATTTATTGTTTATTCTTCTGGATCCTTTGACGCATAGTTTAGTTTTTAGGTGACGAGTCCATATTACACAAACATATTTATGTTCCCGGGCCCTTTCAATTAATAAAGTTTCATTAACTTTTTTGTTTTCATTGGTTCTTCCAGTTGCAATAACAACTGCGTACTACTTTGACTCGTTTATATTCCACCATAGTATAGCATTGTATAACCAAAGTGGTTACAAGAAAGAGGGGCGACAAAGAGCCTTTCATTATATATAATTATCATACAAGTACACAAACGCAAAAGGAAAATGTCAAGATAGAGATACATAACTACCTAAGTGGGTTTACTTTTGATTATCGACTTTATTACTCATTTTTGAAAATTAAGTTAGCAAATAGACCTACAACATCTAGGGATAGGGAAAGAGGTAATATAATGTAGTGTCAGCAAGCAAACAAAACAGGGCACTTTAGAAAATTGATTTTTTTGTTTCTACCTAGCTAGCTCTCGTAAAACATTCGAATTTTCATTTAAAATCATAAAGCCTAACAGAACTGAATAGTAAATTTTTCATAACACTCAAGGTCAAGATAATATATTAATCTCACGATTTTGCATAAATCATGACAACGCTGCACTTGTTGAGATTGCCGCCGCCGCCTCCTTCGCATATCGCATTCCCTTCACTTTGTATATATAGACATTTTAAGGAACGTGTTTGTTCTTGTTTAGCTTGACTTGAATTTTTGAGGGAATGAGTTTTAATTTTTCAAATTTGACAAAATTGTTTACTACATCTTTAACAATTTTTAACAAACATTACTACTGACGAAGATAACTGTAAGTGTTATCGAAACGTTTAGATTGTATAATTTAAAGTACACCATTAAAAAATCCCGAAAAAGATAAGTATTTTAGAATGAGTTTACTGTTTAGCGTTTAACTTTGTTAAGACATTTCACAAGTGCTACGCCTATGCTACAAATTTGAATTGTAAGGTGACTCGTCTTTTAATTAATATAGTTAATAGGTTAATAGGTGTTGTTAAAATGCAATGAAAAATATGCACAGATACAGTAGTTACTAGTTATTACGCAGAATTTCAAAGGAGATGATTTGTACCATTTTTTTAATTCATATTTCAATTGTTTTCTGGCAAAGGCTTAGAATAAAATAAAAACTAGGAGTTTTCTACTACTCTACTCTACTTAACGATTTTTTCTATTTTATGATATCATATTTTATTTTTACTACTGAACATATCATCAGTAGGTATTTTATTTTTAGAAATCATGGACAAGAAATTTTTTTAAGAAAAAAACTTATAGTAATTACACATCGAAGCCTTTCGAACCATTAGAAATAGAACCTAGTACATCTACAAACATAGTTACTAGCTTAGCAGTAGAGAGTGGTTTTGGATCCTTACATTCTGATGATCAGGGATCTAATACGTCAACGTCATTATCTGGTGTTGGTGAAAATCGTACCATTGATACTCATCCTTTAGATATAGGAGATTTTATTGAAAAGAATGCTTTTATTTCCGATGAAACAAGATATGCGTTATTGACTCGATATTTTGTTCCCGATTCAAGTTACGATTTTAAAATGGACTCAGATGGAAAAAAAGTTTTCCGTTACGAATGGTTACAAAATTATGATTGGTTAACTTATTCCAGTAAACTTAAGGGTGGACTTTGTAAAACTTGTGTTATATTTCGACCGAATCTACGAAGAGGGGTTTTTGGATCGTTCATTGTAAAACTTTTCAAGAATTATAAAGACTTCAATGAAATGGCAAAAAAAAAACGGATGTGTTCGGAATGGCATCGCTCATCTACAATAAAAGCTGTAAACTTTCGACATGTTATGGATGGTAAAAGCACTTGTGTCACTGAACAGCTCAGTAGTTATGAAAGGGAACAAGTTAAATCTAATAGAAAAAAACCTATGCCAATCATTTCGACTATAATTTGTGGTACCCACTATTTATCTCTCCGTGGTAAAACCTCTGGAAATTTTGATGATCTAAATTTTAAAGCCGAGAGCGGAGATTTAGTACTAAAAGATCATTTGGAAAATTGTGCAAAAAATGCTAAATATACTTCTCACCGGACTCAGAATGAATGAATTAAGATTTGTTGTGATATTATTCGAGAAGAAATTATTACAGAAATGAACGCCAGTGGAGGATTTTCATTGTTAGCTGATGAATCTGCTGATATTTCTGGTGTTGAGCAGCTCTCGATAGGAGTAAGATTCGTGGATAAAAATAATTCAGTACGTGAGGAATTCTTGGGATTTACTGAACTTAGTTCCATGAATGCAGACGGTATATCATCATCAATATTACAAATTTGCGAAAATTATGGCTTAAATATGCAAAAGTTAGTAGGATTAGGATTTGATGGTTGTGCAACAATGGCAGGCCGCGAAAACGGAGTGCAGAAAATAATTCCTGAGAAATATAACAAAGCTCTCTTTTTTCATTGTGCTTCAAACAGACTTAACTTAGTGGTCAACGACTTAAATAAAATCCAGGATGTACAAATTTCAGTAGCTACTATTAAAAAAGTCATTAACTCTTTCCGCGGATGTCCATATCGAAGAAAATATGCTCCAAAAATTCCTTTATTTTGTGAAACGAGATGGTCTGCCAAGTATAAGTCTATTAGAATATTCTCTGAACATTAAAGAATAAACCTTTTATCGACGAAGAAACATATTCAATTACTTTTACCTATTCTGAAAGATCACAGGGCTGAATCAGAGAATTACTTTAAAGATATATTTCAAAAATGTGTATTGGAAGGAAGAAAATTTGACATTGATATTAAAATACCTAGGTTAGCCGCAACGCACACACGAAAGGCTAACTACTCTACTGTTAGTGCTGAAAATTATTTTCGAATTTCTTTATTTACTCCATATCTGGATTCAATTATACAGTCCATTGAAGTCCGATTTTCCCAAGAGATGGATAGTGCATTTGCTTTGTCTATTTTTCACCCGCAATTAATCATACAGAAGGAAGCATTTAGTTTGTTAAAATCAAAAATTCATAACATTTCAAAACTGTATGAAATTGAAAACTTGGATTGCGAAGTCGAAACTTGGAAAGAAATGTGGGTTTCAAAAGTTAAAAGTAACGATACTGAGACTGAGCTCGAGGTTGTTGAATTAATAGATAAACATTGCCAGTTCTTTCCTTCCATTAAAAAAGCGTTACAAATTTTTTTAGCCTTACCCCCTACCACAACAACAATTGAAAGATCTTTTAGTACGCTCCGGCGGGTAAAAACCTGGTTGACATCAACCATGTGTCAAGAGAGACTTTCTGGTCTCTGTATGCTTAGCGTTCACAGGGAATCTGTAAATAAAAATAAAGACTTATTTATTGTAAAAGTAATTAATAGATTTTCTCAAAACAGAAGAAATCTCTTATTACTTTTCTCAGATTAGAAAAATAACATAAAGTTTACTTTATATATATTTATATATATTATATATATATATATATATATATATATATATATATATATATATATATATATATATATATATATATATATATATATATATATATATATATATATATATATATATATATATATATATATCATATGTATTTTAATAATAACAGTGTAAAAGTTTTAATCTAATTTACTTTGCCCCCCCTCTATATTTGACTCTTCCGGCGCCACTGTCCCCCAGGTACTCTATCTTGAAAAGCGTAATTTGAACTTGTTTGCAATAATGCAAATCCAAGAACCAATCGCTAACTGATTTATCTTGTCTTGACTGACAAAAAAGTCATTATTACTCAAATTAATTGCCTGCCTTACTTTGACTTTCCGGGCAATAATTAATTACTCGCAAGCCTCAAATCTGATCAAACGAAGTGGCCGTCTAGTGTTAGGTGCGTCATGCTATCTAAATGAGGTACTCTATCTTGAAAAGCGTAATTTGAACTTGTTTGCAATAATTCAAATCCAAGAACCAATCGCTAAGTGATTTATCTTGACTTGACTGACAAAAAGTCATTATTACTCAAATTAATTGCCTGCCTTACTTTGACTTTCCGGGCAATAATTAATTACTCGCAAGCCTCAAATCTGATCAAACGAAGTGGCCGTCTAGTGTTAGGTGCGTCATGCTATCTAAATGAGATAGTCTGTGTTGCATCATGAGGGGCAGGTAAAAAAAATTAAACTACTCAAATTAAAATCAACGAACTTGGCGCAATAAAACTCACTTTATTCATAAATAAGCAATTGCTCAAGTACACTAATAAATCAAATAACACAAAAGTGTTAAATATATAACAAAACACCATTAAATCAGGTTAAAGTGCGTACAAAATTATAACATTAAGAGAAAATGAATAAAAAGCAGTTTAGTTACATAGAAACACAATAATAAAAAAAACACATGTAGTCACACTCACAATTGGGTCCTAAATAATCAAAATAAAAATCGTACCACCAAACATGTGGCCCTTTTTAAAAACAAATCATACCGGTCTTTAAATAAATAAGCACATAAAATAATAAAGCAAATTATGGTACATAAAAAATACAATAACAGTAAAATTTCACAGGTGATAATAAGGTAAAGGCAAGGACAAAAGGAAATAGACAAGGAATTTACAAGTACCGAATTGTTTAGTGACAACTAAAGCACAAAATACATAAGTCACATTTTAATAAAGCACATATAAAGAGAAATCAGCTCGCAGGCAAATAATTCCACTTAAACAAACTGACAAAAAAAAACTCATTAAAACAAAGCCTTACAAGGGTAAGTTATAAATAGATCACTAACACTGTGACTGATATATAAGTTTGAGTGCGTTAGAAAAATACCCTGCTCCCTTCTCCGGTTACACACTCATCTATACAACAAATAAAAACAATAGAAATAAAAATTCGATGTGTTTAATAGTCTGGCTTGGGAGTGTGTACCAACTGGCAATTGCCTTTTACAATTAATAACCAGCGGTATCATATACCCATTCACCAGCCACCTCAACACAATTATAAATATAACCAACAACTAACAATGATAATTCGCACAAATACCAGAGTGAGATGGCCCTGTTGTCCTTTTATTTTAGCAGACTTCAGCTTAATGAGTCCGCGTACGAATAAGATACCTTTGCAAGACAATGTTTGGTATTTAATATGTTATCTAGGCTGGTAAAAATGATTTTCTGCGAGCTTGCATTTATATAAAAACATACTTACACTAGAATTAATATTCCCTTAATTGATCACAGACACAAATCGTTAACATACGCGGTTTAACCCCGAAAGAAAAGACAACTTAGTGTTGGCGAATTCAAAAGACAAATGTACACGCAAGAATTATTTTAAAGACAAACTGTTTACAATGAAGGTATTTAATTAACCCAAACATCAATCTGGCTCGATTGACAAGCTAACTGTAACTGCTTTCTCCCCCGATTCAAACCTAACTATGTCTACTCCCCAAAAATCAACCCCCGTCTTTCAAAAGTAATAAAAAAAACAAGAAACATTAATTTATGTTGGGACAGTTTCATATTAATTCTTGCACGACATCTTAATTTTAAAAATATGAATTCGTTCGTAACAAACCCCACATTTCTCTCTCGAATTTCCCAGTACCAAACAAAGATGTCTTTTGATCGCGGTCTGCCCAGCCGTAATCAATCATTAGAGCAATGACATTTTTACATCACAAGAAAAATTCCAATGATTTGTTACGTCCCTTCAGTAAAGCATTTTTAAGCGTGCAACTGCCACTCACCCCCTAACATGTGTTTACATACATATTAGTTACAAACAATCCTACATTCCTTAGATAAAAATATATAAATAAAAACATTGGTAAATTGCGACGTATTATCAAGATATTAAAAAGCCACTAATTATCTTTTCTATCGTAACAATGGCGATTTCACAAACGTTTTTACAATAATAAAATTTTCGCGGTTCGCTACTTACAATCATTTTGTACCTGGGGTGATGTTTTTTTTACGTTTGCATTGGTTACATTCTGTAACAAAATTGGTGTTATCTATCAATCCATAGTTGACCAATAACATTTTCATTTTATGGTCGTGACCGTTTTTGTAAATCCCCGATGACGGAAAAAGGGTAATAAATGATGATCTGTAAAATTTTATTAATAAGTGAATTTGGTATGGTTTACGTGTGCGTGTGCTCGTGCGTGTGTGTGCGTGAGTATGTGTAGTGTGTTTGAGTGTGTGTGTGTGTGTGTGTGTGTGTGTGTGTGTGTGTGTGTGTGTGTGTGTGTGTGTGTGTGTGATGTGTGTGTGTGTGTGTGTGTGTTGAGTGTGTATAATATTCATAGTATGTTGTTGTTGTGTGATGTGTGTGTGTGTGTGTGTGTGTGTGTGTGTGTGTGTTGTGTGTGTGTAGTGTGTGTGATGTGTGTAGTGTGTGTATTATAGTGTGTGTTTGTGTGTTTTGTGTGTGTGTGTGTGTGTGTGTGTGTGTGTGTGTGTTAGTGTATTGACAGTGTATGTATGATTAATATTGAGTGTGTAGTGATGTTTATAAAGTATTTGAAAAATTAGTTCAAATATATAAAATATCGTTTAGATTTACTAGCGATTAATTCTGTTTTATGACGTTGTGGTCATACAAATTTAGCATGAATAAATTTGCAAATTTCAAATATATAAATCATCGTTAATTTTAGATAAATTTATAGAAATTATATTCTAGTGCATTTTTGTATAATATGTCTATAAATTCCTAAGATAAGAATTTTAATATATTGTTCAAACTGTAGTGCATTATCTGATATAAGTGTAAGTTTTATAATATATTTTTGTAAGTAGATCGAGATTTTATTCTTTTACATAAATTTTCTTTATTTAAAATGTCTTAATTTCTAACTCAATACTGTTTATTAAATTACATTACAACTAAGTATTGAAAATCCTTTAACTGCATCTATGTATATTTGTAGCAAGTTTGTGGCTTTGGATTTTTTTAAAGTAGCATCGAGATTATTATTGTACTTTTTGCAATGCTTAGTCTCGGGTTATTTGAGACTAAATGCTTGGGGATGCAAGGGGTACACCATCACTAGCGATTTCTAACTCAATACTGTTTATTAAATCTTACATCACAACTATTTTTAGTAGTAGTAATGAGACACCATGCGCCATCTTGGATTTTGACGTCACAAGCCCGCCCACGTGGGGGACCGGATTTTCCACCCTTATTTTTACACGCTTACGTGTGAGACCGGATTTTCCACCCTTATTTTTACACGCTTACGTGTGAGACCGGATTTTCCACTATTTTTGCACGCTCACGTGGGGACCGATTTTCAATTTATTTTTACACGCTCACGTGGGGACCGGATTTTCACCCTTATTTTACACATCCACGTGTGAGACCGGATTTTCCACCCTTATTTTTATATACTCGTGTAGGACGCATTTTTTTCACCCCTATTTTTACACATCCACGTGTGAGACCGGATTTTCAACCCTTATTTTTATATACCCTCATGTGAGAGCGCATTTTCCAACCTTATTTTTACACATCCACGTGTGAGACCGTATTTTCAACCCTCTGTATCCCTAATTAAGATCTTTTTGTAGGTGCTAACGTGAGAGCTGTATTTTAGGGTTAGCGTTGAGCTGAGGGCTTAGGGTGGTGGTTGAACTGTATGGCTTGGCTTAGCGGGGCTGGAGCTTAGGGGTGGTCTAAGGATAAGTCTTAGAGTTTGGTCTTGGTGGTGGAGCTAGGTTGGAGTCAGGCCTTGGTGGTGGAGCTAGGGTTGGAGCTTGGCTGTATGTAGAGTAGGGTAAGTCTTAGGGTTATTTCTGATGGTATTAAGGCCCTTCTGGTTGTAACCCTGGAGGCAATTGTGCTCTTTTAAATTATATCTTGTAAGACACGTCTCTCTCTCTGCTCTCTCTCTTCTCTCTCTCTCTCTCTCTCTCTCTCTCTCTCTCTCTCTCTCTCATCTCTCTGCTCTCTCATTCTTAAAACTATTTGCCCACAAGGCATTTGTCTATTTAAACGAAGCTCTTGGCAGTATCTGTTAGTATCGTTTAGCGATTCAAGATGGAAGGTCAGTTTAAGCACCCTTTTCGGCTATAGTTGCAGGTCCGTCGGGATGTGGGAAATCGTATTTTATCGTTGATTTTCTAAAAAATATCAAAACAGCTTGCGATACAACTTTTGAAAAAATTATCTGGTTTTACAGTGAGTGGCAGCCTTTATTCAAAGATCTCTGTTGAGTTTCAAAGGGTTTACCTGATATGGAACAGTTTGACGGGGAAAAACCTGTCTTAATAATAATTGACGATCTAATGCGTGAAACTAACGGCTCCGTGGTTGATATTTTTACAAAGGGTTGTCATCATCGAAAGTGTGTTTTTCTTAACACAGAACATATTTCATCAGGACGTGGACAGCGCGATATTTCTCTCAACGCACATTACATAATTTTGTTCAAGAACCCACGTGACAGAGCACAGATACAGCATTTAGCAAGACAGATTTCGCCAGACAATCCAAAATTTTAGAAGCTGCGTACCAAGATGCTACCTCAAGCCCGCACGGGTATTTATTGTTCGATTTAAAACAGAATACACCGGATGTGCTACGTTATAGAACAAACATATTCGGGCCTCAGGGTATCTGCCAGGTATATATAGCGAAAAAGGGTTTAAGTCTCACAGTCATAAAGATTACATCATATATGATGGCTGACGTCTTAATCGAGAAAACTGATATCCTACATGCAATAGCCAGATTAAGTAAAAGTCAACGTGACGCTTTATTGAAGTGTTTGGATAGTAAGCAGGTAGAGTGTATTTGCGAGTGTGCAATAACATTTTAAAAGGTCGTGTACCTCTGTCAGTTGATCAGAAGCAGCGACTTTCTCAACATAAGCACACTTTAAGACGCCTGGCACAGCGAGGCGAATCTATAAAAAAGAAGAAACAGTTTCTTGTACAGAAAGGTGGTGCATTTCTACCACTACTGTTAGGACCATTACTCGGCGGAATTCTGGGTAATCTGTTTCAATAACCATGGACCACATTGTGAAGAAGATGATTATTCTACCGATGGACTTTATACAGCGCTTACAGACACCAGATGTTACACAAAACAACATTTTAACGCAGCTGGGTAACGATATGGATAAAGTTTTAAAACTAAAATGACCGATCATGACAAATGGCAGCAGTACAACCAAGTTCTTCAAAGGTATCTACACTTTTACAATCAGTTACGTCAGCCTACCAGTATAACAATTAGCGGTGACGCTGCTGCTGATGATATTAGAGATTTACCGCAACGCAAAGGTCTGACAGACGACGAGATAGTATCAACGCTTCCGCCTTCATATAAAGAAAAGGCGCGAATTTGTTACATATACTGAATACGAACAGCGAGGTTTTTGGGATAAAAGGGCACTGTCACAATAAAAGGCGAGATCATACCACACTCAACATTATCGATCTGGTTCACGAGACGTTAAGAAAACGAAAACCACAAATCCGAGCGGTTGGCGTCAGTTTGCGACGTACATTAAAGAGATAAATATACCTCGAGCGTTTATCGGAGATACGCAAAGGTATGATGTTTCTGCATCGCCCAGTGCTGAACGGACCCTCACAACTATAGGTGAGAATTACGATGCTGATAGTGAAACGCGGGAAACACCAAGAAGAATCTCTCAAAGAAGAAGAAGAGGACTTTCACTAGATTGGGATTCGTGGCGTTCATAACATGGATGCTGTATACTATGATCCCTCCCACCCAGCAGGGTTCGCTGGTATAACACCTTTAACTAATGCTGTAAAGGGTAGATATGGTGAAGTAAAAAACTGGCTGCAGGCACAAGAAGCTTATACAGTACATAAACCGGTCAGAAAAAAGTTTCCACGAAATAAATATATAGTGAGTAACCTCTACGAATTGTGGCAAGCGGATCTTTGTGATATGCGGACTTTAAGTAAACACAATAGCGGATACAACTACATACTAACGGTAATTGATGTAAATGGCCTTTGACCTAACACCTGACCTGTCTGCAAACGCTAGCACACACTGGAATTTAGTTAGAAACGGCTCCCTTCGGCTGGAAGTCGGGTTTGAAGAAGCGCTCACCGTAACCGTTAACTGTTTGGTGTATGCAGAATTCGATAATGTGATCGAGATCGATAAACATCGAAATGTCGTTGTGGATTTTAGCTGTTAAAAGTGGTAGCTCTAACCTGCAAGCTTCAGTGTAGAGCAGCAGCCGATAGAAGATGGACGCATACTTGGACATGCAAGGGTTTACCGGTGTTAACAACGAATTCATACCGAAAGAAATTGCCGTGGTTACAGATCAGGGTCGTTTATCGTTGATGCTGATAAAACCACCGCGAGGCTACTTTATATCAGGATCCATGTCACGACAGATAAAATTTATGGAGGATAATTATCATGGCTTGAAATGGTGGTGGGGTCATGTACATTACAACAATTTCCGTGAGGAGCTGTTGAGAGTGTTGCGCCCATTTAACAAGATTCACGTTAAGGGTAGTGAAAAACAACAGTTTTTAAGGTTTCTTAATAAACCAATAGTAAACCTGGAGGAGAGTGGTTGCCCGTCGATTAAACAGTTGAAAAAGGAAGCAAAAGCATATAGCTGTTTAAGTCATAACATCACTGAGCCTATGTGTGCACTGGAAAACGCATTACTACTACAAGACTGGACACATACCAATTCCAAAGATGTATGCGGTACAAGTGTTGAGATGCTTGAAATCGATCACCAGCCACAAGACGAATGTGTTTCGGCTTGTATGTGCTTCTAATCAATTACCGAAACACGCACCTCGACCGTGTGCAATTATTGTAAACACGGATCCTGCAAACAAGCCAGGTCAGCATTGGACCGCTATCTACATTGGCGAGAATGGTAATGGCGAGTATTTTGATTCCTTTGGACGAGCACCGCAAGGATATCATTTACATTTCCTAGCGAAGAATTCCCGATGTTTCGTATACAATAAAAAAATTCTGCAGGATTATCATTCGGATGTGTGTGGATTTTATGTCTTAGTGTTTCTGTATTTTAGATTAAATAGTTTATCAATGATTGATTTTGTAAATAAGTTTTTCACTACATGTTTAATTCTAAATGATGAGATAATTAAAATATTGTTTAATATCTGTTATCCAACTATTCTATTCCGATAAATAAAGATATTTTTAGTACCTTACTTTTTTAATTAAGAATTGCGTAATACCTACTGTTTTTTTTTCTTTTAATTCGGCTTGTGTGTTTTTTAAAAATCGTGTTATAAATTTATTATTTAGTGTTTTTTTAAAAGAAAATATATTAACCATTTATATTGGTTTTTAGACTATTAAATTTAACAAAGTTATATAACTACACGGTAATTAGTTAAAAGTAAACGTGAACAGTGATTTCTTACTACAAAATGTTATGGAATTTTAAACATTCCAAACACTTAATATGGTTTTTGTAAAACAATTTGTGTATCCGTATACGAATATTTTCAAAACAATTTTATTTTAAGAGAAAGGTTAATACGATTTCCAGTAAGTGCAATAAAGACAATGAGGTTGTATATTTTACACTCTAATTATAGGTGGCTTTTATACAACTAGAAAGTTTTAGTTGACAGATAACACAAAAGCGGTGACCATCACTCAGTACCTTAAAACGTTACAGATCTGGCATGTGTTGTGTTAATCCTTTATTTATTTACAGATTTTTAATTACAGTTATAAAACACAAGCGTTAAGTTTCTTTTAATCTTAAGGCATACAACATTTTTAACGGACGTATGGATATTATTTTCAATGCAGGTAAAACTATGTTTTTAATAATCGTTTAGAAAAGACAAACTGTTATGTAATTAACTTAATAAAAATGTTTTTTTGTTTCATTACAGAATGGCAGTAATTTTTCTATAGCTCACTGAGGGTTTTTAATTACGATAATAAAATAAGTGTTCTATAATTAAATTTTACTGTCATTCAAATTCCCCCACGCAAGATCAATCCTTAACACAGATGCTATCTCATCTCCTTATTAGAAACGTTTTCTCCAATAGCATTTAACCCTTTTAAAGCAATAGACTAAATAATAATATCTTATTAATTATGCAATTATTGTAGGCGTATGTGTCTGCCTAACCCCCAGGGTTACAACCAGAAGGGCCTTAATACCATCAGAAATAACCCTAAGACTTACCCCTACCTCTACATACAGCCCCAAGCTCCAACCCTAGCTCCACCACCAAGGCCTGACTCCAACCCTAGCTCCACCACCAAGACCAAACTCTAAGACTTATCCTTAGACCACCCCTAAGCTCCAGCCCCCGCCCTAAGCCAAGCCATACCCCAGTTCAACCACCACCCTAAGCCCTCAGCTCAACGCTAACCCTAAAATACAGCTCTCACGTTAGCAACTACAAAAAGATCTTAATTAGGGATACAGAGGGTTGAAAATACGGTCTCACACGTGGATGTGTAAAAATAAGGTTGGAAAATGCGCTCTCACATGAGGGTATATAAAAATAAGGGTTGAAAATCCGGTCTCACACGTGGATGTGTAAAAATAGGGGTGAAAAAAATGCGTCCTACACGAGGGTATATAAAAAATAAGGGTGGAAAATCCGGTCTCACACGTGGATGTGTAAAAATAAGGGTGGAAAATCCGGTCCCCCACGTGAGCGTGTAAAAATAAGGGTGGAAAATCCGGTCCCCCACGTGAGCGTGCAAAAATAAGGGTGGAAAATCCGGTCTCACACGTAAGCGTGTAAAAATAAGGGTGGAAAATCCGGTCTCACACGTAAGCGTGTAAAAATAAGTGGAAAATCCGGTCCCCCACGTGGGCGGGCTTGTGACGTCAAAATCCAAGATGGCGCATGGTGTCTGATTACTACTTTTAGTAATTATCCTATTGTCCTATTTACAAAAAATAAACAACTGTAATTTAAAGTGGCGCATAATAGATATTTATGTATTAAGGGCATAATCAGAAGATTATGGTTCGAGGGAATGTTAAAAGCCCGACGCGAAGCGAGGGTTATATTCTGAGACCATAATCTAATTATGCGTAATTAATGTTTTATTTTATTTTGCACCATGAAACTGGAATAAAATATTAAAAAGATTCAGTATTTTCGGCAAGTTTTTAAATGCAAATGCAGTGAAATAAAGTCGACAGTAGGCTAATTTGTTGTTACTAAGATACTGTGATATTGCTATTATATATCATGTCATGTATTTGCTGTCAATCATGCTGCTTAGTATCAATGACATTTCCGTGCTATAAAGACCACATTACGCCCGCATTTGGAGGCGTATAAGGAACATTATGGTGGCAAAATAAAATAAAATCCATTACATTGTGTTACGTCGCGTTCTTGATAATATTGATCTACTGCTAATTAATGTTTATGTTACAATTTCTTTATGCTAAATTATGAAAGTTGATATTTAACTTAATTATTAATAATGATGCAGGTCCTATTCAATTTGGGATTGCACATTATGCCGGGGCGAGTTTTTATTTGGTTGTCGACTGAACATCCTACCACGTCGAGGAAGGGGCGTGATATACAGTGCTTTCATCACAATCCCTTTCTCTGTGGTTGACTGTTTTTTCCTTCGTATTCGTGTATTCTCTTCATTGGTTTTAGTATAGACCGCTGCACTGTACGCTTTTTTGGATGCGTCGCAGAACCCGTACTGATGTAGTTGGTATTCTGTGTGGTGGATCCATCTCGATATGTGAAACTCTTCTACGAAGATCAATTCATTGCGAAACTCTATCCACTTCGGGGTTATGTTATCGGGCACCTGTTGATCACAGTTGATTGAGCTAAACCATAACTCTTCGGTTAGGAGCTTAGCTATTATGTTTACTGGACTGACCCATCCCAACGTGTCGAATATTTTCGCTGTTTCTGGTAATATACTCCTCTTTGTTACTGATTTCCTGCAGAGTTCCAAGTTGAAGCTGTCCCGATCTGTTAGCCATCTAACACCTAGGGGCTTTCTTGGTCCGTCTTCCTTGATGTGCATAGGTTCAGGTGTCTTGCTTACGTCCTTCCATAATTCTTGATGGTTTCCAGCCCATTTTTAAATTAAAATCACCCTGTGTTTAACGAATTCATTAATTTTTCTTGTAGTTTTGCTTCTTCTATAGCTTTTGCGCCTGTTAGCAAGTCGTCTACGTAGCAGCCGTTTAGTGTCACTGCTGTTGCGTTTATGTGTTTTATTTCTCCATCTTGGTCCAGTTGCTGAAAAGTTCTTACTGTGAAGTACGGAGCGCATGCTGTTCTGTACGTCGCAGTTATCAGCTGGTATTCTTTGATTGGCTCCCATGGTTTGGGTCTCCATAAGAAAGTGTGATACCGCTGATTTTCTGCGTTTAGTTTAATCTGGCGATACATCTTCTCCATATCAGCCGTCAGGACGTAACGATATTTACTCCATCTAACAAGTAGGTCCCAAAGATCTTCTCGTAGCATTGGACGCACGTGCATAGCACCATTTAGGATTTTCCCTTTTGTATCTTTTGAAAATTAATCAAAGACTACTCTGTTTTGTTGTTGAACTGGACTCCTTTATAACGGTCTAATGGGTATGTAGATTTATTTCTCGTTAGAGTTGTTAGTTAGTTGCATATGTACTAACTACAAGTATCCTTCCATGAATTTTTTGTACACCTTTTTCAGCTTGGCGTCCTCTCCAGTTGTAGTAACCTCGCAACCGTTACTGTTCTGGAACTCTCTAGGGTGGATGGGTCTTCTTTGAATGGAATCTTCACTGTATAAGTTCTATGAGGACTTCTTACGATGGGTTGGTGGTAATGTTCACATTCTTCACCTTGTGGGGAAAGTTTTGGTGGCCTGCGCTTTTTCTTCTGCCGGTGACACCATGTTAACGTATTATGTCTATTAATGTCTATCTGGTGTGGAGTTTTAAACGCCCATCTGACATACATTATTTTTTCTGTATTTACAATGTTGCCTGTGTTTGTTATGGACGTATTAAAAAAGGGGATGCATAGTTATCCTAAAAAATTACCTATTATTAAAATTATTTAATTTCTTATAGCACTAATGCTTTAGACACAATATAATTCCACAATTTCTTTTATGTAATTAGTTATGTCTCTACGCATTTCAATACAACATGTATCATTATCAAGAAAAAATATATAAGTAAAATAACAAACAAGTAGTTATCGGTAACAAATTATTAAGGTAAAACAGCAAACTTGATGTAAATTATAATTCTATATTTAAAATATCTGTTAAAGGTGAGTCTATAAGATCAACCTGTTCATTTGTTAAAGGTACTTTCTGTTTATGTTCATAAATTCCGAATGTTTCCAAAACATCTAATGTGCCTTTTTTATTACAAAAATATGAAAATTTAATGTTGTGCTGTGAAGTTATAGGATTATTTACTATTAAACGTTTAGCATAATGAATTTGTCTGTGTGTCTATATTTGTAACATCTAATGTGTTTTTTGTATCTAATATCAAAGTTCGTAAGTGTTTGTCCAATATTAACAGAATTACAGAATGTACAGACCAATTTATAAATACCCAACTTCAAAATGTCGTTAGTTGAATCTTTGGCATTAAATAAACATTTAAGAACATTGGTATTAGTTTTGAAAGTGACTTTGTACTTTTTGTTCATTTGTAATATGTGAGCTTGTAACAACCTTTTTTTTTGTGGTTGTATTAAAAAATACATTAATCTAAGATCATTAATTTATTTGGCGTAAAATTAGAGGAGTTTTTAATTATTTACATGTAAAATTGAGAAAGGCAACTTAAATTGCTTTTTTCTAGAACAAATCTTTTGGGTGTAATATTACATAAATAGTTTTAGTTCCCTTTCTTAAAAAAATTGGATTTATATTATTGTATCCGCGCAAGCGTGAAGATTTTTAGGGGAATACACTTGAGTTATTCTGAAAGCTTTTTTTTACTTCACTTAATGCTGACTGTTAACAGTAATAAGCATGATTTTTACTTAATTTTTTATATTTTGGTGGTAAGTTATTTTTTTTCTCATTATATTTAAAACTAAAGCCTTTGCTTCTTTTTAGGCACTTTTTTTTTAAGTACTTTTTAAGTACTTACTTTTTAAGTACGCACTTTTAATTACCTTTTAATCACTTAATTTGTATACTTAATTTGTACACTTAGATTGCACTTATTTGCACTCCTATTTGACTAATAATCTTTAATGGCACGTATAAGTCAATATTTTACTATACTATTATTTTAAATGGCAAGTTTTACTTGAGTTACCTTTACAACGCAAGTTCTACATACTTTTACAAATAAATTTGGCGAATTAAACTTCAAGGAAATTCCATATTTTAAGGATAACTAAGCAAGACATTGACCTCACCATATGAACCATTCTGCTTGATAGTACCTGTCACAGTGTATGTACAGATCCGTTAAAAGGTAAAGTTTTTTTATAATTTAGTATAGTTTATGACTTTTGAATTTTTTTTCTCGTTTTCAAACATATATTAAATAAACTTATGTATAACTTGTTATTTTATTTTCATTTGTGTTAATTTGTTTATAGTATTCAATAACTAGGTTTTGTTGTTCCTAGATAGATATATAAAAAAAAAGAAAGACAACATGACGCTCGAGAATTTATCATTTTTTCATAATTTTTAGATAACATTTGTTTTTAATTAAGGATAAGTGAAAATAATTAAGCTGATGAAAAGCATGCAGTATTTCAGGTGCGTTAATTGAACCCTCCCATCTTAATCAACCGATGAGCCGACGGCAGTAGCGAAAATCATTTGGTAATTATTTTTATTAATTAAAATTATTTGATCAATTTATTACATCATCGCATTTGTTTTAACATTATAAGTTGGCCCAGTTTTAGTGTTTATATACTGTTTTAATGTTACAAGCTATGTTTTCTGATATTTTTCCAAAATATGTATGTATTTATTTTCTGTCGGTTCTGTGTTGACTGCTAGAAAATGTGTAGATTTGATTTTTAACTAAAGTGTCGATTATATTTTAAATGTAACCGTCTAATTGTGCAATTTGTTTTATAATTGACATTGAAATTTATTTGGTTTAATGGTAAAGATATTGTTCCATGTACTAATAATATATACCTATGCAACTAACTTATGTGTTTCGTGGTGACACGAATAGTTTTGAAATGTCTGTATGTGTAGGTTTTCTGAAAGTGGAGAACTCAAACTTGCTCTGTGTATCAATTTTTATGTTTAAACCTAGAGAATTAATGGCTCTATTTTGTTCTTTCGCTAGTGCAAATTTTATGTTAGGATGTAACTTGTTAACATTTAAATAAACATCAATGAAATCTGATGAACTATCAAAACATACTAAATTATCAGCAATATAATGAAACCAAAATACAATCTTACCTGAAACATTTAATTCAAAAATTTGATCTTTTAAATTATCCATAAAGATATTAGCTATAATAGGAGAATTTGGACTACCCATAGGTGAACCATTTTTTTGTGCTCACCTCTTATTTTCTGGGATTGTAGACCTGTCCTGTCACATCCATCCTAATTCTGTATTTTGACCTCACGCCATCCAATACTAGTTTCGCATAATCCTGTGCTTCCAGTAGTGCGTAAATGTATATGTATATATATATATATATATATATATATATATATATATATATATATATATATATATATATATATATATATATATAGGTCCTGGTATGTTCAGCGTGGGATGCGCAAACTCAAATGACTTCATGGGGAGATTTTCCGTGATCTTCTTCAGAACTATTACTTCCGTAGTCGCGGCCTTAGCTGAATGGTTATTTTTGAGTTTGCATTGGTTGGTGCTACTCTTCAAAGACCGCTAATTTACGCTTATATTTTCTGCCTGGGAAATTTTAATAATTGCGCTGAAGCTTCCGTTATGAATAATGCCTGCGATCCAGGGTCGACCAATACTCGTAATGTATGGAGCTCGCCAAGGACATCTTTAATGTTAACCATAGCTGTGGCGAAAAGGACTTCTTTTTCTGTGAAGCTGTATGCACCCATCACTACTTTGGTCGCTCCGTGCGATGTTGACTTTGTTGGTTTTACTGGATTTTTGTAGTCCTGGTGGAGTAGCAGATAGTGTGGACATCTTTAATGTTAATCATTTCTGTGGCTAAAAGGACTTCTTTTTCTGTGAAGCTGTATACACCCATAACTGCTTTGGTTGCTCCGTGCGACGTTGACTTTGTTAGTTTTACTGGATTTTTGTAGTCCTGGTGGAGTAGCAGATAGTGTGGATTTTGGCACTTTGCGCAGCGTCGAAACGAATGGAATTTGACGTTGAAATTATGTTCTATGCAATTGAAACATAGGCGCTTCTCTCTCACGAAACAGTGGTGCTAATCCTTTTAATGTAGCACAGTGACTAAATCTTTGCTGTTGCTTGTAGTAGGGGCGTACTTGTTGACGAATGTTCTGCCATCTGGCATTCCTTTGCGTGGGAGCATATTTTGTTTTCCCGGCTTGGGATATGGCTTCTAAAGACTGGAATCTTATTCGATGGAATTCCATTATTTCTTCAAGGGATGGTGATTCATTCTGCGTTTTTACAGACTGTTCAAACAGTTCATTGGATCTGAATTCCACTTAGGTGGCATTATCCGGACGGTCATCGGATCCCAGGATGTTGTTTCTATTCCCAGGGTTGTGATCGCCTCGTGAATCGTGAATCGTGTCATGTAATCGCTTTATTGACTCTGCAAACTCCTGATCAATGGCAGAAAATGTTATCTATTAGTGTTGATACCATTAATCTTCTGTTGTTAGTCTGCTCTTGAGAATGCCCCATGCTGCTGAATAGTTTCACTCTACTATGGTGGATGTGCTGGATTAGATTAGCTGCTTCTTCTGTGACATGGCTTTTTAGGTATTGCGTCCTCTCCGCATCTGTTACAAACTTGTTGGCGTGTATTGCCTTTTCGTAGCCACCACTAAATATAGGTAGCTTCACTTTTGGTAGTGCATCGTAATGTTGCATGGCTTATTCACTTGTGTGGCCATGTTCATGTTACTTCCGAGTTTGATGCATATTCGTCACCGTTGTTCGATCTTCTCAAACTTGCTTACTGTAAAATACTTAGGAGAACAAATTAACGACGGCACTGATGTAAAAAAAAGAACTAATAAAGTAACTAAGTATTTAACCGCCAATTCAACACCGTAAAAAAACCGCGTATGCGCGAAATTCAAACTATCATCAGTATTAAAAAATCACCCGGTACCCTGCAAGCTCTACAGACATACAACTGACCTTAATATCGATTAGTCGTACATATCTGAGAATCTTTACATAATTTCGTTTACAAGAATTTATTCCACTCTTAGATAATAGTACGATCATGCGTGCATGGTTTGTTTCTTGGCTAAATCAATCACCTTAACGACACCGATGAGTCATGCAGGTCACACTTACCAGACAGAAAAGTCCTCTACTTGAGCTAAAAAACACACCGTCACCTTTGCCAAGTTATGAACAAACCTTTTAGTAGAATTGCACTTATCCGAGATAAGAATCCCCTCTATCTGAAAAACCCTTACCTTAGCCAAACATGATCCAGCCCATTAGCGAAGTTGCATCGATATAAAAATCTCCCTTAGCTAAGAAACGCGCCATGATCTTAGACATGTTATGAACCTTTTTATCACAGATGCACTTATCTGAAATAGCAACTCTCTTCAGTTGAGAAACATCCTCCCCTGCGGCAGAGAGATATACTCTCATCTTAGCCAAGATATAAACCGTACCTTTGGTGGAGCTTCACCGAGGTAGCGACGCCCTTTATTTAAGAAATACTACCAAGATATGAACCATCCCATTACTAGATTTTCACTTATCGGAGATAATAACCCTGCTACGTATCTAACCCACCATTTAACACAAAATAGAAGAGCTCGGCTGAGAATTTATTCAACCGGTAACTAACCGTCGAGCACTTTGTTTGCGTGGGGGGTTTTGGGGTGTAGATAAACGGTAGACATATTTAGATTAGTGAGATGAGAGAATTTGTATTGGTAAATGACAAGGAGAACAAGCAAGAATTGGGTGCCATAAGCTTTACAACAGTAAATTAGGTTTATTGAGAGATACCCCCGTAAAGTTTGAAAGTAAACGCCAGTTCATGCAGTAACAACGGTTTATTTATAATCCCTTCAAAGGACTAAACAAATTTTGCATAAATATCTAATAACGAATTGCAGTAATTAATTAGCAAACGTAATCGTTTACCTCAATGGGTACAATTATTCTCTAACACAATATGGGGTACACCCCTAACAAATATGGACGAGGACAAGCCGAGGAAAGTAAATATTTAACCCGAAAGAAACTTATTAACCTATTATTAATTACTCCTAGTTCTTATCGGGTTCGTTGAAAGATCTTTCACTATTATGAATCTGAAAAGGAAAGTTCACATACAACAGAATAAATGTAAATTAAAAGTTCGGTAATTTGACTTGCCGTTGTTTTACAAAATCACCATAACCATCAAATAATTATAATAATAATTGGGAAAGGTTGTTCAGTTCGCATTTGACACTCGCAAGAATTACACATGTGTAACCCAAACAACTAAAATCATGTCGCGTATAAACTGAACACTCCAACAGTACAAACGTAATTCTTAAATCTAAAAGAAGAATTCTATGGACACAATACCCGCTCTAAATTCACGACAGAACAAGTTAAACTAATCAAATTTATATTAGAACGCGGACGATCGTTATCGACGAATAAAGGGACGAGGCAGTAAGGCTAATTTAATTCACAGGTACATGGGATTACATAAGACAAATATTCGTAATCGCAGAAAAGATATTAAACATATACAGGTGACGTCACAACGCGCGACCTTGACTGGTGTTGGACAACTTTAACACATGTTCTTATGGGATGTGATTGTTTTCTGACGATTTTATCGAAAATCGTAGATGGTGAAAATGTTTCTGTGCTAATACTTGTAGATGAGAATTTTATTGATACAATTCACCAGAAATATGTGAATGAAGTGAACAATTACCCAACGTAGTATTGAAAAGTTCGGGCGGTTTTTAGGTTAGTTATCATCAAACTCGTCAAATTAAACAATTACATTCAAGATAAGGCTCTTTTTGCTATGCTATGTTAAAATGTGTATGTCATAGGTTCGTTACTACACTGGAATACCAAGCTAGAGACTTTCAATATAATATTTCCAAAATTAATTGAACCTTATATCAAAATAGCACCACAACCAGTTATTACAAATAAGTTCAATAATTTTTTGATAGTGTTAATAAAACTCAGGTTAAATTTAGATTTTACTTTGTTTTCTTATAAATTTCATGTTAGTATCCCAACTATTTCTAGAATTTTCTATACGACACTAAATGTAATGTACTTTTGACTATGTAAATTTATTCTATGGCCATAGACAATTTAATAAAAGCAATGCCACCTTGTTTTAAACAGGAATTTGGCAATAGAATCACCATAATTATAGATTGCTTTGAAATTAAATTGCAAAAGACAAAAAATTTGGAAATAAAGTGCACAACTTGGTCTACCTATAAACATCATAACACTATCAAAGTTCTCATAGGGATCACACCAGCAGGCTCGATATCTTATATTTTACGAGCAGATGGTGGAATCACATAAAACCATTTGTTCTGGAATTTACCAAACTTCGCATGGGCTTTACTCCATTAAACCAAGTAACAAAATACTTACAAATTTCTATTGCAATATCGTAAAGGTACGAATACGTGTTAAATCTAACCCAACTATAATACACACTAATAATGTTCACTAATTGACTATGAAATATGTTAACATTATACACTAACACTACAATAAGTCAATTATCATGATTTTTTCTGGAGAAAACACTAAACAATCGCAGCAAAACACGTAGGTTCCTATGAACCGCTAACACAAGTTGTTCAAGATCAGCTGTTAGAGGCGGAGCTTGTGACGTCGGTGTGACGTACTTGAAAATGCCTAATACACGTGATCAATGACGGTCTATATAAAGCAATTTAATGCAGTGAGGTATTTATTCATAAAAAAGGAGAAGATGTATAACAGTGAAAGCACGGTCAAATAGGAGGTACGTACAGAAAATTACACACGGAGACGAAGATTATTTATAAAAAAAGAACAGTTTTGATTACAGAGATACACGGTACAAAAGGAATCCTACCGCGCAAGTCGTCGTCACGAACAGTAGCGCGCACGCGGCTGTCAACTAACGAACGGTGGTGGAAAAGGGGTACATGGATAATAAACGCGCAACGTTAACCGAACAATGGGTGCGGTCAGTGGCTTAGAAAAATTTTCCAGTAGGTCCAAGTTATATAATTATGTAGCACAATAACGGAAATTAACAGTAATCATGAAGTGAATGAGTTCAACAATAGTGAGTTTCATACGAGAGACATACGTAGAATGGTAGTTACATTGAAAACGTCAGACGACAGTTCACAAAATGTAAGTATTACACTATAAATCTGGTAATATGATCAAAAGAATCATACTTTTAGGGCGTAGAAAATACATCGACAACTGCAGAGGGCGGTTTACGAAACATGAGAGTTTACAGTACAAACTTAGTGCTATATAGAAAGCTCTAACCTGTTTCGACGAGGGTTGCACCTTATACCCGGACGTTAACTAACGTCCTGATCTATGCAGACGTAGACGAGCACAGATTAAAACGACGCCGAGTAGGCCATCAACTTGAGGAAGGACAGTTGTACAAGTGGAAGCTTCCACTTCGTAGTTGTACCACATAAAGATCGTAAGAGAAGGTTTATGAAGACGTTACGGTGGTGTAGGGACGTCTCGATGAGTATCCACCAACAACAAAACGGTCGAGGAGGAGAAACATATCTCCAACACAGTAAAAGGATGATCCCAGAAGAAAAGAAAAGCTAAAGTAATGTAACGTAAGTGTTTGCGAAGTGATAATCTAACAATTTTTATCTCTATGTTCCTAGGCGAGCTTAAATAATAACGAATACTTTTAACTACCAGCCTTAGAACTAGCGATTGGTTTAATTAGAATATTCCGGTCGCTACAAGAAATTATAGAATTACCAAAAGTTAAGAGAATGGAAATATCTTACCCATGAGTCAAAAAAATGCTTCTTTCATATATATATATATATATATATATATATATATATATATATATATATATATATATGGGGCTATACATCCCGATTGGGATTTCAGCCGCTCGATTGGGCTCGAAAAACTCCTCTGATGTGGTGAGTTACTCCACGTTCTTTGGTGTTCCCCTAGCCTAACTTGTTGCTTGTCTTAGCTTCATCTGATATCTTCCTCCAGATGCTGCGGTCCAGTATCTTCTCCGTCCATTTTTGGATTCTCAAGCTTCCTATCTCTTTAATTACCTGGTCCTGCCATCCAGTCTTTGGTCTTCCCCTTGGTCTTGCAGTATTAGGCCTCCACATAGTAGCTTTTTTCACTTCCCTGTCATTTCCTATTCTTTTTAGGTGTCCGTACCAGCGCATTCTTTGTACCTTTATTGTTTTAACAATGTCTTCTCCTCTCAGTATTGTTCTTATCTCGTAATTCGCCAGCCTTCAAAATATTGTTTCGGCCAATTTGTTTCCGCCAAACGTTCTTCTTATTATTTTCCTATCAAAAATTCCTAATTTTTCTGTTCCGATTTTGTTATCGGCATTGCTTCCATTTCATATAAGACCACTGGTCCAATAGCGGCTTTGTAGACCTTCATTTTGTTTCCTCTGCTTATGTATTTATAGTAGGCTCTGTACCCCGCTTGTATTCTTTGGTCTATCTCTTGCTTTCTTTGATTTTCGTTATTAATTGTGACTCCGAGGTATTTGAAGTCTTCCACCATCTCAAACTGGAAGCTTCCTATGGTTACCTTCTTGGGCGTCTTCTGTGGGTCGTCTTTTCTTATCTCCATGTATTTTGTCTTTTCCTGATTGATTTGTAATCCTCTCCTACTTGATTCCTGTTTATTTTTTGCAGTGTCCTGTAGGCTTTCTCTACTCCTTGCAATCACCAACAGGTCGTCCGCGTATGCCACCACTTGTTGGGATTTTGAGTTTGCAGTCCCTAATTATTGCCTCTAGATTTAAATTGAACAGTGTAGTTGAGAGTCCATCACCCTGTCTCACTCCTTCATTAATTCTAAAATCTTCTGAAACTTCCCCTTCCGTGAGGACAGCTGCTTTGGGTCCTTTCATCGACATTTCGACCAGACATATTATTTTGTGCGGTATTTCCATTTTCTTCATGTCTTCTATTATGGCTTCCCGCTTTAAGCTATCGAAAGCATTCTTGAAATCAACATAGAGGGTTTGTAGCTCTATTCCGTATTCATACGCTCTCTCAATTGTTTGATTTATCGTGTGTATCGCATCTACTGTGGATCTACCCCTTCTAAATCCTTGTTGGTATTCCCCTAATTCCCGTTCTACGTATAGCACCAGTTTTCTAATTACCAGTGTTGTTAGGATTTTATATGTTACATTTATCAGGAGATTTCTCTGTAGTTTGTGTACACATTTGGATCCCCCTTCATCGATATTGGTACTATTAGTCCTCTTCTCCATTCGCTAGGCATGTATTCCTTTAACCATATTTGCGTTATTAGCTTATATATTCTTTGCTTTAGTATATTATCTGTTCCTCCTACCTTATTTAGTTTTAGGGCTTCTAATGGCTGCATTTGATCCATCGTTTCGTTTTGTTTAATTACTTTTTCTTTTATCTCCTCTCCGTCGGGACTTTCCACTTGCAGCAGGTTTTCAAAGTGTCCTACCCATTCTTCTCCCTGTATTTTTGTCATGTTCCTTCCCTTTGTTTGCTTCTTAGTATATCTATATCTTTTGATGTTGCTTTTATTGGCTTTTTTAATTCCTCCATTGTATCCTTAATCCATTTGTCCTTTTTTTCTTTTATTAGTTTTTTGCAATTTTTCCTAGCCTCTTGATACCTTTTATAATCTTCTACCCTTCCAGTTCTTATCCATTCAAGTCTCGGGCTCTTCTTCTGCTTAATCAATGACTCGCATCCATTGTTAAACCACTGGTTCCTTTTCTCCCCTGCTTTTCTGCCTTTTCACCTTATCTACGGTGGTTTCGATGCTTCTTTTTATATTGCTCCATTATTCCTCAATAGTTTTACTATCTCTGTATATGTACAGCTGTTTTTCCATCTCTTTTCCGTAATGATTATTCCTGTCTTTGATCTTATCAATTTCCCATTTTTCCTCTTTGCTGTTGTTTTCCTTTTATCCATCATTCTTAGCTTCATTTTGGTTATTACTAGGAAGTGGTGCGTGCCGGCTTCCGTCCTCTGTATGATCTGACATCGTGTATCATTTTTTGCCTCTTTTTGGATATCAGGACATTATCGATTTCCTGTGTTTCTTCCTGGGACCATCCAGGTGATCTTATGCTCCGTTTTATGCCTGAATTTGGTGCTGGCTATTATATCCATTTCTATTGCCAGGTTGGCCATCCTTATTCCAATATCATTTGTTTCTTCATGAACTGTTTCCCGTCCGGCTATTAGTCTCATGTGTCCTTCTTTTCCCACTCGAGCATTAAAATCTCCAAGTATTACTAGCTTGTCATGCTTTGGTATTTTTTCACACGTATTCTCTAGCTCTTCATAGAATTCGTCTTTCTCCCTTTCCTCTGTTGCCTCCGTTGGGGCATACACGTTCACTATGGTGGTGTTGGCTACTTGGATTCTTATTCTTAGGTACGCATTTCTTCCACTCACTCTCCTGAATTCTAATACGCTTGATTTCCTGTTATTCGCCACCATGAACCCTATTCCATTACTGCCCTGTTTATTTTCGCCTCCGTAGCACAGGGTACAGTCGCGCTTGTCTATTCTACCGTCCCCTTTCCATCGCACTTTGCTAGTATTTCAATATTATAATTCTTCATTTCTTTGGCAATTTCTTCCATTTTTCCGGGGGCCAGCATGGTTCTTTTATTCCACGATCCTATTTTTACTATATATCTATCTTTATTTGTGTTTTTTTTTATTTCTCCATATATCATTTTCCTTTTCATTACCTTGTATTTGCCCGTTATTCCTCCCTGCTTGTCTTCTCTTATTAGTTTTTCTGCTCGTTTTTATGGTTTTCCGTAATTGCTGAGTCTGTTCTTCATTTTCAGGAGACCTTTCACTTGCTGTTCGCTTATTGTCTTTTTGCGCGGCTGGTTCTTCTAGCTGTTCTAATTTATACGCATCTCCATTTACCACCAGTTTGTTGTATATGAGCAGGGCTCTGTATCCTTGCTGCCTTGCGTGTTTCAGGTGTGGTATCGGGGCCTTTCTCTCTTCCTGAACTTTTTTTGTGAAGTCATCTCCTATCCAGATATTGGTTCCTTTTAGATCTGTTGCATTTCTGTATATCTCCATTTTTTGTGGTCCATTTCTGCATTTTAATGCTAATTGGTCTGCTGTTATTTGGCTTGTGGGTCCCCAGTCTATTAACCTCCATTATGTCCTTCTCCATATTGATTACAAGTCCACTCTTATTCATTATGGTTTGAATCTTACTTCCTGTTTCTTCAAGGCTTCCATCCTTTTTGTCTTCCACCTCTTGGACTATAATGTTATTTCTCCTTATTTCCCTTTCTAACATCGCTATTATTTCTTCATGTTCCAGAGTGGTCTCCTTTAATCTTAGATTTTCCCTTCCCAGTTCTTTTATTATCTATGCGTTTCTGTCCATTTTGTCCTCTATCGACGTTAATTTGGTATTTATTTGCGCGAACGTTTGCTTTATTTCCTCCATGATTTACTACTTACTATTCACGCTTACCACACTTTAGCCTTACCTATCCTGCAGCTGGCGATAAGGGGCAGCTCCGGTTCAGCCCCTCGGAGAGTCTATCCCACCTACCTGGTGCAAAGAGAATATTGCTAGGGGTTCTCTACTATTACAATAAGCATTTAATATTTAATTACGTTAGGTCCTGCCCTGTTGCGTGGAATTTATATCAATAGGTTTGTTTGCAAACACTTATGAACTTGTGGATGCTTGACATTTCCTTATTCTAGAAAACAATTAAATTAAGCTAGTAGACTTGTAGTTTTCCTGCTACTTGTTTTGTTTTCCTTATTATTATTAATTTAAATTTAGTTGGGTTAATGTCATTACCAGATAATACCCGCACCAATCAACGAAGTTATTTGGATATTAATGTTGATTGCCCTTATACATTTGTAAACACAAGTCCCGGAAAATTCTTTATTCCGGCTCTGTCTTTCTATATAGATCAATGTTTTAATTTTTCGACTTTGACAAAATTGTTTTCAACATATTTAACAATTTTAATAGATATTACTACTGTAAGTGTTATCGACACTTGTATAATTTAAAATACACCATTAACCCCCCCCCCATTTTATTTTTATGTGTGATAATGTAAAAAGTTTACATTTTCACATGTTCATCATTGATGATTAAGATTCCTGAGATTGATGAAGAACGTTTTCAATTAATTTGATTAGCTCTTGTCTGGACTTCTGATAGATGTTTTTCAGTATTTATAAAAGGTGCATATTTTTTCCAAGAGAATTTCTTGCTTTTTAAGATAGATTTCCGCATTATAGCCTTAGTTTTTTTATAATCAATCAGATTTTCTTGTGATGGAGATCTTCTAAAATGTTGAAGAATTTACGTTTAGTTTTGATTTCTTCTTTAGCCATTTCATTCCACCGTGAAACGCATTTTTTTAATTTTTCCTGAACTACAACGCAACATTAGGATATTATTTGTGGGCTCTTGAACTTCTATGCTTTCTGATTCCTTTTCGTCCAGACGAATTTATGCTTACACATGTCCCAGTGTTGGACAATGGGCTCTGATTGCAAAAGTTTTTATAAAGTTTCCAAGTAGGTACAGTTTAAAGCTAACTGGGGTACCTACTTTAATGTGAAATCAATCGCCGTGAAGTTATTGGATTCTGTGTTTAGGTGTGTTGGTTCCCAGGTATTTAAGATAATTACGTCTCTTCTTCCTAATAGTTCCTCAGCCGTTTTCCCTCATTGATCTATATGAGTAAATTTCCAGATGTTGCAGTGGGAATTGAAGTCCCCCCAAAGAAGGTAAGGTATGGTTAGAGTTAATCAGTTACTTTTAGTAAGTCGCTCAAATTCCAATCAAATACGAGGTAGACGGCACAAATTGTAACAGTCCATGTAAAATTTATTTCAGTTGTAATTATATCAAGCTCGGAGTTAATTCAAATATTATTTGCTGGTGTTTCGTTGTTGACATATACCGCCGCTAGCGTCTTTGACATTTTGTTGGAGGCAATTAACGAAGGGATTATATATCGCAATTAGCAGTTTTAATTTACAATAATGTGTTTACAATCAGTTGCAATTCCATTGCAACACATAGTCAGTTCTAATGTAAAAAAAATATATCAAACGAATAAAGCAACAAACACAACAGACTAACATCTGTGTAGGTAAGATTATAACTAATATATAAGTAACATAAATCGTTTGTTATGATATAAATAAATATAATAAATTATTGTCTTCTATACTTAGTTATTTTTCAGAACATACGCTCCTTTATGAGTAGCTGTCGTCTCCTTGTAGGAATTACAAACTGACAAAAGGGGTTTAATTAGTTGTAATATAACCAACATAAGTTGTTCACTTAGTATTATCCCACTTAAATACCGTAAACTAAAGTCTTTGATCAATTTCAAAATGTATTTTTGAATTGTACAGAAACGGCGCGGAGATGAAATGTAACAAAATTCAGCGTGTTGTCCCCAACACACATACAAATGTACAGTGTTTCGGTTGAAAATGGCAGTAGAATCGGAAGTATAAGTTGATTCTGCGATTAGGATAGCTCTTAATATATAAATAAGACACAATAGGGGTAAGTTATAAATCATATAGGCGTCAAATTATTTATAAACGTCAATATAGGGGGGTCTAAATACCTAAATGCGAGTAGTACGCAGCTAAGTTCTAAACAAACAAAAAAACTTGCTTACTTTTGTCGCATAACCAGGTGAATCATTAAATTAACAGCCTTGGTTTTGCATTTTCTGTAAAACTTCAAAACATTTGCACTCAATCAAAGTAAAATGACGTGCTTATAGACCCGAAGATCGACCAACGATCTTATTTACTCTACCCTTACGTTGCGTTAAATCTCAACGAAACTTAATGTCTTAACATAAGATTATAAAAAACAAAAACAGCAACTATTCTAACAGAAGTCCCTCACACATTATTATGTAAAGAAAAACTTTCAATCAAATCATAAACAAAAATAAACTACTCAGTATCTTGAACGTAATCAAAATATCTTATCCTTTAAATTGAATACCACGCTGTGAAAGGAATGAGGTCACACATAATATTACACTCGGTAACAAAATAATCCTCCCAAATTCACTAATACTATACGTATATTATGATGATAATAAATATCTGGTGTGGAACACCACACGACCTTCAAACCTACAAAATGGAAATTAAAAGAAATGAAATAATGTTAATAACATTTTTTTTAAGATAATTATGCAACCTCTTTTATAATGTTAATTACGGAAATATGTCAAACAGACGTTTAAAACTCCATGTCTGACAGAGGTTAATAGACATCTAGATGTTAACTCAAAAAATTGTAAGAAATGAAATAATTTGAATTATAATTTTTTTAGGGTAACTATGCAACCTCTTTTTATACGTTCATAACGAAAATAGGCAACATTGTAAAAACAAAAAAAAATTATCTGTCAGAATGACGTTTAAAACTTAACGTAAGATAGATATTAATATAACATATTTTATTTTATTTTGCCACCATAATGTTTTTTATACGCCTTCAAATGCGGGCGTAATGTGGTCTTTATAGCACGGAAATGTCATTGATGCTAAGCAGCATGATTGACAGCAAACACATGCCATGATATATAATAGCAATATCACAGTATCTTAGTAACAACAAATTAGCCTACTGTCGACTTTATTTCACTGCATTTGCATTTAAAAACTTGCCGAAAATACTGAATCTTTTTAATATTTTGTTCCAGTTTCATGGTGCAAAATAAAATAAAACATTGTATGTACCACGGGCATAATTGTAGATTATGGCTCTCAGGAATATAAAAGCCCTCCGCTTCGCGTCGGGCTTTTAATATTCCCTCGAGCCATAATCTTCTGATTATGCCCTTAATACATAAATATCTAGTATTGCATATTATACATGTTAACTTAAAAAAAATTCCAAAGCCGCCCACTTCTATAATATATCAATAATGCACTATGACCATTTTCATTCATATTTAATTGATTTTTTTACTTACCTTGTGTTATATTAAACAACTTTATAAAGAAAAGTTATGTAAAATTAAATTTTCTTCAAGAAATACGTCTACACTTTTTCTTATAAAATTAATCGTTATTCAGATAATGAAAAAAATTGAACAAACACTTAAATCCCACTTTAGGAATTTTTTTGCCGCTAAATAACGCGTCGTATGAAAAAATTGCATAGAACATAATTAATCGATATATGTATGGTCTATATCTAGGTATTTTTATATCTTTGAAATATGCAGCTGTTTTAGAAATATTTGATAAAAACCAAAAACTGCCCCTAATAAACCACCACTCTCCACCGCTGGATTTCTCCCAAAATCTAATCAGTTCTAAGCCAAGTGAAAAAAAGCTTAAATGCAAAATTTTAAGTACGTAGGTATTTTCGTTCTGGAGTTATCGTGGATACTAATATATATCCATACACACACACACGCACACACACACGCACACGCTCACGCTCACCCACACACACCCACTCACACACGCACGTACGTACGCGCGCAAGCACGCACGCACGCATCCAGACATGATGGCCGATCTTGGCGAAAAGTTGTAAAATGAGTTAATAAGTCGATTTAGCGATAGTGAAAAAAAAGTCGATTACATAACCTTCTATACCTACATATGTATATGTAGGTTGGAAGGTCAAAATTAAAATAAACAATCAGAATATTGACACAATTATCAAAACACATTACAATTACTTCCGGTACCTACGTAAAATCTACTAATTAAATCGGGATGACTCTTGCAAGGTTCAAATCCCAAAATTATCTACCATAAGTACCATAATTTTAATTAACACCAAAAAGGAATAATAATATCGAAAACAAAATTTGGAAAATTTTCCTAATACGAAAAAAAATTGTATACAATACTCAGAATAAAAGTAAAAAAATAATATAACGCACAGTATGTAATGCTACAATATGCGGATGAATACACTTTTATAAAATTATCTAAATCGCCTAAAAGGCTTTCATGAAAAACTATACACAAAAGAAAGCGTATTTATCTGCCTGAAAGGTACAAACAAAACAACTTCTTAAAATCACCAACAAAAAAATAAACGTAGGAAAGTAATTACCTTTACACGCACAAATGATCACTCTAAATTCCCCCTTTATTCTTCACAGATCGATGTATACCAACAGCTTTTAAATTCCCTTGATACTGCCTTCCATTACGGTCACTTAACGGTCGTCAAACTTCAACGATCTGACTATTTTCAAATTATATTTACACGAAAAAAAACAAACCCAGCTGATTAACAACTGTGTCAACTGGTTTAACATATATACACGTTAATTTATTTACAAAACGTTCTTTGTCCTTTATATACACAAAATTTGTTCTAGCGTTAATTGTATTTACATAAATATTTTATTTATTTGAACAGCGGATATTCCTTTGTGGTACACAACTAATTATACTGAACTTACAATACAGTACGATATAGAAACCAAATGTGAGGAAATAGCACTAAAATTAAACACTAATCCTCTTCGATGGGCCCGAAAATGACGCTTCTGGCTATCGAAACACAACACAAAAAAAAAAGTCCCCGGGATGGTTAAATACTCTATACAATCCACACAAAGGTGAACGAGAAAGCTTTCCCCACGATAGCCGCAAATACCTCGGTAGAATGTAAGTAAATTTAGTACGTCCCAAGATCACATCACGCGTTCAGCGCTCACCCTCTTGGCACTACAGCTTGACTTCGACTGACTGAAAAACAAAACTCCCCTTTCCCCACAAGATCACGTCATCCTTTTTAAACGTCGCAAAAAATCTTCCATGGCCAAATTGTGTAGCGGACAATTCCCATGAAAGAAACTGACTTGATATCTAGAAACGAGACGCACACAACCTGTTTTTCAAACAGAGACCCTGTCGCTCAAATAAATTTCCTATACTTTCACCAACAATAATTCCTAATATAAGTGAACTGGTGAACTTGAAACAATACTATATTACTGCGACTGAATCTTTCGTTATCTACCACGAAAGAACAAATACATTTTTTCCCAAACATATTACGTTACTTAAAAGCTATTTTCAACTATTGTGAAATTTTATTCCTTTCGAAACTGCGATAACAATTTTGAAATAATACTTCCTAAAAATTGTACATATAATATATTAAGTATTCGAAAAAAAAAAAAGAATCTGCGGCAAATTTCAACCACACGTGACAACAGAGCCGAAGAATTTAATTTTTATGTTAAAGTATCACAGAAACTAGTTTTTTTCAAAATTGCGTCTTTTTTATGTCACAAATATCTTCTATGTCAGGAAAATGGATTTTTCTTAACACATCCGAAATGAACTCGTGAAGTAAGTCACTAGAGAGAGTTCTTGTTCTGAAAATATTTTTCTGTTCCCTATGCTAGGCGAGTGCTTATACGCTTTTTATTGCCCTGTGCAGTTAGCCTTTGGGAATCCCCGTACATTGAGCTACTTCTCTTATTGAAGTTTTGTTTAAAATAACTTTCTGAACAGCATCCCCTATCTCACATGAATATATCCGTACCGTCTTTGGTGGTCCTATTCCATCCAGTCTGCAAGCAAACAGTATCTATTAAAGTTTTTGTGGTAGCACCGAAAAATACAATAGCCCCGCTCGCACCTTAAATGGGACGCTCGAGTAACTTAAAAGTGTTAAATTCAAGGAAACAGTTGCCAATTTGAAAATCGATTATTTATTTCTTAACCTCAAAACTCTTCTTTCTTAACCGAATTGTACTTAAAATACTGGCTAAAGGTATAAAGTTTTTATAGCAAAATGTAACCTTACCTCTTAAAGATATTCACGAATTGTTATTAGACAAACTGGTTGTAAAAATAGTTTTAAACGGTACATTTTCAAAAATCGTCATAACCACCAACATTATACGAGGTTTTTAATAAAGCATATATACTCACTCACCCTCACTCTCACTCTCACTCTCTCTCTCCCTCCCCCTCTCTACCTCTCACCCCCTCCACCTCTCACCCCCTCACCCTATCTCCCTCGCATCCTTGCTTGTCTTGGGGAAGACAATTATAATAGTCATTAGGAAATTTATTCGTAGTCAAGAACACGAACAAGAAAACGATCTACGAATTGATATGTCATTGCCTGAGTGTTACATGTACTTTATACACCATTACACAAACCTTATAAATGCAGGTTAGAGAATAATGAATGATTTAACCAGTACCAAAGTACATCACGCCATGCTTGGTTTAAAGAACAAACTTACAGAGACTAAATTCGTCATTTTTTGGGAGCAAAGTTAATGGGTGCTTAAGACATTTGACATGCATAGAAAGGGAGAAAATTTGTCAAGAAGCTTCTAAAGTTTATAAAAATACATTGAACTACTTGAACAAATAGTACGATTACCATTTCAATAATTTGTTTGTATTGATGTTAGAAACTATTCTAATATAACTTATAAAGATATCGTTGCTGCCAAAGAGGCAGCAAAAGTAGAAAATATCGATGAGGATGCCTTATTTGATGAGATTAGTCTCTTAAAGGCAATCTTAAATAAGATCAATTGTGAGGAATACAAATTGGATCTGTTATGGACAAAAATTTTCGAAAATTGCGATTTATACCAGAATTGTTCGAAATTGTTTCGAAAATATTACCCGTAGCAATAAGCAATACATTTGTAGAGCGAATGTTATCGTTCCAATCTTTGGATCGATGCGCGGAACAGGATGAGACTTTATTTGGTAAAAGCTGAGCTATGCACTAAGCTAAATTTTGACATTTAAATGAGAGAGACTAAAGTTCTACCCTAGTTTTGTCTTAATTTAGCGGTATGGCTACACAAACGTAAAATATCACCATATATTGGCAATCCGCTTTTATTGTTCTAACCTAACCTTTTTTTATTCGCGCTGTGTTACCCTTGTTTTTTGTACCTTATTAGTTATTCCGTCGTTTTGTATTAATCCTTTTGTTTACATAATCATTATTTCCGCGCTGTTTTTTCACACTGCTTTACCTACTATTAGCTACGTTCATTTACCTTTTCTTTCTTCCTTTTTGTTAATCACCCTGCCTTTAATCCTTACAGGAAACAGTCTTTTTCAAGACTCAATTGTTTACAACCCTTGGTGTATAAGTAAGTATTTAGATAAATTATTTGCTTGTCACTACTTACAAGGTGTGTTACTTTCTTGGTGGACCAACCATCTGTATCATTACAGCCAGAGGACGTTCCAGGTGCTCTTTTTCGGCCAGGTAATATTGAGGATCACTATAACTTCGAATTGCAAAGATGGTTAGAATGTCGAGCATTAAAGAAAACGGGAAGTAAGGCAATTAGTCACGTTAGTAAAAATTTAATATTCATATGTGTAATTAAATTTTGTTTATTTATAGTGTCATTAATTGTATAGAAGCAGGACGAGATCACAATATTTCATTAGCCATTGATGGATGCCAATGGTACGACATGAAATGAAATCTCATAACTGCATCTACAACTACTGCAACTGAGGAGACACTTTTGCGGGCATGTTTTCCATCCTGCGATATTCCTCAATATTTCAACAAGGGCCATATCTATACATTCCTTATAGGGTGTTTTTTTGAAAATGAAGATTATGAGGTCTGTGATAATGTAGAAATAACTGAAAAGCCTTTCAGATGTTGCAGTCAATTTCTAATCTGTGACTACCTACATGATGTGTTTGATAGCAGTGATAGGAAATCATATTATTTAAAAGCCAGGTGTTTTGCATCTTTTAATAAAAAAAATCATATTCTGTAATGGTAAAGTTAAATCAACTATCAGGGGCTGTTATCAGTGGTACCTGCGAATGTAAGCAATCAACGTTGGGTACATGCAGCCACGTAAGTGCTCACATGCTATTCTTAGAAAAGTTTATTAAGGAATATGGTTGTGATAGAACTCCATGTGCTAGCAAGCTAAGACAGTGGGGTTTATGTGCTAAACTTAAAAAACCAGGACCTATAGCTGTAAAAAAGTATGGAAAAGTGAGGTTCAAACCAATACGGAGAGCATCATTTGATCCTAGACCCGAAGAGTATATTAGAAATCTGAATCTAAATAATTGTATTTGTGACCTGCAGAAAGAAAATCAAGAATCAATGTTTGAAACTATTCAAATTACAATACAATGACTTTAAAATGGAACAGGAAGTATAAACATTCTTATTGAACAAGTGTTAATCTTTAAAAAAATATGTATGAATTGATGGCAAAACATAAGAATAATGTATTTGCTATTAAAGGTGCTGAAATTCAACATTCCATTGGCTGGTATACTTGGCGAAGTTATTTTATTACATCTTCCAATACGAAGACTGTTGCCTCACTGATGACTTCTTCAGCAAAAAGCAATTACTTAAAAAGGAATCTGTGGCAGCTAACACCAAAATTATGTGTACCAGCAATTAGGTATGGTCAAGTAAATGAAGTGAAAGCAAGAGACAAATACATAGCTGATTATATTCAACCAAATGAACAGTTTTTACAAGTTGGTCTATATGTCAATAAGAATTACCCTCATTTAGCTTGTAGTGTGGATGAGGTTGTAAAAACTAATCGCATAATCGTAGGGGTAATTGAAATCAAATGTCCAAAAGTGCTGGAAGGAAAAAATCCATGTAATTTTGATAGTATTTTATCATCAAAACAAAAGCTAACCATCCATACATGTACCAGGTTGCTACTACGATGTTGATTTTTGATGTGTCAGAATGTGATTTTGTGTGTGGTCTAGTGTAAGCTTGCTAGTTTTTAAAGTAAAATTATGTGATGTAGAGAAGTCCATTATTGGCAATTTAACTAAAAAAAATGTATGTTCCAGAATTATTTTTAATGAAAATACCGAGAAGTCTACCATTATTTGAATTGGAATACTTTCAGTAACATATTTATATTTTAAGTTAAACTTGATAATAAAAATATGGTGTTTTCATTATAATTACCTATCAATCTACATATGGCATTAGTAGATTTATTATTTAAGCTACTAATTTGATATGTACAACATTTCACAGCATTAGTTATACATGAAAAATGTTAAGAACACTACTTTCATTTATTTAACATGTTGGGTGAAAGTTACAATATAAATAATAGATAAATCTATATTCAGATGAAAATAAATAGTAATTACTACAATTTGCAATTGTTTTTATTTAATTATAGGATTATAACATACAAATGTATTTTAAGTTAAAACAGGTTTTTCAAAGTTTACCAAAAAACAAATGATACTAAAAATATTTGACATTATAGGTAACATCGAGATTTGTATTTGGTTTCGCCAAAATTTGGTAACATTTTATCCTTCTAATGGAGTGCTCTACAGTAATATGACACTTCTTTTAGTCAGTATCTTTCCTCTGCTGTTAAACGTGTTCTTCCAGCCAAGAAAGGCGATATAATTAACTTGTATTTATTTTCATCACACACGTCGAATGATAAAACCACGATCTGCCATTATCACATCACCTTTTTCCAAAAATACAGAAATATCTGAAGCTTTAAACAATTCGATGTCAGAAATGGACCCCTCACAATCTTCGCTGTTATACACAATTGCACCCCTTGATGACAGTCCTACCAAAAATTTTACCGTATTGTAGTGCTTGTAATTTGAGTGTGTTCCCTTGTTGCTGGAAGTTTTTCGACATTTGAAATCAGAGTTCGGTAGTATCAAGTATTATGGTAACTTTGTCATTTAATAAACAAAAACAAGCTGGCATATGTCTCATCTCAGTAGCATGAGCACCTTTTACTAAGTCATTACGAAGACAACAACACTGTAAATATACAAATTGCACCCATGTATAAAACATCACCGACAATGAGTCACACTAATGTTGTAAAATATAGAGAGCGACTGTTTTGCTTGTACATTAATTGTGACATGACACTTTCATCCAAAAAATTGAAAAATGCTTCAAACTGAGGTATGGTCAATCCAGTAAAATATTGAAAATTTTTATGTTTGAAAGATGCAAACAAGAAAAAATTCTCAAACTTTTTCAACTTAGAGATGTTTATACTCTTCATATCCACAAGTTCAACAAATGTTTGTGTTGCTGTGTGATGATGAATAAGAGATAATTGCTTATTATAGGTGTGATCGCTGGTATCTTTTACGTCTTGATTTTCCTTTCCGTAACAATGCTGTTGCTTCGAGGTAAAGGCCCCTTTCTTCCCTATTGCTTGATCCCACTTCAACATATCTCTGAACATCTAGACTTTTTGAATGCACTAAGGAGTTAGCAGTATAACTCGGATGTGGTACTGGATTAGAATCATCTGTTTCTATTCCATAATGCTTACTGCAAACGTACATATTTCTGGTAATCTTCGATGGATTAAGGTTGTCATTCCCACATAACTCTATCCATAAAAGACATTTTAGCCATATTGCGTACCAGTTTCGGAATGGGATGAAATAGAACATTTCTGGACTTCTTAGATTTGGAGATGTTGCCACAATCCTTGTAATAGCACTTGGGCATTATACGGTTTTCCTGTAGTGAAAGAATCAATAACAAAATGTAATTAACTTTTAACCTAATACTTACTTATGCTGCAATGGTTCTAAACAATTGAGTCTTGAAAAAGACTGTTTCCTGTAAGAATTAAAGGCAAGGTGATTAACAAAAAGGAAGAAAGAAAAGGTAAATGAACGTAGCTGATAGAAGTAGGTAATGCAATGTGAAAAAAGCACGGGAATAATGATTATGTAAACAAAAGGATTAATACAAAACGACGGTATAACTAATAACGTACAACGTGCGGATAAAAAAAGGTTAGGTTAGAATAATAAAAGCGGATTGCCAATATATGGTGAAATTTTACGTTTGTGTGGCCATCCTGCTAAATTGAGACACAACTAGGGTAGAACTTTTGTCTCTCTCGTTTAAATGTCAAACTTTGATAGAAACCGTCTATTACAACGTCGCGTGCGCGGAGTTTGCCGAATTTATTTTAAAACCTTAACAAAAGGAAATCTTGATTGCGTTCAGGAAGAAATATAACTTCTCATCCTCACCTGTTATATTGTATAACATATGTATAATATCCAGAATGTAGAAACTATGAAAGTACGTATTCAGTTCAATAAAAGTAAAATAAACATGGGCTTTGTCCAAAACTTTGTAAACTTACCAACATTAATACTTATTGGTTCAATTTCCGCCTCAGAGAAAATTTCAATCTCGTAACCCTATCAATTTTACCGACGCCTATGCCTCTTATACTTCGATAAGAGTTAAAATTCGATATCTTCCTTTGCTGGATTCGATGTACAGCACTTTTAACTTTTGTATAATTGGAAGTGTCATGAAACTTTCGAGTGATGCGACAGTTTTGTTTGGAATTTTTTGAACAATTTTATTAAATTTGTTCTTTATAAATGCTCTAAGAAATAAATTAAATTTAATAATTATTACGCTTAGATGATATCCAGGTTGTAAATTGTGTACTTGGTAATTTATGTTTTAAAAATATAACCGGTAAGTTTACTATAAATAAATCCCAATGACCAAGCCCATTTTGTAGGTTAGATTTTTGCATATTTTTAATTTTTTCTAGAAATAAAATAGTTATAATGTCTTCCGGGCGTCCAATAAAATGTGTAGTTGTAGGAGATGGAACTGTTGGTAAAACATGTATGTTAATTTCATATACCACAGATAGTTTTCCTGGTGAATATGTACCTACTGTGTAAGTACAATCATTTGTTCGAGTTTTTTCTTAACTGCACCTTTTACCTTGCAATTACAGATTTGATAATTATTCTGCTCCAATGGTAGTTGATGGAATATCAGTTAGTCTAGGCCTATGGGATACTGCTGGTCAAGAGGATTATGATAGATTACGACCCTTGTCATACCCTCAAACAGATGTTTTTTTGATATGTTTTAGTGTAGCATCACCTTCTTCATTTGAAAATGTAACATCAAAATGGTATCCTGAAATAAAACATCATTGTCCTGATGCACCAATGATATTAGTGGGTAAGTTTTATTGTTTTAAAAAATTAATTATTTGTTAATGTCTGAAGAGTTATACATTCCATCTTTAATATTAAATTCATTTCTATAAAGGTGGGTGTTTATAATGTGAACACCGTATGGCTCGCCATGTTACAACACAAGGTAGTAGATAATTTTTCAAAGCTCAAACCCCATGTGCACGATAAGAGTTAAGTTACGCTTAAAGTTGAGGATTGACAAGTTTATGATAACAATTCATAATATAATCATTAAGGATTTAAAAGTAAAGTTTACTGAAGTGTGGTTTAATTTTTATGGTTAAAATGGGTATAAGTAAACTGCAGTATTTTTGAAGATGGAAATGATTGTTCTATCCTTTCACGATTCTTTTGAAATCTAGTAGGTTGTGTAAGGGCAGAATTTTCGTTGGTTTTCCCTTATGAGACATTAACAAAATTAGTTGTCAAAACAAGATTGTATTGCTTAAGACATTTGATTAAAGTTTATGACAAGCATCGTTGCCAGATGGTGAATTACTCTAGACAGGACATTGCCATGTTCATCTAACAACTCTCTAGCAGAACTCTTGAAATTTAAAACATTTTTCACTGGTTAAACCAACCTAACAAAAATATTTCGTGGATTCAGAAAAGTGAAGGAAGCACACTTATTGTGTAGTTGTTTGTGTAAATCAGTATATAGAGGAGTTTATTCATGAGACGGCTATCACCGAGTTTGCATAGCAAGTAAGGGTGATAATAAAGGCTGAGTTATAGAAGTGCCTTAATGTATGCGTTACGTACACAGTTTTGAAAACTAGTGCCTTTATACTATTATGATTCACATCAATTTGAAGTGGAAAATATACTAAATGTGGAACAAAATGTGTATTTTTTTGCAACACATTTAACATGACACATAATTAGCTTAAGAAATGGAAAATCTCAATTCATTTAAAAAATAGGAAAAAAATATTCTGTCGAAGTATGACGAGAGTGAATTGAAAATAGACAAGATTGTCGAAAGTTTATTGCGAAAGAATAGACCTGAAAGTCTGAAGGGTTCAAGTGACTATTGTCAGATAAGAAGCCTGTAAAGAAATCTGGAGAATTATTTTCTAATTTATTCTCAGTCTGGAGTTGACTAGATTATTTTTTGATGCACACATTTAATTCAAACACGGGTATAGAGCTATATTACATATGTTCTTGAACACAAACACGTGCTGGCAATAATCACTAGATATATATATATATATATATATATATATATATATATATATATATATATATATATATATATATATATATATATATATATATATATATATATATATACATGTCTAGAGATAAAAACATTTGTTGTCTTTAAAAAATGTCTTAATAAATAATCGAAAATTCCTTCTAATATCTATTGAAATAATATAAAATAAGTTTGAGACATTTATAAAATTTGAAATTGGTGTCAAAAAGTGCTTGCATTTTTACCTTCCAACTTACATATATATACAGTCCTAGTCACCTAAGAAGGCGAGCGTGACAATGTGCAAACGACAAATTTACGCTGCTTGTAAAATTGGCGTGTATCTATAAGTCAGTGTCATTTCATGTTGTTTTTGTAGATATGTCTATTCAAAAAAAGTTATTGTATTTAAATAAATAAATGTAATTAAGTACCTACTTTATGACAAACAAAATATATTTCAAATTCTAAAAATGGTGCTATAAAATTAATAAAACACAGAAATACCTAATATATAAAAAAATGTCATTCACTATCGCTTGAACTTAAATCACTAAACTGATATTCACTGTCACTGTCTTCATACACATTTATCACTAATTAATGTTTCTATATCTAACATGTCATCACTTTCACGATATTATTTTCAATGTCTATTACTTTATCACATCGACTTTTCCACTCTTCCCTTGTTGTTGATTTAAATGCATCTTCGGCCAATTTTATTACATTATTTAATTTAAAAGTAACGTTTTTGTGTGCAACTTCAATTTTTATTTTCGCCCAAATTAATTCGATGGGATTTAAGTCCGGATGATAAGGAGGAAGTCGTAATATGGTGTGCTGCTCATTCATTAATTTGTCGAATGCATACATTTTGTAAAGATCTTTATTGTCTTTTATAATTATACAGTTGTTAAAGCGCTACTCTAGCAAAGTAGCTGTTGTAGGTTCAAATCCTACTCGAAGTAAACTTTTGTTTTATGTATTTAATAAAATTAATAATAATTTTTTTATTACGCATGCATCATAATCAAGGATTATGTACAATTTCTATTTTATTTTAAAGCCTACTGAAAATAATTGCAAGATTGTAAAAAAGACTGTTTAATGTTTAAAAGATTTTTGAGATTATAATGCATTCGTAATAAAAAAATAGCGTATGATATACGTGCGTAAGAGGTCTTTAAAGCCCTTGCGACTTACAAAACAGTCCGCTGCGCGTCGTGTATTGAAATATGTCGCGCGTGCTTTAAAGGCCCTCTTATACAGTTATATCATAATATACTATTAATTATTATAAAGAAGATTGCATAATTATTCTAAAAAAATGAAATTAAAATTATTTCATTTCCATTTTGTAGGTTGGAAGGTCGTGTGGTGTTCCACCCCCAGATATTTTACGTTCCAACCCGTGATGAATTTGGACATACTTTTCAATATGATAAAACTAATATATTAGATATAGAACAAAAATTCAGTCGTTTGAGTGCTAGAGACCGACGCGTTGGTGTGACCTATATAATATATATATATATATATATATATATATATATATATATATATATATATATATATATATATATATATATATATATATATATATATATATATATATAGTGTGTCTACTGTGGACGGAGGATTTCTCCTTAACTATTAGAGATATCAAAACCAATTTTGGTGTGGTAATACACAATGATTGGACCTACATTCTAAAAATATGTAGGTATATACAGGGTGATTGACAAAAATATGCCAGCCCAAACCTGCTTTTTTTTAATGGAACGCCCTGTATATTTTGGTATTTTTTGATTCATTGTTGAATTTAGAATAAAATTATAGAAATTTGTATCGGTATCACTAACCGTTCTGCAGATATCGTCACTTTAGTACCAAAATAGAGTTAACTTTTGAACCACGATGCGAGCGTTGTCACCACGATTTTGTAAATCTGTGTTTATACCACCGACTATTAATAATAGTCTACTAACCATCAAACTGGGAAATTTTTCGAAAATATGTAAAACTATTCAGAATGATTAACTTACGCGAAATGTAATTTTTCTCAATTTTTTCAAATGCAACACCCTGTATATTTTTTCACATTTCGATTCCCCGTGAAAAGTAGATACTAATTGGTAATAGGTTTCATAGCCATAAGACGGACCCTTCTTGAGATATTTACGCGTTATTTGAAAATATTGACATACGGAAGAACAAATAAAACAAAATCCCGCCATTTACCTGTTTCTTACGATATCTCAGGATAGGAAAAAGATATCGACTTGCGGTTTTCACTGTTTTATTACTGATTTAGTCTACTTTTTAAAGACTTACTTAAATTTTTATGCTTCCATTTAAAATTGAAGAAAGAGAAAACACAATATTAACAAAATATTAAACAACGCCCTCTAGCATTTATGTTATTGATCAGATTGCTTCAAATTTGCAAATTTTCTATTGTTTAACAAAAGCTCTTTCAAACAACATCAAGTTTATTAAAATCGGTCAAGCAGAACCTGAATTAAAGGCGTTTTTTCGTAACAGGTTCACTCTCCCCTATTTGAAGAGATAGACTAAAACTTGTCAAATAAAAAATATGCAGAATTTGTCGAGAAATCTGATTATAATATTTAATATGCCCCTTAATTGAGCAAATTTTGAAAAATTTTGCTTTTTAAAATTTTAACTGTCAAATACGCCCTCTAGCGGTGGACCTACAATTCTGAAAATAATGTACAGGCGTTTCTCGTGGCCACTTTTGTTATAAATTTTTTTTTCCCGAACCTGTGCTATAATCCATTCCTGAGATATGGCCGACGGCCGTTCTTAGTTGGCCACCCGGTACACACTTACAATTTTCTATTTAATTCTGTCATAATTTAATAACATGGTAACAATATACGTCAAATATAAATGAAGCTGATAGCCATATGGTCAAGTGATCGATCTCGTAATGTGGGGAATGTGAGTTTTAACGACGACGCAAAAGCTTTTTTTGTTAAAATAAAAGAAATGATGTAATTTTCAGTTGAATACCAAGCAAAAATAACATTTTATTGTAAAACTACGTATTTATGCATAAATTTGGTCTGAAAACTGAGGTTGGTTAATGAAATTTGAGATATGTTGACTTAGATTTTCCAAATCAATAATAAGCGAGAACACGCAAATTTCAGTTTAATTGGGTATTTGGAACTGGACATAAATGCTTTCAACCTCAGTATCATTTTTGTTTACTAATAGTATTTCTGAACAGGCTAAGATTAGCTTAACGTGCTAAAGCACTCAGGAACACTGGGAGGGGGTTAGGGATATTGTTAGGCTGCTGAGAAATGTTTATGAACGGCTACCTTAAATTTACTTAAATCAAAGTTTGAAGGAAAACAGGAACTGGGTACTGCATTCCACAATTTGGTGGCCGTGTGGGTATATGTAGATTACGCCCGTTTAGTGTGACAAGATGGAATTTTAAGTGCGTAATTATGGGTTGAATGGGCAAACCGAGTGTTCTTAACGAAGATGGCCTGCAAGGGTATTACGGAGTGTATTTCTGAGGCACGCTTGCATTGTAATAGCGATAGAACAAGGAAAGACCCGAAAATATTCTTCTATGCTCAAGAGAATGTAGGCCAGAAGTTAGAGTCGGCTCATTTATAAGTCTTATAGCGCGTTTTTGGATGCGGTTTACCATATCAAGGGCGTATTGGAGAGGACTGACCCATAGGTGGAAATTGTATTCCAGATGAGGTCGAATTTGCGGCTTATACAGTAAATGAATTTGTTGCGATGCGATGTACTGTTTAGATCTGTATAGAAAGCCCAGTTTACGGGCAGCTGTTTTGCTGGCTGACAAAAGGTGGTTAACCCATGAAAGGTTCGATGGTACGGACATCCCTAACATCGAAATAGAGTTTGAAAACTTGAGATCTAAGCTATTCATATTTACAGCAGGAAATGACCGGTCTTTTTTGGCGGACACTGGGCAATACTGGGTTTTGTTGGCGTTGAACGCGAGTAGATTATTCCTTCCCCATTCAAGGATACGTTCTAAATCTCTGTTGACTGAGGCTGCCATTTTATTTTAACGTCCTGACTAGACTTATTGTTATGGGAAAACTGAGAAGAACTACAATGTAGAGTGCTGTTGTCTGCAAAGCAATGATGGGGTTAGTTGTTGAGGAAATGAGGTCATTTATGTATAGCAGAAAAAGTGTGGGAGCTATCACTGATCCTTGGGTACGGCCCGCGTTAATAGTAGTTTCTTCTAAAAGAAGCCATCGACGACAACACGTATACGTCTTTTGTTAAGAAAGCTGGAGATTCAATTGATGAACGTATCGGATAAGTCGAACGAGGTGAGCTTGGAAAGTAGGCACTTATGCCAAACCTGGTCAAAAGCCTTTGAAATATCTAAAGCTACTACGACTCTTTTCGGACGGCACCACATTTATTTAAAAGACCACAAAAAATTAATGTATGTGCAGAGATTTCCCGTGATCACATTATTGGCTTTTTTTTGTATAATTGACAATTTAACTGGCAACCGGTATTCACAATTATTGCAAGAGCAAATTATTCCAGCTTGTCAAGAACAATTTCCAACTGTTGATCTGTGGTTTCAACAAAAAGGGGCACCACCCCACTACTGTCTAAATGTGCGGAGGTATTTAGATGAAACCTTTCCGAATATTTGGGTAGGTAGACGAGGAACTATCGAATGGCCTCCACGATCTCCGGATCTTACAGAGTGCGATTTTTTCTTATGGGATCATTTAAAGTCTAAGGTTTACAGAAACGTACCCGATAATCTGGAAGCACTACAACAAAGAATAATCGACGAAACACAAGCGACCTTGGCGGCCAAGCAATGGATCGCCTAATAGGTGTCTCGCAATAATGCTGAAGTGTGCCGGTGCGCCATCCAGTTGCAGCCACATGTTTTGTCTTATTAAAAGTACATCTTCTAACAATACATTTAACATGGTATTCAAGAAATTGTGAGAAATTTGACCAGCGAGTGCCATTAAAAAAATACGGGCCAATACTCTAAGTACCAATTATTCCACCCCAAACATTAATAGACCACTTATTTTGTCTATGACATTCCATAACAATGTGCGGATTTGCATCGGAATAATAATGATAATTATGTCCATTACCTAACCCATTACTGTGAAACGTAGATTCATCTGTCCATAAAACGAAATTGTAAAATTGGGGTTCCGTTCGATGTTTATTCATCAGCAACTGACAGAAATTTGCACGTGCCTCATAATGGGTTGGTAGTAGTTCCTGATGTAGTTGCACTTTATATGGATGGAAATGGTATTCTGTAACATTCGACCAACTGATCTAGAAGAAATTTCCAAATAAGAACTTAATGTCCATTGACTAACTTGTGGGTCATCAATAACTGTAGCCAACACCCTATATTCATTTTTTTCATTTGTCACTGCTTTATCTCGCTTACGACCTGTGTATTTTGCATTTCCTGTTGAAGCAAATCTTTCTAATGTCCGCTGAAAACTTTTTTCTTGTGGGTGCCTTCTATCTGGGAATCATTCTTTATAAATTCTCGATGCCAATAAACAATTTTCTGGCATTCGCCAAGGCTAAAAATCATGTCTACCATTTCTTCTATAGATAAATTCATTTTGAAAGAAATTTGGTCACAAGGAGATATGCCAATTGAAAACTGACAGTTACTTTCATGTGTTTTTAATTTGTGTAAACGTCTACCACGTCGTGTACAGGGAAAATTGTTAAAATAATATTAAAACTTAAAATAACAATAAAACGGTTAAAGTTATGTATAGGGAATGTAATGGATGTTTGGTAGACAATTTAAAAACGAATTAAAAAGAGCATAAAAAATGTTAGGGTTCTATTTAAAAAAAACGGAGTTGCGTATGTTTGAAAATTTTAAAATTCTTCGGTACCATTTTCCACAGATGGAAAAGTTTGGCCAATTCATGCTTAATCTGATAGTTCAAACCGCACATCTCTAAGTTACACAGTTCCAGAAATATTCGATTTTTTTAAAGACTGCAACAGACTTTTTACGAAAGAAATTGAACTACTCAGAAACGGTCCATTTTAGACCCTACATGTGATACATTTAAAATAAAAAAGTTTAGTTGCGCCTGGGCTGAACGAAACACCCTGTATACTCAAAAATATTTTTCCGTGATAGAAAACTTGACTATGAACAACTTTTATATAAACAGTTTTTATTTATTTTCAATATCCACCAAATACAGACAGTTGCCACACCCTGTATATATCCAGTGCGATCATTATTGTTTGACTGTGCCGCTCTTAGAACAGTACCACTGTTCCGCATCCTTAAAATGAAAATTGTGCTATGTCCAATGGCGTAAATACAGATATTAAAATAAATACTACCATAAATGACAAAAACTTTCGTGAATCACGAATTGCCTATTATGTAGGCGTACAAAAACTTGAATAATTGTAATTTACGTTTATTTTGAATTGACACTTATTTTTTTTTAATTTAGCTTTATTTAATTATATTTACGGACATAATACAGTAGGTGTATGTTTATTATTACAGTTAAAAATAGAAAAATAAAACTAAACTTGGCAATTATCTATAAATATATATAACTATATATAACTATATATAACTATATATAACTATATATAAACTATATATAAACTATATATAACAATTGCTTATATTGAAATATGCACAGTGTTGTCAGTCGAACTTTACTTATTAATGTTTTGGTTTTTAAGATTCTTTTTGTTTTATTGCTTAAACATACAAGTCAATCATGTTTTGTATAATGTAAAATTATCTGTTTGCTGGGTCAATTGTCTTAAAGGGTTTGTCGGACTTGTATTGTTCGACAGTAAAAGGCATTATAACCTAAAGAAATTTATTTATGAGAAAGACATAAAATACACGAATTAACTTACCTTGAAAGTCCTGGTTAATTTATTAATGAGTTTTGAAAAAAACTATTTTATTGTAATACAAATGTAGATAAAGGAATAATTGAAAAAGCAAAAATCTATGTATATTAATGAAATATCAATCGAAGTTGAAATAAATATTTGTGCCTAACTTCACCAGATTTTTTCATTTCAAGCATTGGTATCTTGGAAACTACAAGAGATAGAGATTCGGTTAAATGGGGACAAAGTTGCAGTTTTATCACAGTATAAATATAAATAGGTTAGCTATATATTTATACTGTGGTTTTATGAACCTAAATTAACGACACTTTCCGTTGTTGGAATAAGCAAAAGGGTTAGTAGATATTTCAAAAAAACTCAAATTTTGCATTTTATTTAATTCTAAATAACTGTTATTATCGATTTGAAAAAAAAAGTGTAGAGGAAAAATGCTAGTGTTTTTTATGCTTTAGCTATTAGCGTCGCCACTTTTGTTCTATCTCTTGTTATTCCAAAGTTATGATATAAAATTTTGTTTTTTTAAATGGAAGGTATAGTAAGTAGGCTGTGCCTTTATCAGATGCGCATTATTTAAGCCTTATAACGGTATCAGACATGATGTATTTCTTTTTCAAAATAACAAAGTTGTAACGATTTTATTATTGATTTACAGTTGACCATGGAAAAAATGAATTAATTACTATGGTTTTTGACAGTGTTACAGCCTTGCTATAATAAAGACAGTTTTTTTTTCATTTCAAACTTTGATGAGCAAAAACAAGTTTTGTGATTTTTCTTTTAAATGTTGTAGAAAACTAGTTTCCTGCTCGCTTGAGTTAGAACAAACTTAGATTTTTTAAGTGGCAGTAATAGTTGGCTATGACATTTTTAAAAAGAACAACTTTTTCTCTTTATAACGATACAGGACTATTGTATTATCGAGAGTAGCAAAAACAGAATGTACAATGGAAAAACATTTTTATCTGGTTAAGTTAATTACTCAGTTTATTATAACATTTCACCTAAAAATTAGAGCTTCGAATAGAATAAGAACGCAAAGAAAGTAGGAATTATTAAGTTTAAATTTCGACTTTGAAGTAATTTGCATGTAAAAAATAAATCTATCTCAGGAAATGTTCAAAATGGTCACCATTATTATTTACACACAAGCGGTATCTTTTCACAATGGAATTTACAGCTTTCCGTATTTTCGTACCATCTAAATTGCGAAAGGAATGTATCACGGCATCACGTACTTCTTCTTTTGTCGCATAAGTTCGCTGATAAACGAAATATATTAAGAGTACCAAAAGAAAATAATCTAAAAGTTAGAGATCTGGTGATCTTGATGCTCAAAGGACCGGCCCGTTCCTACTTATCCAAGAGTTTGGAAACAGTTGGTTTAGGTACTCTCTCACTTGCAGTTTGTTGTACGGCGGAGCACCGTTGTGTTGAAATCAGCGTGAATTACGTCTTGTTTCCAAATCTTAAAATTCATTTTGTAGAAACTCAAGATAACGCTGACTTGTCAAATTTTCGTCGTAAATGAAAGGTTCAAGAATTCGCGATCCAATAGTTCCCCACCAAACATTGATCCAAATTTTCTTTGAGGCCGTCTTTCACGAAGTATCCTAGGATTTTCCTGCATCCACAAATGTTCATTGCGCCTATTGAACATAACGCAGTTAGTAAAATTGGTTTCATCAGTCCACAAAATTTGATTTTGAAACTCTGGATTCTGTTGAATCATATTAATGTACCAGTTACTAAACGCAATTCTTGCTGCTTGGTCTCCTGGATGCAGTGTCTGTCCTACTGATAAGTGATATGCGTGAAATTTGTGTTTCTTCAAAACTCTCATGACTGGTTTGCGACACACCAAGTTCAGCTGAAAGTTGTCGGGTCGAAGTAGAAGGATTCTGATTAACGTAGGCCAATACATATATTTGGGTATCCTCGTTAGTGCTGTTCTCCCTCTTTGGTTTCGAAAAGGAACCAAACTGCCTCAGATTTCTGTATAAATTGTTGAACGTCGGTACAGATGGTTGACACCGATTTTCATACAATTGTTGGTACCGTTCGGCAGCAAGAACACTATTTTTATAACACACTATAAAAAATTCCAACATATTAAGCTTGTCGCGATTAGAAAACCTCTTTAATTTAATTTACGAAGTTACAAAACTGCCAAATTTTAACTAAAACAATGAGCAGCAGTACTTTGTTTATGTTTTTTCATGGCACTCTCAATAATACGAAAATTCCTATATTGCGTTTATTCATCAAAGTAAATGTAGCAAACCTTATATCGTTATAAAGAGAAAAATTTGTTCTTTTTAAAAATGTCAAAGCCAGCTATTACTGCTACTTAAAAAAATCTAAGTTTATTCTAACTCAAGCGAGCAGGAAATTAGTATGTACAGGGTGGTTCATTTTCCATGTTTTCTTATGGGAAGTACCCTTTCTATTACAGATAGGCAAAAAGTAATATGGGGTCCTTGTTCTCGATTTTGGTGTTAATTAAGATCCAATAGTCATAATCAAGATATCTCTGATCGTTATTGCGCAATTAGCCAAAATTGAAAAAATGGCGATTTTGAATACCTCCTTAATTTAAAAAGGTATGACAAAGTTAAATTTTTTTATATGGAAACCACAGTTGGCTATGATATTTATGAATGACATTTTTTTTGTGCTTTTTAAAAATATATAACACCTCTATGCTATTTTAATAATTAATTGATTTTTTTTAATTTTTCTTAATTGGTATATTTATTGATAACAATTTTAATAGATATTACGAAGATAACTGTAAGTGTTATCAAAACGTTTAGATTGTATAATTTAAAATACACCATTAAAAGCCCAAAAAAGATAAGTATTTTATTATGTGTGATAATGGTGAAAGCTTACATTTTCATATAAAATCTAAAGATTGAATATAAAATTATCAAAAAACCTCAAATGCAAATTGAAATGAAATGAAAATAAACAATATAACATCATCAGAAATGATGAAAAGCTAACAGCAAATGAATTTTTATACGTATGTAAACATCTAATTCTATAAACGAACAAAAATATGAACACAAAATATCAATATAAAAAACACTAAAACTACAAACATTTTTCAAACTTTTTGGATGCACATAAACACTTTCTTTTAACTCATTCACAGTATTATTGGTTCTTTTGTATATAATGTTTTTCAAAAAAACCCTTAAAAAGAAATCTAGAGGCGAAAGATCGGGTGAACGAGCAGGCCACAAAATTGGTGCTGTCGTTCCCATCCAGCTATTAGGAAAACGTAAATTTAAGTATTCGCTAACTTCACGGGAATTATGTGCGGGAGCGCCGTTTTGCTGAAATATGACATTGCAATATTGTGCTAAAGGAAGACTCTAGAAATCCCTCCAAATGAATTCGTAGAATATCGAGATATTTCATTGAGTTTAATGTTCCTTCATACATGTGATAATAAAAACGTCCGTTGTTAATGCAGTACCACACATTTATTCCAAATTTCCCTTGCCTCCTGCGGACAACACTGACATGAGCGTTAGTATCTGCCCAGTAAGGTAAATTGTGATTATTAAAAATACCATCACTACTGTTATGCGCCTCGCCTGACCATGCAATAGAGTTTGATAAATTAGGTATATTTTGGCACTGACATATACCAGTTAGAAAACTCAGTACGCCCGCCGGCTTCTGTCGTCTATAGTCAAAAAATGTTCTTTCCAAAATCTATAGCAATGGTATTTGTGTTTCTTTAAAATTCAAAGGGCTTTGCTTCGAGATACGCCTAGATTAACCATTTGTCTAGATGAAGTTGTTGGCTCTGCTTCGACTTGCCCTACGATGACCATTGAATTTTCTTCAGAATTTCGTTTAAAATAAGTTTTTGGTCTGGGATTTTTAAAAGGACCGAATTCAAAAAAATTTTTCTGTAACCTAAAATTAATTAAGATATTGTTTTGAGCTAGCAAAAATTTTATTTTCTATTAACTATACCGTTCAAAAATATTTTATTTGGCTGCTGCCTTTCAGGAAAATTTTGTAAATCTAATTCCAATGCCACATTCTTATCACCTTCTGATAATATAAAACACTTTAACATGCAAAATTTTTCTGAATTTGTATAATTAGGCATGTTAATACCTAATTTCCAAGATCACTTTGTTGCGCACTTCTAATTTTTAATTTATTATTTGACATATAGGTATCCTTTGTTTTTACTTAAATAAATCTCAGCCTCCTATGCCTACTGTATATTCTTAATATAAAACGTAAATAAGAAAAACTTAAAAAATCAATTAAATATTAAAATAGCATAAAAGTGTTATATATGTTTCAAAAGCACAAAAAAATGTCATAGCCAACTATGGTTTCCATATAAAAAAATACAACTTTATCTCATATCTTTTTTAATTAAGGAGGTATTAAAAATATGAATGCACTAACGGATTCTACTTAAAAAAGTGCCTTAAGAATGTTTTTACAGTTTGTCGATACATTTAGAAATAAAAAAGTTATTCAAGTTTTTCAAAATCGCCATTTTTTCACTTTTGGCTAATTGCGCAATAACGGTCAAGATATGTTGATTATGACTATTGGATCTTAATTAACACCAAAATTGAGCACAAGCACCCCATATTACTTTTTGTCTACCTGTAGTAGAAAAGGTACTTCCCATAAGAAAACATTGAAAATAAACCACCCTGTACAACATGTTATGCATTAAAATGTCTAAAATTTTTATTCGTGTCATTTTGTTGTATACTTAAATTATACGATTCTACGACATTTAAAAGACAAATTACTAAACTTGTTTTCGCTCATGCAAAAGTTTGAAACGAAAAAAAAACTGTATTTATTATGGTAAGGGTGCAAAACTCCCAAAAACCATAATAATTAATTCATTTTTTCCATGACCTGTAAATTAGTAATAAAATTGTTATAACTTTGTTATTTTTAAAAATAAATATATCATATCTGATATCGTTACAAAACTTTAAAAAAATGCGCATCTGATAAAGGCACAGTCTTACCTTCCATTTAAAAAAACTAAAGTTTATATCATAACTTTAACAAGAGATAGAACAAAAGTGGCGATGCCAGTAGATAAAAACAAAACACTACCATTTCCTCTACATTTTTTTTTTCTCAAATCGATAACAGGGTTATTTAAAATGAAATAAAATGCAAAATTTTTGTTTTTTTGAAATATCTAGTAAGCCATGAAAGTGTCGTTAATTTAGGTTCATAAAACTGCAACTCTTTCCCCATTTAAACGAATCTCTATCTCTTGTAGTTTCCGAGATGCCAATTCTTAAAATGAAAAAACTCACCTTGGATATATTGTACTCAATGCTTCTATCTATTTTATTTTCAATCCTGTCTTGTAGAACATTAATTGTCCCCGACATTAACACACTATCACAATTTATGTTAAGTTGATCTTATCTTCAATTCTTTACTATATAAGAATAATTATTATTATACAATTAAAAGTTAAATCTATTTTATTGTATATTTTATGTCTTATTCTATTGTATTAGAGAATACTAATTATTCTCCTGTGCTGGAGAGCGTTATTGACCCCAAAATTAACACACCATCACAATTTATGTCACCATTTTAGATTAAAAATGTCTATAGAGATAAACTCTTAGTATGATTACAAGTACAATCATATGTTATATTAGTTTTTATTTTCAAGTATTAGTTTGTCACATGGCCAATGAATGCATAACTATCCAGCCACTATCAATTATTATCCGTTTTAAGTTGTGTTACATGACTTATTCTATAATTATCGATTTGTTGAAATGAATTTTTGTTCACCGAAACATCAGTGCAGTGAATTATAAAATTTAACTACATTTAATGTTTGATAGGTACAAAAATAGATCTAAGAGACGATCGTGAAACCTTAAACTCTTTAGCAGATCAAGGACTAAGCCCAATTAAAAGAGAACAAGGACAAAAATTGGCGAATAAAGTTAGAGCAGTTAAATACATGGAATGTTCTGCATTAACTCAACGAGGACTTAAACAAGTATTTGACGAAGCTGTACGTGCTGTCTTAAGACCTGAACCTCAAAAACGAAGACAACGTAAATGCCTCATTATGTAATTGTGAGTTACAAACTACGTATAGACTTAGGTTTAATTTAATGATGTATTTTAGTTTTAAACTGAAGCTAGCCAGTGAAATTCTCTTTTACAAATAAAAGTACTGCAGGGCATAATGTTCGAAAGTCAATAATTATGTTTATTGTATTTTAATGATGCTCATTTGTTAACTGATCTTGCTAATTTCGCTAACGTCTTCATATTTAAGCATGGCACTCAATTTAGAAAATTGATTGAAGGGCTAATGCATGTAAGAGGTTTTCATAAGCTCATAAAAAATTTTATAATTGAATATTTTTATACGTAATTTAAAAATGAAGTTTTGAGATCCTTTATACCTTTACTATTGGATGTATGTATCTTAAATATTTATCATTTCATATTACGTCGTGTTTTACTTACATAACATAGTATAAATTAAAATGGACAAAGTTAATCTACTTAATGTTTTTCATACTTAAATAATAATTCAATAACTAAAATCAAGCTCGGTAGCATATTGACAACTCCACAACAATTCTAATGTGTGGACCAATTGTGATTATGTGCTGTGTTAGTTAAAACCTAACCCAAACTAATGATTTATAGTTTTAATTTATAGTACTAGTTGATCTTTAATTAACTTGTCTTTTAAAATTTTATTTTCTGTGATAGAATTACACACTTCCCAAAGTACCGATACAAACAAATATACTACAAGTTTGATCATAGAGAATAATGGTTTTGTTGTTATTTTATTTGAGACTGAGATGGTTGGTATTTCTATGTATAAACTTTGAGTTTTATAATGACAGCTACCATTCATGTAAAGGGGGGGATATAATATTCTTTAGTTTAGGTGATACAAGGATGTGTAAAATATCTTGATAAAATACTCATTTTCTTTTTATATGATTAATATTGTGCCATGGTATCTATTTAGCACATTTCATCTCTAGAGAAGCTTTTTTTTTGTAATTCTCATTTGTTTTGTTTTTTTATATGATGAATTGTTTATAGAAATAACGAATTAGTATAGCAGCTTAATAAGAAAGGTAGTGTGAGTAATTCCGTCTCATTGTATTATTTTTTTAAGTTAGTTTTAAGTTTTCACGAGAATTTTTTATTTTATTTATTTTTACAAGTTTGTGAGGAAGGTCTGTTATTACTTTTAAATATGTTTTTTAAGAAGACCAAAGTTATCTGTATTCTAGTCACAGATCGTAAATGTAATGCACAATGTTTTTTACATTTTTAAGTAAGAGCAGCACTGGTGTTTCAATGTTTTATGAATTTATATGTATTTGAATTGTATTTAAATTATGAATAAAAATTACTTTATACTGATTAATTCTTCTTTAATCAATTTGATCATTTATGTTTTTGAGATCTGATCAAAATATTCTTGACCTCCTTTGCAAAATATCTTGATATGTGTATACCAATTGCCATCACTTCCAGGAGAATCATGACTAGTATCACGTTTCTCTACAGTATAATACATAATTATATGGACTGCCCACAGCTTCTAAGTTAACAGGTCAACTGAAAAGTTCATAGGCTACCATAGTAAAATAAATCTTTTTGGTAAAATTTGATTGTATTATGCAACATAGTTGCCTTCGAAGGCGATACAACGATTATAGCGATTATGTAATTTTTGGGTGCCATTTTTATACTACGATTTCTCTTTAGCCTCAAAATAGGGTTCAGTTTCAGCGATTACTTCTTCATTAGTGCTGAATTTCTTTCCAGCAAGCATTCTTTTGAGGTCTGCAAACAGGAAAAAATCACTGGAGGCCAGATCAGGAGAATATGGTGAATGGGGAAGCAATTCATGCAATTTTGCCATCGTTTTCATTAACTTGTAGCATGGTGCATTGTCTTGATGAAACAGCACCTATTTCTTTTTCAAATGGGCCGTTTTTCCGTGATTTCATGTTGCAAACGCTCCAACAACGCTATGTAATAATCACTTGATGATCTGACCATTTTGAAGGTAATCAATGTATATTATACCATGCGCATCCCAGAATACTAATGCCATAACCTTGCCAACCGACTTTTGCGTCTCTACGCTTTGGATTCGGTTCATTGTGTCCAGTCCACGGCTGACTGGCGATTAAACTCAAGTGTAGTGATGGAGCCACACTTCATTCATTGTCACATATTGATGAAAAAATTCGTTTGTATTACGGTTGAATATCGCTAAACATTGCTTTGAATCATCGACACGTTCCTTTTGATTGATTGTGAGCTGGCACGGCACCCACTTTGCACACAGCTTTGGCATGTCCAAATATTCATGCACGATATACCCAACACGTTCTTTTGAGATCTTCAGAAACTCTGCTATCTTGGTCAATTTCACTTTACGGTTATTCATAATTAAATTAACGAAAGTTGCTTAATTGGCAATGCTATATCTCACGAACCAATTATCTGACAGCTGTCAAATTTATACATGTATTGTTTGAAGGTTCATACTGATACCAATCAAATGGATTTAATTCTAGTAACGCCATCTATGTGTCAGCCTACAAACTTTCAGCTGGCCTGCTACATCCTTTTTTATGTTCCTCGTTCTTCCCAGAATTCAAAAACCTTTCATTATTGTATTTCTCCAAATGTTACTGTTTGCTGCAACTTTAATTTTATTAGTTGTAAATGTGATATTAACTCTCTCTTCTTTCTTCCACATTAAACATTTCAAACTAGCATTAATAATTGTTTTATATTAACATGTCGATTAACTGTTTCTATGGAAACTTAATTTTTTAAGACTTCTGTTGTAGACGGTTTTTTTCTTTTTTTATTTTCTATATCAAATTAGTTTAAGTTAACACTACATAGTTTTAGTTTTGCATTATACTTACTGTTCTATTATTTGATTTATATCTGTTGGGCATTAAAGCTTATTATTATTATTGTCGCAAGTAATGGAAAAAAACCATAATCAGAAACTACTCTCTTTCCTTGTATGTAACAAACTCTTTGGTGATGACCAGTACAGTTTTAGACAGAGCCGTTCAACAGGTGATCTTCTTTCATCTGTGACTCAAGTTTAGAACAAGCCGGTGAAACAGTTTAGCCGGTTTAAATATCTAAAAACCATTTGACCAAGTTTGGCATAAGTGTTTACTTGCCACACTTACCTCTTCTATGTTAATACACTCATCAACTGACTTTTTAGTTTCCTTCATAAAAGATGAATATGTGTCATTGTTGATGGCTTCTTTTCAAAAGAAGTTAGCTTAATGCGAGTGTGCCACGGGGATCAGTTATAGCCCCTACATCTTTTTTTGCTATACAAATGATCTTATTTCTTTAGTGACTAACCCGGCCCATTGCTTTGCTGGCAATAGCACCCATCTTGCAATTTATGTCAGTCTCCTTGTAATGGTAATCCACCTATCTCAAATCAAGACAGCAAAGCTGAAATAATAAAAATTTATTTGTGACAGGCAGCATAAAAATACAGAACAGCTTTATGTAGAACGAAAAAAGGAAAGTATTTGATCCAAAAATATTTATCCATTATTGTTTGATGCTACTGTGGGAAGCAAAATAGAATAAAATTCAGACTTACTCAAGAGTGTCTGAATCTCAACTCATTCCTATTAAATAAAACTAGCATTCATTACACACTAATTGCTTGATAATTACTCGTATGTATGAGAAAGGCATTATGCTGCAAGAAACTTGCCTTTTCATATCAAATGAACTCAGTTATAGATTTTTAAATTTATAAGGTTTAAGATAACATATTTATAACTGTAAAATATAATAAGAATATGATTTTTTAAAGGAAGACACGCATTTTGTATTCTTTTACTATCCTAGAGCGTTAAAGAAGAGTTATAAACATCCCATTGTTGGGGGTGTACAGAGAGAACATAGTGAACACGTTCTAGGAAAGTTAGGAGACAGAGTCAATGAGAATGGTGAACACCTACTGAACATCTGTGTGGAGAGAAGCCTGTTTGTATCCAATATGTGGTTTAAACATAAAAATGTGCATATGTATACATGGCAAAGAGGTGAATCTAAAAGTATGATGAACGGCTTAGAAACCTGGTGAAAGACACAAAAGTAATGCGCGGAGCGGAGTGTGGATCTGACCACTTTTTGGTTGTATCGAGAGTGTGTTTAGGGCAAAAGTGGGTCTGGAGAAGGAAAGCAAACGTAGTGCGAACGTCCAGAATTAGGGTTGACAAACTAGTGGATAATGGTGCGAGAATGAAATACGCAGATGCTATGAGTAAAGAGTTGAATGTGCATGAAACAGTGTGGAACGAACAAATAAAAGACACTGACGTTGAAAATGCATGGATAAGCTTGAAAAACTCTGTTGTCAATTGTGTCGTGCAAATATGTGGAAGAATGATTGTAGGTAGACAGAAAAAATGTGCTTGGTGGAATGAGTCGGTAAAAAAGGCAGTATGTAAGAAAAAAGATGCGTACATGACAATTATTGCTGCAAAAAGTGAGACAGAAGAAGCGATTGTATGAGGTGTACAGATTAAGAAACAAAGAAGCGAAGGAGGCAGTGAGAATAAGTAAAAAGGAAGTGATGGCTGTGGAAGGAGAGAAAATGAAGAATGATTTTGAGGGAAACAAAAAACTTCTGGAAATGGGTCAAAAATACAAAACGTGGCCCAAAACAGAACGCTGCAGGAGTGATGAATGCTAGAAACGAAATAGTATGGGACGATTGTGAAGTGAGGAAATGCTGGCAAGAATATTTCGGAAAGCTGTACAGTAGTGAGGAAAGTAAGACTGAAGGGATAAATAAGGAGAATATAGAAGAAATTATGAATGAAACTGAGAACGATATTGGAATAAATGAGGTAGAGAAAACGGTAGGAAGGTTGAAAAACGGCAAGGGAGCAGGCGTAGATGAAATCACTGGTGAAATGCTAAAGCTTATACGAATATTGTGTGAATTATTCAATGTAGGTATACCTTATGTGTGGAAAAGTGCCCAGTTATTGGAGAGCGCGATCATTGTATAAGGGTAAGGGGAACAAGTGTGATTGTAAGAACTACAGAGGAATAAACTTGCACAGCGGGCCTGGTAAAGTATTTGAAAAAATACTGATTGATAGAGTACGAGAAACTACACAAACTAAGATGTGGGATGTGCAAGGTGGCTTCATGCCAGGGAGAGGATGTGTCGATCAGATGGTTGCTCTTTAGCAGGTGATCGAAAAGTGTTTAAAGGTAAAAAGGAAGTTGTACTGTGCGTTTGTAGATCAGGAGAAATTATATGACAGTGAATAGGGAGAAGCTGTGGGAAATATTAAATGAATATGGCGTAAATAAAGGTCTAATAAATGGAATAAGGGCAGTATACAACGGTAGTCGGGCATGTGTTAGGGTGAGAGGAGGTGTGAGTGAATATTTTAATATTGAGCAAGGAGTGCGACAAGGCTGTGTGATGTCACCGTGGTTGTTCAATGTATGCATGGATAAATGTCTTAGACAAGCATGTACCGATACAAATGGTTGGTGACGTAAAAATGTACGACTTCTGGTGTATGCAGATGACACAGTCTTATTAAGTGACAGTGCGGATGAGCTGCAAACCGCTCTGAGGAAGTTTGATACAGTCTGTGAGAGCATGGACCTAAAGGTAAACGTGAACAAAACTAATATTGTGGTGTTCAACCGGGAAGGTGGAAAGGAGAGTAGAGTATTTACTCTGCAAGATGAAATTGTGGAGCAAGTGGACGAGCTGGTATATCTCGGTAGAATGTTTACTGCAAATAGTACCTACAATAGAGAGCGAGTTTGGACGAAGGGTCAATGCTGGAAGGAAAGTGATTGGAAGTATGTGGACGATAATGAGAAATGAAAGCATGAGCCTAGCTGCGAAACGAGCAATCTATAATGGGGTATTCGTCCTGTCAGTACTGTATGGAAGTGAGACAAGGGTATGTCAAAAAAATCACGAAAGAAAATAAATGCCGTGCGTATGAGATTCCTGAGAAGCGCATGTGGTAAAACGAGAAGGGACAAGATAAAAAATGAATGCATAATGACGGAGTGCGGTGAGGAAAAGACGATGGATAGATATAAAAGTTGTACATTACGTTGGTTTGGTGACATTGAGAGAATGAACAACGCAAGATTAACGAAACAAATATATGTGGGTGAGGTTAGGGGAAAAGACGGGCCTGGTAGGCCGCCTAAAACTTGGCTGAATGTAGTAGAATCTATGATAAAGGAAAGAAAGATAAGGAGTTTTAAAAATAAAAGGGCATGTCAGAGACTATGTATGAATCTTGCGGAAGCTAGGGAGGTATGCGGAGATAGGAAAGCATGGAGAAAGATTGTGAATGAAAAATAAATAAGAGGCATGTATTGTTTTGCCTACCCCGCAAGGAAATGGCGTGAAGGTTAAGAAGAAGAATAAGCATCCCAAAAGTTAAAACTAAATAAGGTTTAGAGTCGCATAGCAATTTTTTAAGACTCAGATTTAAAATATGTATTCGAATATAAACGTTTAAGAGTAGTAAATGATTTTTTGTTAATTTAGTTATGTGATTAGTAAAGAGAACATTGGTATCCATCCAGATCACTACTGGGAGAAAACTATTAATGGAGATATCTTCATTATCTACCCGTACATTGATGTTATGAAAAGCCAATACACAACAGTTTCAAATTTAATGATGTTTCATCCATGTAATGTATATCTAATGTAGGTCTTCGTTAATTAGTTTTAGGTTAAATTCAAGATCAGAAACAACAAACGATCTATACAATTGCGTGTCATCGGTATAAACATGCACTACTATCCAAGTAAAAACTTTAGCCACTTCTCTTTGAAGGCTTGTTTTACAAAATTGGAGCCGATTTCCCTAAAATGTTTGCTATTTAACAATTGATATATTGTTAAATATGTAAATTCTAAGTGTTTAATTGATGTAGTTTTAAAACTGTTTATTTACAAAGAGGTACTATAAATCGTATCATTTTTCAAAACGCTCGACTTTAAACCTTCATATTTTATTTTCCAATGTAAATCAATGATATTTGAGAATTAGATAGTTCGACTCTTTCTGAACCTGTTACCAAAAAGGAATTTGTAGGTACCGGACCAAGAAAATTTAATTACTGTAATAAACCTTTTCAAATCGCAATTGTTGCCGCAATAGAAAAGATAATGGGTTTTAATATGTTGGTAATAAGTCGTAATTTGATAATGTTTTTCGGGATATTTTATTTTATGTACAAAATATTTGAATGTATATAAGGGTTGAAAAGAAAAGGAAAAACATGTTGGGGTAGAAAACAGGTGTCCGCTCGAACTGCATTTACCGAAAGACTGTGACGAATCGTTGAAAATTTCTATACTCACATTCTTGGCGTAAAAACGTCGCTAGTTTAATAATTAATTACGTCGGAACATACCGCAAACCAAAAGATGTCTTGGTTTGCTACGAACGAGTGCATATTTTAAAAACTAATACTTCTTTTAGTAATAAATATGAAAATGTTCCCACGTAATAATTCTTGTTTTTTTATAACTTTTAATAACGGGGGTGGATTTTGAGAGTAAGTTAGTTGCAGGCAGTTAGAGTTTCTATGCAGGTCGGATCGATCTGATCATTTGATTAAAAACCCTTATTGTAAATAAATATTTTAGCGTGTACAATTTAGAAAAAGTAAAAACGCGAATTTGTTTTTTTCTTTTCTGTGTTGGTTCTTCATGTAAGTTTTTCACAACATTAAAGTGGTCGTATAAATAAACGTATCGCTAAATATTCGGGTTTTAATAAGCGGGCGTGTAAACAATATATCTGTAATTAATCGTTATCGTCTTGGTTTTAAACGGCGTATCTTTACCCGTTAAATATTGGTGGATAAGTGATTAATGAAAGGATTTATATTCAAAATGTAAGTAGGTATTTTAGTGTAAATTAAGCTTGCAGCAAAGAATTCAACAAGCCTATGTAGCCTTTTAAAAATCAATAATTGCCTTGAAAGAAGTATATATTTAATTACGTACGCAGGCTCATTATGTTGAAATTTGTCGAAATAAAAGGAGCCCGCTACAGCCAGTACCGTGCGTTGCTAGTATGATTTGGCATTGTTGACTGTTTATTAATATTTATGTAGAGGAAATAATGTGTGGACGAACGTGGCACGATAGACCTCCGTTAATTCGTTATAAACGAGATCGGGGTTTACAGACACGGGTCCAGATGGTATTAAAAGACTTCACATTCCATCTTTACTGTTAAACGAACCCGTTATTAATATTTTGTATAGATGAATGTGTAAGCTGAGAAAAGGATGCTGTATTTTCTAACGCAGTCACTCAAACTTGCGGGTAGCTTATTGATCACTTTGTTATGATTTATTTGCACCTTACCCTTGCAAGGCTTTGTTTTAATGATGTTTTTTGTGTCTTTAGAATAGAATAGTATTTAGAATCGTTTGTCTACGAATTAATTTCTCTTTATATATGTAATTTATTGTAACTGTACGTATGTATTTTGTGGTTTTATTATTCACTATACAATTGTGTATGTGTAAATTCCTTGCCTATTTTTTTTTAATTCTTGTCTAAGTGTAGGTAAACTACATCGCAGTTACCTTAATTTACCTGTTTAATTTTACTGTTTGTTATATTTTATATGTACCGTAATCTGCATTATTATTTTCTTATGTGCTTATTTATTTAAAGACCCGGAAGATTGTTTGTATAGGGTCACATGTTTAGTATTACAATTTTTATTCTTATCTATCTATGGTACAATTGTGGGTTATGATTTCACCATTTCACCGTTTATTTGTTTGAGTTTATGTGTAGCTAAACTGTTTTTTAATTTTTTTTTGTTCCTTAATCTTATAATTTTGTACGCCCTTTAACTTGATCTAATGGTGTTTTGTTATATATTGAACCATTCAAGTTTTTTTTTTTTTGTTATTTGATTTATTAATAAATTGGTTTTTCTTGGTGGTTCTTTCCCAACCTAGTAAATTAACGGGTTGAACCATCATTGCGCAAAGCTCGTTATTTCAAATTTGAATAGTTTCATTGTTTACCTGTCGCACTATAATGCAACACTTAACCTCATCCCATCCTATTTCATTCACATAACGCGGTGTAGCTTACCACTAGACCAAACGATCAAATTTGAGGTTTGTGAGTAATGAAATATCAGACTTGTAAATAAATTCTAATATTTTAATTATTGCCAGGAATAGTAACATTATTGTCAGTAAAGTAAAGATACGTTCCTTAGCGATTGTTTTGTTCTTAAATTTGCATTATTGCGAATTAGTTTAAATTACACTTTTAAAGATAGGGTACCTTGGGACACTACAAATTGTTTTCATTTGCTTGTAAATAGCCCAAACAGGCAAATATGACCAATTCTCATTACGTGAAGTAAGTAAACTTTTTTTTTGTCATAACATTAAGGGATTACCTAAATAACAAAAATATAAAAATATTTTCTTAAAATAGAGACGTTATTATGCGGTTTTGAAAATTGAATAAGGATGGCAAACCGTAACAGGTTTTAATCTAATGGACGTTTTACATTAGACAATTTCTTGAACAAGAAATTGAACACTTTTGGAACAATCTAAATTGTGTAATTTCAAACAGCAGATTGAGTGTAATATTGCCTTGTTTTAGATTGTGTCGTAAAAATTAAAACCTGCTCTATTTTTGAGACAATTTTTAACACAATTTGCCTGAGTATGCACACTGAACACAATACGACGCGAGAAACATCAGCTGTTTCCAGTCTAAAATTATGTGTGGTTATGTTAGTACTAAAACAACGTGGTAAGGTCATAGTAGGTATCTTTAATTTTTGTAATTCAAAATTATATTTAATTACATACAAATGAGTTGTATTACATTAATAGATGGGGTGGACAAATGAACAAGTTGCTATGCTCAACATCCGTGTTTGTTTTCCGTGAAAAACAAACATTACCACAACAAACAGCTGCGAAGTTTAGCGTTAAACGAAATTACTCAAAGCCTAAAGAATGTAATTCCATCTATAACAGAGGCAGACGTTCAAAAAAAATTTTTAGGACTTCGTACAACGTATTGCAATGAGCGCAAGAAGGTGTTAACCACATTGCACAGCGGAACTGGCGAATAGGTAAGCAAAATTTATTTGAAGAGTCAATAGGTGCATTATTTGTCAAGTTAACAATCAGATTGCTTTTCTTTTACAGGTTTACAAACCTTCATTATGGCATTACAAGCATATGAATTTTTTGAACGAGTCTTTAGAAATTCGGTCGCATAGGTCATCTTTTGAAGAGCCAAAAACTTCTGGAGCTACTGAAGAACAGTGGGAAAACTCGTAATAAGATCTATTGACCATAGACGTACCTTTGGTAACTAAAAAACCTCAAATTAGTTGCAGGTAGTTTATATTTCAATTTTATTAGACTGAAGAAGAATACGAAATCCAGGATGATGGTTCCTTGTTAAAATCACCGAAAGATGAAGAAGAGTCGCCAACTTCATGTGGTACACCTAGAAGTAGGTCAACTAGCAGACAATCTTCTATAACCATAGATGTCCCTGCTAAAAGAAAAAAAAATTCAGGGAAGAATACGAATATTGATGCGGATATGGTAATTTGTGTCAGAATAACTGTAACAAATCTTGTTAATTTTGTATTACTTATAGATAATGTTGGAGAAAGTGTCACAAAATTTAAGGAAAATTAGTGAAGCGGTACAATACAAAAGTCACGACAAGACAGCCGAAGAAATTTTTGGTGAATTTGTTGCAACTCAGCTCAAAAAATTAACTGACATTGAAAAAATTGAGGTGCAATATTGTATTGCACCTTGATATTTTTACAAAGCGAGTGGTGCCATCTTTTAACCGTATCTTAAATTACTCTCACCGACTTGCAGTTTGATTCATACACACGCTATCCCAAACTCTCGGTTGACATTTGACATGAGTTAGAATTTAATTTCTGTGACAGTGGAAATATTTTTCGCAGTTAGTGAAAATCGCCTATTTTGATTGAAACTTTAGCTTTTTTAATTACAATTCATTTGCATTAGGTAGTACGGATATCATTAATAAAGGTAAGCATTTTGAGAAAGGGTGTATTTAACCTTATAAAATTTTAGCTTAGTAATTTTGTTAGACGTTGACTGTTTGGATTATGGGACACTTCTGGGTCTAAATATGCGACGGGGCCTATATTTGGACCTATGCTAATTAATTTTTTTTTCAGTTGCAATGCCTAGAACAAAACCAAAATATACTTCAAAAAATGTAAGAAAGACTTGGTCTCGGGATAGCATGATACGTGCAATAAAAGCTGTTAAAAACCAAGGACAGGCCATTAGAACGGCTGCTCAAGACTATCACGTTCCGAGATCTACATTACAAAGGTTTTTGCAAATTGAAAATTCAGAACCAGAAGAAATCGTACAAACTAAACTTGGGCGGAAAACTATTTTAGGAAGTGAAATAGAGGAGGAGCTGGTTCAATATCTTTTAGTCATGGAAACTAAGTATTATGGGCCCACAAGAAAAGATGCTCGAAGAATGGCCTATAACTTAGCTTTAAGAAATGGAATAGAGCATTCTTTTAAAAACGGTGCGGCTGAACGTAGTTGGTTAGACGGATTTTTACGTCGCCATAAAAATGTATTGTCAATGCGAAGACCGACTGGCACTTCATTTGCTAGGGCCCTAGATTTTAATAGAAACAATGCAGAAGAGTTCTTCAACTTCTTGGAAGCCGAATACGACAAGCATAACTTTCCACCTCATAGAGTTTTTAACGTCGACGAGACGGGCCTCTCAGTTGTTCAAAGCAAAGTTGCAGCAGTAGTTGCTCGAAAAGGAAAAAGACAAATAGCGTCGGTAACGTCAGCTGAGCGCGGATCTTTAATTACGCTTATTGTAGCCATGAGCGCAGCTGGACAATATGTCCCACCGATGATGATTTTTCCTAGAAAAAATCGAAATGACCAACTTATGCGGGGTGCCCCACCTGGATCGATATATGTAGTCCACCCAAGTGGATGGGTGCAGCAAAACCTGTTCACAGAATGGATGAGGCACTTCATAGACTTCGTAAAACCAACTGCTGAATCCCCTGTATTGTTGGTGCTAGATGGACACTACAGCCATACTCGGAATATAGATGTGATTAATTTAGCTCGACAGAACTGCATTTCAATTATTTCACTACCCCACATGCCACCCATAAATTACAGCCCTTGGACAAAACCTTCATGGGTAGCTTCAAGGTTTACTACAGCGAAGAAATCAGGTGCTGGATACGTGAAAATCAACGAGCATAACACAGTTTGACTTAACTGAATTAGTAAGACGGGCATTTTTAAAATCACAAACCGGAGAAATAGCAGCAAACGGCTTCCGAGTAACTGGGATTTATCCGTTTAACCGCAATATTTTTTCTGACGCGGATTTCATTGGTGAACAAATTGAAGCAGAAAAGTCCTGCTCAACTTCTGCAACATCTATTGATTTCACTCAGTCTGAGCGTATCGCATTTGGGGAAGACTTTCCAACAGAGCCTCATCAATCAGGGTATTCAAAGAAAAACATGATGAATTCGGTGCCCCCAAACACACTTCAAGAACCAAGCACAGGTTGCTCAAAAGAACCTGATGCAGCCGAGTCGAGCCCTGCAGAGCCTAGAGTAGGGTCCTCAAAAGTGCCTGATGTCGCTGAGTTAGATAAACGTAGAAACTTCGTGACACCTTTCGATATTTCACCTGTTCCTACACTGAAAAAAAAACAGCGAATCGAGGAAGAAAATCTTCTAAGTCACAAATCATCACCTTTTCACCATACAAGGAAGAATTGGAAAGATCCATGCAGAATTCTCCTAATATTGCCAACAAAGGAAAACGCAAGGTATTTGAAACAAAAGCACAGAAACAGCCAATAAATAAAAGAAAGAAAACTGATCAATCAGAAGAAGACGATGATGAAGAATTTCTTCCAGCTGATGAAGACAATGCCATGGAAGAAATTGGTGAGGTTCCAAATAATAATGATGATGCGGTATGCATGTTCTGCGATGGTCACTTCAAGGATGATACAAAGGGGAATTATGGGTTCAATGTCTGATGTGCAGCATGTGGGCACATGAGCAGTGTTCAGGAGCTGAAAAAAATACGTATGTTTGCGATATTTGTCGTTAATTTTTTTTTTGATTTAGCTATATTTTACTCTGTTTGTGATTTGTTTAGAAATAAAGTTTTTATTTTGCATTTAATAAATTATATTAGGTATTTTTATTTATGGTCCATATTCCATGCACCCTAGCCTAGATTGAAAAATTTACAATTTTACATAATTTTTTTAAGATGAAGTCTTTTATTATTGTAAACACAAAATACTCTATCAAGCATCGACAATAAACCTCTGAAGTATATGCATGCAAATTTTGGCATTATTACAGATATATTTTTCCGAGTTATTAAAAAAAATATAAAAGGGGGCCCATATTAGGAATTTCCCGTCTATTATAATTAATACATTACATTCATAATAACTGTTTGTTTTTTTTATATTTATTAGATATTTATACACAAAAAAAAGAACATAAGTATGAACTAACATTGCCTATACCAGCGGTCCGCAACCTTTTTGATATTGCGACCCCAAAATTAAAAAAAGAGTTATGAGCGACCCCAGAAAAAAAACACTAAGTTAACAAGTGCAAAGGTTGGTTCAGGTAACGAAGTTAGCTGTTTTTATTTCGTAAATTATTTATATTGAAGAGTTTATTTATTTTGGAAAGTAATATTAGAGCAAACTAGAAAATATGCATTTAACATACGAGTAATATTTATGATGGCATTAAATGAGACAAGCAATTATTTTAATATTTTATTTAAAAAAAGGTACATATACGTAACTTTACAAACTAATGTGAACCTTGTGCTTGCACACTTGCAGTCAGTATATTAATTCTTGGTGATATATTATCAGAAACAGACACCCTCAAATCAGGTTCTACGTTAAGTCTGGAGCGATATTTTGTTTTATAGCAGTTAATGTGGAAAGCTGTCTCGCAAAGGTATGTAGATGCGAATGGCAGCAATTTCAGCAGAGATGTTTTGAATAACAGTGGATATTCCTTTTCCGTCATTATCCAGAACTTGGATAGATCCGTGGTTTTGAAAATAGATCGAAGGCTTTCATCGGACATTAAATCGATCAGCTGCTCCTTTTCATTTAAGTTCATCTTCACAGTGTTAAGATCACAAGTGAATGGATTAATTATCCATTGGTCGCCGTGTGACGTATCTGGGAATCTTATTTCCAAGTCTTGCTTAAGGTTTGTAAGATGCATCATGATTTTCGTTTTAATTTCTTCTTCGAGCTTTATATTGTTTTCTTCAGAAAATGTCCAAACATGCAAACATCTCGTAGTTTTCAGCACTGACTTCGTCTATCCACAAACTTATTTTCCTACAAAAAGCTTTTATTTTGTTAGCTAAAATCAATACATTTGTACTCTTCCTTGCAACGATTGATTTAAATCGTTAAGTTTTTCAAAAATATCCGAAAGATAGCCAACTGTTGCCAGCCAATTTTCATTCAAGAAATATTCCGCTAGCTTTGGTTCCCGTTCAGTAGAAATATTCTGATTTCATCTTTGAGATCAAATACGTCGGAGTATTTTTCCTCGCGATAACCACCTGACCTCCGTATGTAAAAGTAGATTTTCGTATTCTGATCCCATTTCACGACATCATTTTGAAAAAGGCGACTGTTTAATGCGCGAGCTTTAATAAAATTTATTATTGTTACGACTTGTTCCAACACTTTATTTACATCTGGTTGCAAATGTTTTGCTGCAAGGGCTTCACGGTGAATCATACAGTGAACAAAGCCTACGTGAGTGCAATCTCAGTTACTTTTGCTTTGAATCCTGTTTTGGAGCGGTCAATGCAGCTCGTGCTGTCACACAGATACACAATATTCACTTTATGTCATGGAGTTCAAAAAAGGTTTTAACTGCATTAAAAATTGCTTCACCGCTTGTTCTTCCTTCTAATCCCTGACAAAATAACAAATCTTCGCATATGTCGTTTTCATATCGGTATCGGATAAATATCAGAAGTTGAGCTACAATCCAGCTGAATAGCATAATAGGGACTCCCTTTCATGCGATCTATAAGTTGTATTTTGATATCATCAGCAAGTAGATTGATACGACGATGAACAGTGTCACTTGATAATGGAATTGTTTTCAGTACATTGGCATACTTTTCTCCTTGCATGATCGAAACCATTTTCATTGCAGCTGGCAAAATGAGCGTCTCGCCAATGTTGTGAGGTTTTTTAGTTTTGGCAATCAAAAAGGAAACCTCGAAAGATGCTTGTAACGCTTTTTGGTTAACTGTTGTGTATTTTTGGAAATCAACCTGCTGTGACGTTAGTTTGGTGGCAAGTCGTTTAAAATAAGATTCATCTTTATTCTTTAACTGTGGATGCTTAGTTTCTAGGTGCCTTTTCAGTTTGGCCGGCTTCATGCTCTCATTTGCCAAAACCTCCGAACAAACAACGCACTGTGGACGTTGTTCAAAATTCAACACTGTACATTTAAAACCAAACTGGATGTACGATTCTTTAAAAATGCGTTGACGCTTCCCAGTTGTCTTCGATGAAGCTGTTGCTTGTTTAGTTAAAGTTGAAGCGTCACTCTCTGTATCGATGTGTAAGGTAGATGTGGCTGTTGAACTACAATCATCGCTGTTATGACTAATAGTTATAGTAGTGGAACTAGATGTTGCTCTGCTGTCATCGATAGTAATAACACTACTAGTACTTGAAGTGGCGGCATTGTTTTCACGACTTATATTACTCGTAACAGTAGTTGTCATTGTAGAATCTGAGGCGACACTGTTGTCAAGAACTACGTGTTTAATTCTTTTGATTTGTGATGCGTTATTAGGGCTTCCGATGCATCTTTAGATGTGCGTTTTATTAGCCACTTATCCATTGTTAACTGCAATAATAAATACGTATTAATAAATAAAAAATGTATTCCAAACGATTAATATTAGATTTTTCGTCATATGCTCGCGTGGACACAGGATTTACTTCAAATTCATTTTCAACGAAGCACAAATAGACCAGCAAAAATACATAAGTGAAGCGTAAAAATATTTTATTGACAGTTGCTGAGTACACTTACCCGATAAATAAGTTATCGATAATAAAACATAAATTTTATTTCATAAAATATTGGGCCATTAATAAAATAATATGTATAATGAATTATAATTTAAAGTATAGACGTTATAAATTGCGCTGGTTTTGTTATTGAACCCACGCGTCCAACTAGCGCCGCATGACGCCTCACTTTATTATCTAAGTATGAGTGCACAGTTACTTACCGTGTGCGTGGTTATCCACGAGAACACTAATCTTCTAAAAAACTTTCTACAGAAGTAATCTTTCGTGTTTTGATATCAATTTAGTATGTATTTGCAATCGACAAAGCGGCGATGAGTACGCACGTGCGGATAGAACTGACTGAACAGACAGACTGAACAAGAAAGAGAGATCGGGAGGCGCAGGGTGAGGTTGTGACGGCGACTGGACAGGTTGTACAGTCGTAATTATTTTCGATTCTCTCCGTTTTAAGGACATTGTGTAATTGTGTATGTAAAGAGAGATTATATTTTATGCATAAACCTTATTCGATAAGTACAGGACCTTGTTGACTTTTTTGGCGACCCCATAAATATCTTTCGCGACCCCACATGGGGTCGCGACCCCAGGGTTGCGATACGGTGGCCTATACTATAAGAATTATAAAACGCCAATTGCTCTATTTTGCCACTCTACACCGCCATCAGGCGAATTAAAGTAATTACAAAAAATTGTTCTGTCACTTGCACTATTAGTGTAGCGACTTCCACCTTGTTGCAACATTTTTGCTAATGTGCAATCATGGGACTCCGTTCCAATATATTTCTTCTCATTGGCTGCCAGGAAATTATGTAGAACACAACATGCCAAACTTATAATTTCTGCTTTTTCAGGGCTTAAATTTATTGTGGTTTGCAAAATTCTAAATCTATTTGTCAAGATTCTAAACGTATTCTCTACTATACGCCTTGCTCGTGAGAGACAATTAAAAATTCTCTTTTCCACAGAGAGCCCTTGTTGAGGGAATGGTTTCATAAGCCTATGTGTTAATGGTAAATGGTCACCGTCTGGTAAATTCAATGAGTTGTTATTTGGTGCTTCTCGCAAACTGCTATCCCGAAATACCCCACCATCACTGATCCTTCCATTTATATCCACGTCAACATAAATAAATTTATAATTCGCATCTACTAATGCCAATAGAACAATGCTGTGTGCTCCTTTATAGTTACAATAAAATGACCCAGCACTACAAGGAGCTTTAAAATTGATGTGCTTACCATCCAAACTGCCAATACACATTGGAAAATTCCGTAAAGTTTCAAATTCCTTTGCAATGTTCTTCCACTCATGAGTACTTGCTGGCATCTTAATAAAATTCAAATATAGCCTGTCCGGTAGAACTGAACGGGTATCGGATTAACAAGGAGGATTGTCAATATATGGTTCTATTGTGCTTGAAACCGCCTTAATGCTTTGCTGTCTCGTACTTATTGTACGTGACAAAGAAAGATGGATATATTATGAATAATGCCTCTATTTCTGCCGAACAAAAGCGTTTGCAACTTTCACACATAATGACAAGGCAATAAGAATCAGATGCAGGTAGAATAGAAATTCAATAGGTATAATAAAATGCCAGTGGTTCTCAACACTGCTTTAACATTACATTTAAAATTTATGGAAGAATGCAAGTTTTTATAATAAACATTTATAAAAGCCATTCATAATAATGAATATTCGATTAAGTATAGGTATTTCAATTTACATTTAGAAAGTTCATTGTATACCTAAGTATGGTAATGACGTTTTAGTGTACTCCAATTACAAAAGAATCCAAATAAATATGCAATACTGTAACAATAAGTAATTAATAATAGATTATTATACCATTTAGTAGGTACATATAGGTATAAATAAAACAACTGCAATATCTATATTATCATTATTCTTTGAGTAAGCGTTTATATAAACTAACCATTAATATAATGCCGAAAAAGTTGAGTAAAGAAATTCGCGCGAATTAGTTTTAAATACAGTCGATTATTTTAAAGAAGAAAAAGAAAATGGTGGTCCACTATTATCTACATTTTCTGTTCAACAAAGAACAGCAAACGCGTTATTATACAAAAGTTGCATTTCTTCACAAATTATATAATGTTAAAGCAGTGTTGAGAACCACTGGCATTTTATTATACCTATTGAATTTCTATTCTACCTGCATCTGATTCTTATTGCCTTGTCATTATGTGTGAAAGTTGCAAACGCTTTTGTTCGGCAGAAATAGAGGCATTATTCATAATATATCCATCTTTCTTTGTCACGTACAATAAGTACGAGACAGCAAAGCATTAAGGCGGTTTCAAGCACAATAGAACCATATATTGACAATCCTCCTTGTTAATCCGATACCCGTTCAGTTCTACCGGACAGGCTTTAGTAGGTATATGCAGGGTTTTCCACGGTAGGCGTTCGTTAGAAGTTTATGTGGTTAGAAACAATTTAGAAATCTGAATTTTTGGACGTAAGGGTTATTTAAGATTCTCTTTCATTCTAAAATATTTTCAAGGTCATGTTACTTCCGGTTATACCGGAAGTCACCACTAACTTCCTTATTTTATGTATATTATTTTATTTTTGGATTCTTGACAAAATTTTAGGATGTCTTATAAGGGTTTCCTATACCCTTTTTCAACTGTTTCTTAGATATCTTAATTTTTTCAAAAATTTTGAAAGATGTAACCCTATTTTCAACACTGCTTGTCTTACTTATTTTTGACTGATGGAAAGTGCTTCTGGAGTAGACAGAAGCATAAGAACTATACTTTTGAAATACTCATTGACAATTGATTTATTGCATACATGGTGTTCAAAATTTGATGAACTATTAAACAATTTTCAAAATTGAAAAACATTACCTATACCTATTATCGACAATTTTCTTGTTAATTAATATTTTCTACTTTAATGTGATTTTTTGACAGAAACTGAAATGTTTTTCAAAAATAAAATGAACTTAATTCAAACTACACAAATTCTATTTTATTAAAACAATGAAATAAAACAAGAAGATAACAAAATTGAGAGCATAATAACAAATGAAAAACATAAAACAATTATTTGAACATAACTAGAAAGAAAGTGATAAAAAAGATAAAATGAATCATTACAAATGTTCCACATGACCGCCAATTTGATTTAAGCATTTTATAACTCGTATAACTCCGTATTTTTTATAAAAGCCGATAAAATTCCAAAACTGCAATCTAGTGAGCCTGATCACCAAGAAGTAATCCTTGCACAGTTATTACCGAAAAAGGATGCATTTTATACTTCTTTAATATTCTGTGGATTGATGTTTGTGAAATATTCAAATCCAGTGCAGCTGCTGTAATTGAAGTTCGTGGATAAGCGTGAAAATAAGCTAACACGTTCACCTCGTTAACTTCATTATCTATTACAGACTTTAAATGCGTTCGAGTTGCCCTTATACTTCCAGTTGCAATAAATCGAGCTTCAACTCTTGCAAATTTTCCGGTGTCATTAATGGTAGGTGTGGATACCGTTCGTTAAACAACCTGCATGTTCGCCTAACAATTCGTCCACATTCACCATGCGTGTAAAACAAATTTAATAAATCATTGTTAAAATATTCTTGAATACATTCCATTATAAACAGTACTTAAAAAATTACAAAATCACTTAAATTGTACTGATTTGACATTAAATCAACAGCAATGTTTTAATGCGTGTCAAAATCAAGGCTCACTAGATTGCAGTTTTGGAATTTTATCGGCTTTTATAAAAAATACGGAGTTATACGAGTTATAAAATGCTTAAATCAAATTGGCGGTCATGTGGAACATTTGTAATGATTCATTTTATCTTTTTTATCACTTTCTTTCTAGTTATGTTCAAATAATTGTTTTATGTTTTTCATTTGTTATTATGCTCTCAATTTTGTTATCTTCTTGTTTTATTTCATTGTTTTAATAAAATAGAATTTGTGTAGTTTGAATTAAGTTCATTTTATTTTTGAAAAACATTTCAGTTTCTGTCAATAATCACATTACAGTAGAAAATATTAATTAACAAGAAAATTGTCGATAATAGGTATAGGTAATGTTATAGCCAAACGATGCATAACTAAATACTGCATCTATTCATCCAATAATATACAGGGTGTCACATTTGAATTAACAAAGTTTTTCAACTTTGAAAATTGTTTAATAGTTCATCAAATTTTGAACACCATGTATGCAATAAATCAATTGTCAATGAGTATTTCAAAGTATAGTTCTTATGCTTCTGTCTACTCCAGAAGCACTTTCCATCAGTCAAAAATAAGTAAGACAAGCAGTGTTGAAAATAGTTACATCTTTCAAAATTTTGAAAAATCAAGATATCTAAGAAACAGTTGAAAAAGGTTAAAAAAAAAGACTTATCCTAAAATTTTGTCAAGAATCCAAAATAAAATAATATACAGGGTGTTCCATTTAAAATAAGGAAGTTAGTGGCGACTTCGTATAAAAATAACATGACCTTGAAAATATTTTAGAATGAAAGAGAATCTTAAATAACCCTTAAGTCCAAAAATTCAGATCTCTAAATTGTTTCTAACCACATAAACTTCTAACGAACGCCTACCGTGGAAAACTTTAGTACAAGATAGATTAGTAATTACTTTAAGATTTTTGGTTACCGGCGATTATTATACAAGTTTACAATACCTATTTCGTATATCTAAGCAAGCTATAAGTTCTATCGTTCCAGAGGTTTGCGAAGCATTGATCGATGTATTGAAACAATATGTAAAGTTATTGATGTTAATAAAAATGACAATTTCATTAAAAAAATTAAATCAATTCCTCAATATTCACTTCTGTCATCTCACTATCTGGCAAAGACAAATACTCGTCTAAAGACACGGGCTAGGAAGTTGATGTTGAGGTGCTGGAAATTGGGGTCATATGTGATACTAAACCAGTGGGTATGGACCTGACTGGTTGATGACAATAATTGGAAATTGGAGCAGGATAACCACCGTTATACTAAGGAACAAATTTTCAACTACCGTCAATCAAGGGCTCGTAGAGTAGTAGAAAACGCATTCGGTATTTTAGCCTCTGTATTTCGTATTCTTATAAAACCAATGTTGCTTCAACCAGACAAAACTCAAGTAACTGTTATGGAAGCAATACATTTACATAATTTCTTAAGGCGTGGACATTCTCGCTCTGTGTATACACCTATTGGAGTTACTTGAATACCGAGAACAACGCTACAGTGGAGAAACGATCATGATATGACGTCATTTCTACCACTGCCAAGAATTCCACGTCGGTCTGCAGCTGTATTCAAAGAAAATCGAGAGGAATTAGCCGACTATTTTCTGAACGATGGAAAATTGCCATGGCAAGATCGTTATGCATAAAGTAAAAATCATACCTCTGTACTCAATCCAGTAAGTGGTTTGTCCTTATCATTCAGGAATGCCAATGCTGTATAGCCGTACCACCTACTCGCGTAAAGCGTGTTTCTTCCTATATTTGATATAAACACAATTATCATTAAACTTGAGAATACATTAAAATGGGCTTTTTATTTTCAGTGGGTGTCTGTTTATATTTTGCACCCCACGTACACCCTAACATGAACTAGAAAAAAACTTTAAATACAAAAGTGGTAGGGTTCTTTTGTCTAATAGTGCCATTTAAGAATTACGGAACAAGTTTGTAAATCTATCAGATTGACGTAAAATTAATTTTTTTAAATAGAAGACCGGGTATATTTAATTTTATTTAAAAAGAATTAATTTTTTGGTTTTAAAAATATAAGGTTTATTTATATATCTTTAGCCGTTTTAGCAATATTTAAAACTGTCAAATCAACAACAATGGAATCCATGGCTACCTAAATTTCATTGTAAACTTCAATATCATTCAAATATAGTATAAACTTCGGATATCAATATTGCTAATCTGATAGATTTACAAACTTTATTTTTTGTTCCGTAATTATTAAAAGGTATAAGACAAAAAACCCTACAAATTTTGTATTTAAAGTTTTTTTTCTAGGTCAAGACATCCTGTATACTTAGTTATTAAGCAGGCTCTTGACATGACTACAACTTACCTGCTCCGGTTGTTTTTTGCTTGCAGTCTTCGCCAGTAGTACCGAACTCGTTCCGTAGTTTAGCCCATGCGTCGAGTTTTAGCAGTTTTTTTAAAGTGGTTGGGATCTTTAGGATCCCACAGAATTGGGGCCATCACAACGTAGTATGCCAAGGTAAAGAACATAAATCAATATAGAATAAATGATAATCAATGGCATCTAATTGATATGCTGATGGCACGGACCTTACTCACTCGTGTAAACGTGCAATGACAATGGTCAGCAATGTTATGTACCGCTAAAACTCCAGACTCCTCAAACTCTGTGTCATTACAAACTACTATATGATCTATTAAAGTGTCCGAGTTGTTGGTTATTCTTGTAGGTTCCTTGACTATTTGCTTGCGATTAAGAGATGCAAGAATATCCTTAAATACTTTTGTAATGGTATTATTTATATAAAATGGCCATTTCAATCAACCAAGACATTCAAGGTATCTTTGAACGAGGAAGTAATAATCTAGCTAAATGCAATGCTAACAAAACTCATTGTTTCAATTAAATTTACGACCAATATTAGTCTCGAATCTTATTTTCAACCTAACTTTGCACTTCGGTTTTTTGAGGCGTTCGGATTTGTTTTTTTCTTTACTTCCAATATTTGACATGAGTAGAAGGTACTCCGCAGCACAGCCTTTGATCCGGACCTTCGAGCGGGTTACTATAAGGACGGAGGTTGCGCCCGCATGCGCCCTGTGTTTTTTCTAATTCCAGTACCTGGAGGGTAGTCAACCGCAGACACATATTTTAATTGTCGGAAGTAGTACCCCGTCACTAACTTTCATTTTTTGTGACGTCATAGGGCCAGCCCCTGGGACACCATAGCCGCCGTTTTGTTTTTTTTATGATGTCATAGCCCCAGCACCTGGGACACCTTAGTCGCCATTTTTTTTCTGACGTAATAGACAGCTCGTTTCCCGCCCCTTTTTTGACGGCTTCTGTTCGGGGACCATTTTCAGCCCCTTGATGGAATTTTCAGCCTAATTAGGGTCCTTTTGGTTGTATTAAGAGCCTTTTTGACAGTTCAGCCCCTGAAAGGTAGGGAAATGTGATCTGATTGATGGTCCTAAGGACAGCCCCTTTTACCTGATTGGTTTCTGATTGGTTCTCCCCCAGCCTTTGAACTCTGATTGGAGCCTTAAGGCTCTGCATTCTGATTGGTTACGGCGGGAAATTTGAAATTTCTAAAAAGGGGCCTAATGCAAACTTGTAGGACTTAAGAACCTGAGTTTCTGAGTCTTGTGTGATGACTAAATAGTATTCTAATAAGGGTGTTTTTCATGACAGTTATAAAATGTGTTATCTGCTTTGTCTGGCCTGCCAATTTAATTTGTGTCGCCATCTAGTTGTGTATGGACTAATGAATACTTTCTGTAATCAAGTTTTTTGTTTGTGGCACCATCTAGTGGTGTATAGACTAATCAGCTCGTTTATCCGTTTTTCTCTCGGCTCTTTCTCAAACAAATCAATCAGATCAATCTCAATAAAACCAGACCATACCTTACAGTTTGCGAAAACCAGCTTACAGTTCTAAAATACTGATTTGGTTTAATTAATTACAGCTTGCTTGCTCAAAATCAGCCACAGTTCAAAATACCAAATTGCTATAACGGAAATAAAAGACAAAAGGTTTTAACGGTTTATTATTATATGCGAATCAATAACTACAAAGTTTAAAACCAACAAATACGTACCCGCATAATGTTATTAATTTAATTAATTAAAAAACAGCATAACACTCATTCCTTTATCTAATTAACTAAACGAATGAGTAGAGATCGAGTCTGTAGAATAAGAGTTGATGCAGAGTTGGTTGGTTTATGACATCTTCCTCCTATAATAACACATTAAAATCTTTATTGGCATTTTTGTGAACAAAATACATACAAAAAATAATACTCATACTTTCAGATGTGTTTTTCTTTCGACTGTTCTAATAATAACTGTGTTGGGGAACTAAACTAAATATTGAAATATTTTATACAGTTCACTAAACCGGTTTTTTGTTTTCACTTATGAATAGTTGACATAAAACTGGCTATTGGCTTTCCAATTTAATCTAAAACAAATTAAAAACCTAATTATTTTACCAACCAACCCCCCCCCCTTTTATTTAAAAAATTTTGGTTTTTTAAAAATTTAAAATGATTTAACAAACCAGGTCAGCATTGGACTCCTCTCTACATTGACGAGAATGGTAACGGGAATATTTTTATTCCTTTGGACGACCCCGCTAGGTTACCATGTACGTTTCCTTGAGAAGAATTCTAGATGGTTCCGCTATAACAAAACGACGCTGCAGGATTACCATTTGGATGTGTGTGGACTTTATATGATAATGTTTTGTATTTTAGAATAAATAATTTACCAATGCTTGATTTTGTAAATAAGTTTTCATTACATGTTTAGTTATAAATGATGAGATAATCAAGTTACTGTATAGTGCTTGTTTTCAATCTTTGCACTCTGATAAATAAAAGCTGAGAGAAACGAGAGAGGCGTGCATGATCAACTTCTAACAAACAAACCCTAATTAGTTCTAGAAATATACCGCTAAGTTGAGTAACCTCTATTACAGAAAATATTCATTACTCTATATACCACTAGATGGCCCTACAAATAAATTTAAGTTTCGCAACAATAGGACCACGACAAGAGGGCGCAGACCCTAACGCAGGTTCTTATAACTGTCTTATGAGATATATTAGGGCCCCTTATTACTATTTCCAGCCAAGCTACGATAAGAGGGCGCAGGCCTAACACAAGTCAAAAAGGCTCTTAATACAACCAGAAGGACCCTAACTAGTGTGAAAATTCCATCGAGGGTTGAAAATGGCCCCGAAAAGAAGCTGTCAAAAATGGTCGGGAAATGGGCTGAGTCTATGACGTCAGAAAAATGGCGACTAAGGTGTTCCAGGGCTGGGCCTATGACGTCAGAAAATGTGAAAATTAAAGTGTCGTACTACTGTCGGATTCTTTTTTTGTTTTATCCAGCTGGACACTCTCCTTGCTAAATATTCTCGTATGTATCGATCCTTCGATTCGTCGTCATCGTTACACCATGAAAGCAAACACGTTTGCTTGATTCTGAAAAGTTATCGACGTAATCTGAGAAAAAACCCACTCATACTACCTCTGTCGTATTGGCTAACTTCATACTCCCACATTTCAAAGACTTCTAAAACTCGATATCCTAATTCTACAGCTTTTGAAGCTCGTCCACTACGTAAGTACCGGTAATACGTTCGTCCTGCGTATGGGTGCAATGCTGGAACATGGTTTGCACAGGTTCTACAAGACGAACATTACTTTACTACGTATTTTAAGAGGCAGCACAGGATGGTACAAATCTGATGGCGGGAGCACGCTATATTTCACAAGGCTCTCGACAGTACGCAAGTCGAGGTTTGAGCAGTCAGGACCAATGTGAAGTGTAAGATGCCCCACCAGATACTTGAATATTTGTTCACATAGTGAAAAAATACCTGATTTACACCTTGTTTCGCCTTATAATATAACTTAACCGCATTAGTACAACATCCAAAGAAACTACCGCTGGGATTGAGACGTGACTGATTCAGCACGTTGTTTGAGTTAAAACAAACGCTCTTACGGGCGGATTTTGTTTTAAAATGATCTGAATTCACTTTACCAAATTTCTATTAAACCAAGTTAAAAGCACGTATCCTGTGTGATGTTGCCACCGTTTTCTCACGACGAAAAAACGCTGTGATCTGCTCGCGTTTACTATTACCGGCTTGTTACGGGTAACACCTTTCACAACCGTCGAAATATCAACCGTGAAATTGGCATACAGTGTTTGTATCGTGAGAAAACCCATCAACCAGGATACCTTCCTTAACCGTACCTCACGCGAGTTCCCGGCATGCTGTATACGTCTGCCTTCAGAATGTTCGAGCCAGAAAGCTATTGAACGACAATCCTTGACTGTTTGTCGCCCAATTTGTATCCACCGTTTGGAATGATTTCTATAGAATTCTCGCCAATAAAATTTCTGCGGCACCGGCAATCATGCAGCATTCTCAAAGGGACCTTGTTTTCGTCGACAAATCTTCCAAAACTCAAGACAGGGTTTTCTAAGGATACTTGCTTCTTGCAGGCAATAACGCAATATTTCCTTTTGAAATTAAAACGAGTGCCCTTTGCAATTGCGTCATTATACCACTTTATAAAGTCTGCGAGCGTCGGAAGACATTTCGTATACAGCGTAAAAGTTCATGGCTGGTAAAACGCCGTCATAATCTTGGTTTTGCACTATGTTAAATAGATGAGAGAAGTGGTCTTTTGAGCCGAGGAAGTTCAAGCTCAAACTGTCTATGGATTTTATGTTGTTATTACAGGTGAGCGACATTGATCACAAGTTAAACAATTAAAAAATATACTTTAATCTAATATTTTAACTTTTTTGTTATTAAGAAATCATAATCAGGCCCTAACAAATAGTGTAGTTCGTAATTATTATGAATTTAAAGACGATTACCTGAATATTTAAACTTGTAAAATCATAAAAATCAAACAATTTGAAATCACTGTGGTACTGCCGTCAGGTTGCTCATATTATTTATGTGAATAGCAGTAAGCGTGGCGACTTTGATAGCTACCCAACTTTCTGTCACGTCGATGATAACCCGTAGTTGCTACGGTAACTTATAGAAAAGCAATGCGAAAGTAAAACTTTTTTTACTTTCGTATTGGCTAGAATAAGAAAGGTAAACGCACTAGTGTACGAAAGTATTATTTTCTGTACGGTTAATTGTGTGATAAGAATCACTTTCGTACATAATCGTAGGAAAATACAGTTTAACCATATTTATTTAATTTTTTACACTGAAGAAATTTTATAAAGTTGTGTAAAATTAAAGTATGTGTACACATTTTCTTAAAAATTAATAATTATTCAGATATTGAAAAAATTTTAACTAACACTTAAATTCTATGAAAATGTTAACTTTCACCATTATCACACATAATAAAATACTTAACTTTTTTGGGGTTTTTAATGGTGTATTTTAAAGTATACAATCTAAACGTTTCGATAACACTTAAACAATTAAATTAAATAGTTTTAATTTTTCAACTTTTGCAAAATTGTTTACATCTTTAACAATTTTAACAGATATTATTACTGACGAAGATAACTGTAAGTGTTATCGAAACGTTTGGATTGTATAATTTAAAATACACCATTAAAAAACTTAAATTCTACCTTGAGAATTTTTTTCCTCTAAACTACACGTCGGTCGTGCCAAAAACTTGCCTAGAACATAATTAATCTATATGATTAATGTCAATATATTGGTATTTTTATATCTTTGAAGCACAACAGCTGTTTCAGAAATATTTAATAAAAATAAAAAACAGCTCCTAATAACCCCCCTCCCCCCGCCCTCTGAATTTCTCCCAAAATCTAATCAGCCCCAGGAGAAACGAAAACAAGCTTAAATACAAATTTTAAATGCGTACATGTTTTGGTTCTGGAGTTATTGTGTGTATTATAACATATATCCACAGACACACGCAAACATACACGCGCGCACGCATACACACATCAGGGTCCATCTTGGCGAAACTTGGCCAAACGTCGTTAAATGAACTAATAAGCCGATTTAGTGAAAAAAGTCGATTGTGTAACCTTCTATCCCTACATGTGTAAATGTAGGTTGGAAGGTAAAAAGTAATAGCTTCCTTTGTGTTCGATATAACTAAACATATAATTAAAATTCTGTTTATAAAAAATTAAGCCACTGGTTTGATTAGCCATTACTGGAATTTATAACAAATTTAATAAAACCGCTGTCAAATTATCTGCCATAATGCTTTCTCATATATGTAAACACACTTTGACCAAAAATTTGTAAATAAACAACTTCAAAGCCCAAAATACCTGAATTTGGGTCATATCGGTTTTTAAATACGATAATTTCTCATTTTTGATCCGCCATTTTCAATTTTTTAATTTTGACAAATGATTTATACTTACCGATCTTAAAAACCCGGAATACCCGACTTTCAAAGAAATCAGTTTGTAAATTAGAAAATATACAATTTTGCACCCTAGAAACGGTGCGCCACTGGTTTTTTTTTTAAATTATATAAAAAGGTATTTTTTTTTAATTTTGTAACACACACAGACGAAATATTTTTAAAAATGTGTTTTACGTGTGTTTAGGCCATAAAACGTGGAAAAATGCAAACAAAAATTTTTCAAAATGTAGATTGATTATATAGCTTTCTCTTTATACGTTCGTATATGAGAAAGCAATAATGACAACATAAGATTTAAAGTTGTAGTTATTTATAAAAAATGTATGTCCATTTATTTTCCCAAATAATAACTTGGTTTACAAAGATCATAAGGTACTGCAACACAATAACAAAGGGAAATATTTTAACCAAAGGTGGTAGGCAAGTATACTCCATGCCAGCCGGGTCTCCGATTTTCTGAGTTCGGTAAGGGCTGCCGGTTACCTTTTCCTTCATGCTTAATCTATTCTCATCCTTATTCTTCCTTCTCGCCCTCACTGTCTTCCTATCAGATTAAAAGTCCCAGATTAAAAATAAGATGGCAGTGGTTTCTAGGGTAATAAATTCCGGACGTAAAATCCTCCCCATTCGGATGTCCGGGAGGACAGGGCCCAAGCCACCACGGTCATCGAAAGTATCAACTTTCTGATTCACTACTACAACATCCGCGGTATCAGGTCTAATCTTAATGCTATTCACCAACATCTTGAATAATTACCTGCTGATATTTTGTTTCTATCTGAAACACAAGTCTCCTCTGAAAGCTCGAGTCACCCGACTTGCAATTTCCTCAATACCACCTTCACTCTAACTTTCGATATAAAGGAGGCGTATGTGCCCATCAAGGACAGAATTGCTTGCAAGAGGGTTTCTTCCTTAGAAAATAAAAATTTTGACGTGATTTGGTTTAAACATTCTGGTCCTAATTTTGTGAAATTCTACTGTTGCATTTATAGGTCTCCTAATGACAGTAACTTTCAAGACTTCTTCGATTACCTTAGTATGAAAGTTGACTATCTCCTGTCTCAGTTTCCATCTTGCGATATCTCATTTGTAGGCGATTTCAATGTTCATAACTCTAATTGGCTTCAGTTTTCATCTACTACAAATCCTGCTGGTCATAGTGCAGAAACATTTGCTATTTCATGTGATCTCACACAAATGATTTCTGAACCCACAAGAATCCTGATAACATTCCACATCTTCTAGATCTCTTTCTTACATCAAACCCTCTTGTTTATAAAACTTCCGTTCTTTCGCCTTTAGTCTTTCCGACCATTGTCTAATAGAAATCATTTCTACTGTACCTAATTCCACTGTTGTTCGCAAAACCGATAGAACCTTGTGGTGTTTTAAGTCAGCTCGATGGAGTAATTTACGGATTTCTTTGCAACCTTTCCATGGCGTGAATATTGTTTTAAGTCGTCCTCTTCTTCGGACATCGCTCTTTCAGTATCTGAAGTCATCCTCATGGGAATGGAGTTATACATTCCCAAAAACAGTACCGTATAGGTCATTCACATTCCCAACCCTGGTTCAATAAGGCATGTGCTGATGCAATATCTTTAAATAATAAATATTACATTAAATGGAAATCTAATAAATCGGTCGACAGTCATGTAGAATACGTTGGTGCTAGAAATATCTGCAAAAGTGTCATCACTAAAACTAAAACGTTGTTCGAACAACGAAAATGTAATGAACTAGCTACATCTCCTTTAGGCAGTCGTAAATTTTGGTCTTTAGCTAAAGCCATTAGTAAAACTTTGGTAAATTTTCATTTTCCCCCCTGACGTCTATTGACGGATCGGTAGTTGCTGATTCTGTAGACAAAGCCAATGTTTTTGTGGATTTGTTTGCATCAAACTCGTGTCTCAATGATTCTGGAAAAGATGTGCCCCTAGTCAACTCTTCTTCTTACGCTATGAAACCAATTCATTTTCGGTACAAGCTCTTGGAATCGATCATCAGTAGGCTTGATCTCAATAAGGCGATTGGCCCAGACGGTATCCCAGCTATTGTCTTAAAGAAATGTTCCCCCGAACTAGTACCAGTCCTATCTAAGCTTTATACGATCTCTATGTCTTCTGGGGAATTCCTTCATCATGGAAGTTAGCAAATGTTCAACCTATTCACAAAAAGGCGATAAGACCGATCCCTCAAACTACCGACCAATTGCCATCACTTCCATTTTCTAAAATCATGGAAAAAGCCATCAATCAGCAACTGCTCACGTTCCTTGAAACTAACAAACTCCTTATGACCACCAATATGGGTTTAGGCAAAGTCGTTCAACAGGTGATCTTCTTTGATATGTGACCCAAGTTTGGAACAATACAGTAGAGCAGTCCGGTGAAACAGTTGTAGTCGCTTTAGATATCTCAAAGGCATTTGACCAAGTTTGGCATAAGTGTTTACTTGCCAAACTCACCTCTTGGGTTAAATGATACGCTCATCAACTGGGTTTCTAGTTTCCTGAATAAAAGTCGAATACGTGTCGTAGTTGATGGCTTTTTCAAAAGAAGTTAGCATTAACGCGGGCGTACCACAGGGATCCGTTATAGCACCTACACTTTTCTGCTGTACATAAATGACCTTATTTCTTCAACAACTAACCCCATCCATTGCTTTGCTGACGATAGCACTATTCACTGTAGTTCATCTCAGTCTACTCATAGTGATAATCCAATTGTAAGTATGAATGGCTCAGTTCTTAAGTTTACAGACTCTATTACTCTGTTGGGTATGACTGTATCTTCAAATCTCTCATGGGTGTCCATCTTCTGTCAGCTACAAAACACCTGCTCGTAAAATAGGCTTTTGTACAGATCTAAGCAGTACTTTACCTCTCGACAACTCCTTCTGCTGTATAAGGCCCAAATTCGGCCTCATCTGGAATATAATTCTCACCTCTGGGTTAGTGCTCCCAATACGCTCTCGATATCGTTGATCGTATTCAAAAGAGAGCGATTAGGCTTATAAATGACCCGTCTTTAACTTCTCACATACAGTCCCTTGAGCATAGAAGGATGGTTTCAGTTCTTTCTTTGTATTATCGTTATTACAACGGCTATTGTGCTGCTGAATTATATTCTTTGATACCATCTCGGCTATCTTTACGAGAAACACTCGGTTCACTCATTCACATCATCAGTATGCAGTACAAATCTTCACTTGTCATACCAAACGGGCGTAATCCATATTTTTCTACACGCTTCTAAACTCTGGAATGATCTCCCTAGTTCCTATTTTCCTCTCACTTATGATATGAGAAAATTTAAGGTAGCTGTTCATAGGCATCTATTGGCAATTCATTATCCCTCTATCCATCCTCCTAAGTGTTTCCGAGTGCTTTAGCATGATAGGCCAAATTTAGCCTGTTCAGGTCCACAATCATAAAAAAAAAAAATCATAGGAGACAAAATAGCATTAAGCAAGACATTTTAATAGAGTATAACCTAAACCAGATTTTCATAATAATACAGGTGGTAGGAACTTGGCGATAATTTTTGTCAATCAGATTACGAATAGTTGTTGTGACAAAAATCGAGATAAGTGCATTAGCATGAGTGGCAATTTTATAAAGACAACAACTACGACTGATTTTAACTGGCAAAAATTACCAAAAGATTCCTACCACGAGTTGAATTCAGCAAGACAATCCAAAGAAAATGCAGGAAAATCAAAGGTTTTTTTTTTCAAAATGCAGTAGAAAATTGTTTACCTACAGTAATTGTGTTATAAATAATAATAATTATTGATACAGTTTATTGTTGAAATTTTTTACCCTTATTCTCACCTGTATTATCACTGTAAGAACTTGCTCCTTAGTATGAAAAGATTTCCAGTGTAATCAGATCCTAATTGGCTCAAATTAAAAAAATAGACTGTTTCGAAGGATTGCTAAATTTTGAGTTGGATTGTCAAAGTAATCACTATTTACTTCACTACATTTTGTAATTATTTTGATTAATGCTCACCTGATGTCAAAACGTTGGCCTGATTATTACCAAAATTTGCTGCATTTGTGTGCGCATGGGTGCGGGCGTGCGCGTGTGTCTGTGCCGGTGTTCGTGTGTGTTTGTTTTGAAATGTAGCTAGAGTGAAAAAACTGTCCACAACTCTTTTTTAGTTATTTGTTTACATTATTTGACTTCTCACCTGTGAAAATATTCATAACTGTTAATTGCTAAATGATCATGCTGCAGTGTATTTTGTAATTCATATTTTCCACTTAAGAATTTCATGTTCCTAATTTTTAAAATTCAGTATCTTATTATAGTACTACTCTGATTAGAACTCTTATTACAAATGTTCTAATATTTTAGTGTAAAATTATTTCTTTTTGCTTGTTGAAGTTTACATGATCATTGAAATTTTTCATACACCAGACTCAAAAAAAAACTGTACATTTAAGTAGCTCGTTGAGTATTATGTAATCATTTCATTTGTTGAGTATATAATTTTGCTTATATGTTCCAATGGAGATTTCAATATATTTACTGATAAAACTATATTAAACTAGTGAATATTTTTTATACAGGTAAGTTTATATTCATTTATTTTAAAAGAGTTCAGTGATCGTCCAAACCACCATCAAACCACCATAACCTTACCATGACCATATCCATACATTTTATTTAAATTAAACGTAAGGTTACTTCTATTTCAAGGCGTATGTCTAACTTATTCTAAAAAAAAAAGATGAAAACCTAAATAATTTTTCTTCAATCACTTAACCACCTTCTCAATAATCAATATTACTATGGCAATAGAAAACTTTTTAGTAATTTTGATGTGTCATTTCATTTTTATATAATTTAAAAAATATGGCAGCTGCAGAACGTTTAATTCCAGATGCTAGCACATTGGTCAAATATGATAATCCTGTTTTAGTAATAAAACATGACAAAAAAACTGAATTAAAAGTAGGTAATTTTTTACAATTTTAGTACTGCAAGCAAAATTTATTGTACTCGTTATTAATATAGGACAAATCATCACCAACACGTGCTAAATCTGCACCAGCACCTGCAGATGCTCGTCGTGAGACAGAAGAAATTTTAAACGGAATATTACCACCAAAAGAATGGGAAGAAGAGGGCCAAAAATGGAGGCAACAAGTTTCTACTACTCCTGCAACAAGATTAGACGTTGTTAATTTGCAAGAACAGTTAGATATGCGATTACAACAAAGACAGGTTAGTGAGTGCTTCATAACTTTAATTATGAATTCTATTGTTTTGGTTGAACAGAATAATTAATATTTTAAGGCTAGAGAAACTGGAATATGCCCAGTTCGCAGAGAATTGTATACTCAATGTTTTGACGAATTAATTCGACAAATTACAATTAATTGTGCCGAAAGAGGATTATTACTATTAAGAGTACGAGATGAAATGAGAATGACAATAGAGGCATATCAATCTTTGTACTGTAGTAGTATAGCATTTGGAATGCGGAAAGCTTTGCAGGCTGAACAAGGAAAATCTGATTTGCAAGTGGATTTAGAACAGGTCAAAGAGGAAAAAGTTGATGTTGAACGCCAATTAGCAGAACTAAGACAGAAGGCTGAACAAGCTGAACGCAGAGCTGCTGAACTAAGAACAGCCGAAGAAAAGAAACATTCGGAAGAGATACAGTTCTTAAAAAAAACAAATCAACAGTTAAAGGTTAATTTTAATTTTGTTTCTTATATGTACTTAGTATATTTCCTATTTACAGACACAACTGGAAGGAATTATTGCACCAAAGAAATAATCACTCTATCACAATTTTTACATTTTCTTTATTTAATTAATATTATGTCAATAGTATTGTAATATTTTATAAAATGACAAGCATACATAAACCACCATATTAAAATATTAATCTCTATGTAACGTTAAAATACTTTTCAGTTAAAGATAATTTATACTATTCTTTTAATACCAATATCTTCATAAAAGGCATAACTATAAAATATGCATGACAAACATTAAATACTTTGTACATTTTGATAAAATAAGTTAATGTAATTAACTACCTAGACCCATTCACCTTAAAATTAATAAACATACAGCTTACAACAACTGTTAATGTTTCCCTTTTTTACACCTTTTCCTTTTCTTCTTTTTATTGCTATTTGCATTTGACTCTTCACCTAAACTACGATCTTCACCAACAGTTGGAGTTGTAGGTTCTTCAGATTCATTATCTTCTTCCTCTACATTCTTGTTGTTACCATTTACAGCTATTTGTACACCATCTTCAGCTTTTGTTAATTCCAATGATATAATCTTCTCTTGCAGTGTTTCAACCTACCAAAATAATATTTATCATTAGTTTCTGATTAAATCGTTTTAATTTCAAGAAAAATGGTATAATCCAACAATTACAATTTGCAGAATTTTGAATTCATGAAAATTTTAATGAATATCCGGCAATAAAAAAGTAGAATAGAAGCAAAGATGGCAGAGAGTGTACCAATACAAATTCCCAAGCTAATCAATATCAAAAAGTAAAATAAAGATAGTTTTGTACAAGCCTTTACTAGATCGATACATTAAAATTGTCCAATCAGGTTAAGTATTTCATATAACTGATGGATTAGTAAGTTTTGGAAAATACAAATCTAAAAAAAATTGACTAACACTTGTAGATACAACTATCTGTTTTGTCATCATTTTGAATATTTTACATGTTAAATGTTACAGAGATACTTGAATTCTAAAATGTAATAATTCCATCCATAAGGAAAATTTCTAAGGGAACAAAATAACTAAACTATAGATATTGGTTAAGTAGAAAAAGTAATTTTATCACTGTAAACAATACACATCCCACGGTTCCGTCTGATATTGATTTATTTAAAAATACTGTTGTGTATCGGTTATTTTTTCAGTTTAGTTTTTATCTCATGGAAGTTTATCATCTCTATTTAAAAAAACAATGTCCAGATATTCCAATGTTGGTGAGGAGAACCCCCTAAAGACCCGCAATACAGACCAGCTGGTTGGTTACCTCCTGAACATTATTAAATTCAATTTATTAAGTCCACTCCAAGTGTCTTTCATAAACTATACTATAAATTGGCCTGGCTGTATGCAAGAAATTTGGTTCTTTATGTGCTTGGTTTAGTCATGTGCTTTAAAACCACAGATTAAACTGTACACAGTCTGTTCCAGACTAAGCGCCTTATTTTTTTTTAGCCACACTATGGGTACTACTTTCAAAATATTTGGCAGTAATATGTTTCAAGGCATTCTCTACACGATGGTGATGTCAGATTTTCAATTGGACGAATTATTTCAAAATGGCGACTTTCAACTTCTTTTTTTTAATGGAATCCAATAATTTTTTTTTTAATTATTGAGATCCTAAAAACATTCTTTTTATGACAGTATTTCGTTTTGCTTTTCTTTCCCTATCAGCAAACTAACATTTTAATCTAGTAGCGGTTCAAATATCAAGTAGCGGTAGACACAAGAGAAACAATTAAACTTTATTTTGTAATAAACATCTACTTTTTGAAACTCAAGATTAAAAATTTACATCAAATAATTAGGTATTTACAAAAATAGCTCGTAATGTTTTCCTTCTTTTTCAATACATAAATTAAAACGTCGTCTAATGGAGTCAATAAATCGAAGCATAATTTCGGGAGAAATTTCGTTTATGCAAGTACAAATTCTCTCTTACATACTTTCAATAGTTGTTGGTTCAACAATGTACACCTAGGATTTTACATACCCCCAGAGAAAAAAGTCCAGTGGTGACATATCAGGTCACCTAGGTGGCCAACCAACTGGTCCTCCATTACCAATCCAACGGTTCTCGTATCGATTATTTAAAAACTCCCTAACTGGAAGGGCATAATGTGCTGGAGCGCCATTTTGGTGCCACCGCAAATTATTTCTGATATTTTGTGGGAGTTCATTTAGATGATTTTGAATTTCATTTTCTAATAAATTGAGGTAATTCTCTCCAGTTAGTCTATTAATAAATATTGACCCAACAATGTGCTGTCCTATAATTCCACACCACAAGTTTAAACTCCATCGATGTTGACAACGTCGCTCACGGGTCCAGTGTGAATTTACATTATCGTAATAATGCATGTTATGTCTTACAACAACAGCATCATTTCTATAACTTGCTTCGTCTGAAAATAAAACGTTGACCCCATTGTGCAAAATTAATTCTTAACATAAAATAATTTTCGGTTAATTCTTGGTGAAGAATCATTTTGAATGAGTGAAATTTATTTTTTTTATTATCCTCTAGACCGAACTATGAGATATTCCAACCAAATTTGCAATCTCCCTAGTACTGACATGGGGATTCTCAATTACCTGGTTTTCGTTATCGTCATTGCAAGCAGGTAGGTTTTCATGTACCGGTTTCTTATAATCCACAGTTCCCGTTTCACATGTTCTCACCAATAATATAGTAAATGTTCGATGTTCAGAGTACCTTCTGTTTGGATATTTATTTCTGTACAATCTGACTGCTTCATAAGGATCATCTGCTTTTCCAAATATTAGGAGCATATCAATTAACTCGTCTTTCGTATAACTTAACGGCATTTTAAAAACGTATCATTTAATTTTAAATTAACAATTATAATCTTCAATAATACAATAATTGTTATTAACAAGTACTGATTGACGTTTGACTACAAGATTAAAATTTAATTGTTTCTTTTGTGTCTACTCCTACTTGATATTTGGACAAAAATAACATCGAGTGTAAAACATTCATGCGATACTAGATTAAAATGGTAGTTTGCTTTTTGATAGGGAAAGAAATGAATTTTTAAGAAAAACGGAATACTATCGTAAAAAGAATGTTTTTAGGATTTCAATAATAAAAAAAAATTATTGCATTCCATTTAAAAAAAAAAAGAAGTTGAAAGTCGCCATTCTGAAATAATTCCTCCAATTGAAAATCTGATAACACCGTTGTGTAGAGAATGTCCTGAAATATATTACTGCCAAATATTTTGAAAGTAGTACTCGTAGTGTTGCTAAAGAGAATAAGGCGCTTACTCTGAAACAGGCTGTAACAGTTAGGAAACAAATTTTGGAACATTTGTTTTTTTGGTTGGAACATTTTCCATGCTAACTTTTCACAGAGAGTTTCAGAAATGTAATTTTTCAGGACAGTTGAATAATTAATATTTATACACACCCGGGCTCAATGTGGTGGATTTTAGTTAACATTCGCGGGACTTAAAGTGCCTCATTTCTGCTCTCGGTGAGAAATTGATTTTCTGGCTGGATAAAGCTACAAGTTGTTTAGCATTTTTTATTTATTATAATTATTTTACATTAATGTATATTACAATTTGACAATTGCTATTATCACTGACAACAAATGAATCGCCCTGCGTCATTAATTTATAAACCTAGCTATCCATATTGTGTATACTACCGTCTCATATCAAAGCGTCTTTAAAAAAAGGATAGCAACATACTTGAAGTACATTGGACATATGTCATTGAATAGTTTCATGCAATAAAAAGAGAAATAGGTTACTTGTTGGTATTGCTTAATATGCACTTTAATTCTAATTTGACTAACGACGTAATTTTTGCACATAACCTTCCTGTTTCCGTTTACTCATTGTACTCTTTTGCTTTTTTCCACTTTTGCTACATTTACTATCTACACATTTTCACAACAGTTCTTTTCAGAACTCTTCCCTTTGTTACTTTACCTTTATCATTTGAAGTATCTTATATCCCATTCAAGAGGTAGGCAATAGTTATTTATCTAACTAGTTCAGAAAGTTAATTTTCCCGCAAGAGAACTTTATTGGCAGCACGGCCGCAGGAAGTGCTGCATTTAGTGCGAATTCGGGAAAATATATTCCGAACAAGGTAGGTACAAAGTTTTTTGTAAGGAATAAATTAGTAAAATTCATTTAACGTTGTTTGTTTTTTTATTCTAAATGGATTGGTAGCATAGCCGGCATTGCAATGTTGCATTGTTGTTATGGTTACATGTCAACAAAAATTCAAACCATAGGAAAAAAGAAACGTTTAGAAACGAAAATCGTCATATGCTCAAGGTTAAAAATTATTTAATAGTTTGTGGATCAGACACTTGGCGCTAATGTTTTTGATTCGATAGTTTTAGATACCGTTCGAGATTTACGAGATCCTCCTGAAAAGACGCGGTAAAATTTTTAACGTCAGATTTCAATGCGTCATCATAACCTAAATTTAATTAGTTTTACGTGATTTTGCCGTTTCTGCGTTTTTGGTGTTTTAACAATTTGAAACTTGTTTTGTTGTTGTATACAGTATAGTATAGTGTATAAAAAGGCTGTATTACCTAATGTTAGTCATATTCTTAGTGAAGTTTCGTTAGTGTTGTTTTAGGTTTACGTGTAGAAGAATAAATCACAACAAATCCTACTCAAGGCAAACTTTTATTTATGTATTTAATAAAATTAATAATAATTTTAATTACATTTATTATTGTTCATTTTGAATTTGTAATCGTAAAACCTTTTCCACCTGAAGGTGTAAGGTGGTTTTGATGTAAATTATTATCTATTATTTTACTGTATGAGAACTCTATTATATGTGATTTATGTATACATTTTAAATCATTCAAACATGTAACTACCAAATAGTGACGACATTTATGAAACTTTGTAAACCTCACTCGCCACTATTTGAGGCTGCTATTCTTATGTTACACAAAATGTATTAATCAGATTATAAATTGTATGAAATGATTTATGTTTTATAATTTTTACAGTTTCGTAGATGATATTCTCAAATTAAATTAAATAATGTTAGGAAATATTCCTCAAGTCTCACCATTGTAATATGGTATCACTACAGAGGATACATATCCTCTTTTGTATCACCACATTTGTCGTAGTTTTTATTTCTTTTTATTTAATTACAGCTGTTTCGACATACGCATTGCTTTCATTACATCATTTTCAAAAGCTATAAAGTTGATTTTTTTATAATTGTCAATTTTATAGTTTGTAGATGCTGTAATTACGTCAATACATCGAAATATCTGTGGTTAATAGACAAAACTTGGAACATATTGAATTTAAATTTACCGTCAAATTACAAATTAGAGTTGAAATACTTTCAGAACAACACAGTGCGCACAAACCAATATTGGTCACAATTCGACAATTTGCCGTCGCGTGCGCAATTCATAGGCGTGGAAATTTTAAGTAGTTTATTTACATTTTGGTGCACGCTTGAGTTATGGGTTATATTTCTGACCTTTACATTTTCTTTTAATAAACAGTTCTTTTCAGAGCTCTTTTTGACCCTTCGTGTATATTTTGGTACTGTTTAAAATGAAATTTATTCACTTATTAAATCTTGGCAAATAGAGAAAATGTATGAGGTAGATGAAATAATTAGAAGCTATGGACATAAAGTGTTACGATTGCCACCATATCATTGTGAATTTAATGAAATTGAACTCATATGGGCACATGCAAAAGGGTACTATGATAAACATATTGGAAGAGATGGCTATAAAGATGAAAATGTTATTACAATATGGAACGAATCATTACAGCAATGTAACTGAGCTGTTCGGTCTAATTATGTGCAGCATACAGAAAATACCATAAAGCAGTAGTACAAACGTGAAGAAATGTTGGACATTACAGTTGATAAGATCGTGATTAATGTGAGGAATTATTCTGAAAGTTTTGATACGGATAGTGAGATAAAATTTGGTACTTTAATTTTATTGTTACAACATAATAGTTTAAGTAATTGAAAAGGATGTATTCATTTTTGTAATATAATTATTCTGTGCAATTAAAATTATTGAACTTCTAATAAATTACACCTAAATATGTCAAGGCAATAAATTTCATTTTAATTATTTATTTGGCATAATATAGGTTATCATGTATGGTTTGTTTCTAAGAAGAGCTCTAACAATGGTAACTATTCTAAAATCAACTCAACCACATACACCTTGTAGTTCTGTGGTCACATGAAATAAAGTTTCAACTTCGTAACACTAAAAGATATCTAGTACTAAAAAAATTAGCTATATTAGATAATAGATAAATTAGATATACCACACTTGGAGATTTATTTTTAATTTGACATATCTCCAGAGCAACAAAAACAATTCGACCATTTTGTACATTATTCATTATGTAGAGAATTTATGTATTCTTTTAATATTGTACCGCTTAACATTTATTTATATTGGTCATAAGAAAATCTTATACCCAGTATACTACTATCAACTCATATATACTATACCGATATATTTCTGGAATGTCAACTTTCAAATGTATAAGATCTATCGATCTGCTTGTTTAAAGGGTATAAGTTAACTTTATTCGAGGTTATTAGATTGCTGTTGCGCTCTAAAGGTATAAGTACTTTTATATTTTTTAGTTCACTAAAAGAATTACAATCAAACGTTGAAGTTAATCAGAAAAAGGAATATGCAGTTTACTTACATTTTAATGATAGTTTTACTTTAGCTAGACCTATGTCATGCAATATGTATTTTAGGTTACAAAATAGTTTCATAATCCATTAATAACTAACTTTGGGTATATGTCGACATCCCTCTATTGTACATGGCAACAGAGTTGCAAGCAAATTAAGCTTTTTAACAAAAATGTTTATTTTAATTGGTCCTATTTCCATGTTTATCTATAAACAAGCTCACACTTCTGTTTAAAATATACAAAGTATGTATTTATAAAGATAATGAGCACCGTTTGGAAGTTCAAATAGGGAAACCTAAAAATTCGATTACCTTTAGTTATCAATTATATCTAAATGTTTACCACCAACTTACATGATAATGCACATAAATATCCCCTATATATTTACATAAACCTGTTCCAATTAGTATTCTGTTAAATATAATTATGTACTCGTAAATTATAACCTACAAAAACCATTAAGATAAAATATCTGCGACAGCTCTATTTATTGTTCACCATGGTCATTCATACGTTAATTATAATGAACAATTTTTTTCAATTTTCACAAAGTAAGTGTTTTCTTTTACAGTGTAAATTTTACAATAAGCAGTATTTATAATCATATAAAAACCTGTAACTGCATGCTCCTGACACAGAAATAAGAAGAAATATGCATATCAACATATATCTGGAAATATGTACTTTTGATGTTATAGGTTATTTTTAATAAGTAACCCATTTTGTTGTGAAATGACACTAATTATATACTAATGAGAACATAATTCACATGTCACATGGTACATTTTTGATTACTACAAAAACAAAATGCAGAATAGACTTTAAAAAAATATATTTTCTATAAGGGGAATTCTTATGTTTTAAATAACATCAGATTTCAAATGCTGCATATACGAGATGTTTCCTTACGCTTGAATGTGCGGGCGTAGTTACGATTCATGCGAAGTATAGGAAAGTGATAAAATTGATATGGACGGATGACTTTTACGAGTTGTTTAGTATTCTGTTACATTTGCGGCCTCCGAGAATTTTTACTTCTAACAACAAACGATTCCTAATTTCGTATAGGTACAAAATTTACCTGGGCATAATATATAATATGTATACTTAGTTTTTAAAGCGTTTAAAAAAAAATTAAACAATGATTTGTCATAAAAAAAGATTGTACGACGGGCCACCTGTAACGTAAACAGACAAAAAAAATTGCCTTTACCTACGCTTTACCAGCAATCTTTTATTTTTTCGATGCTGGGTAAGTCCCAGCTTCTTATTCTTACTTCTTCCCATTGTTAGGTGTATAAAGGTAAATATTAAACACTCACCCAGGTATCACTTCAACTCAAATTAAACAACTCAAAAGTCCTACGAACAGTAGGACTGAAATTTTATGCAGAACTGAACAATAAACTAAATAATAAATACGTATACTATTCTTTCGTTTCGATAATCAGTTTAATTAGCGTGCTGGGAACCCGCTTGTAATGAAACCGCTGACTGCTAACAGAGACAGAACATTTGCAAGCTGTTTTTAAAACCAATACAAGGTTGTCTTTTAACTGAATTAACGGTCCCAAAATAAAGTTAAGTAGTTTGATGGTACCAAATCAGTTGTTTACTTTACCTGTTATATTTATTTAAAAATCGATAAAGTTGTGCTCGATTTTATCACAGAAGAATCCCCTTAACGTTCATTATATTTTCTTATCAAATATAAATATAACACGTGTTATGATTAACAATCAATGATACCACTTGTTAAAACCTTTAGCAAATTGAACGAGTGCTTTGCACTTGTTCAATTTTCATCTCGAGCTATCATTGATAATAATCATAACATTATCACAATTATCCCTGAAAATAATGATTGTCTGTATTTGTATCTGACAGTGTGTGATAGTATCTGACCGTAGTTAATGATAGTCACTTCTAACAGTTATTATGAGTTATTTTTTTTAAGTTATTGTTAATTTCTTATTATTACCCTGTAATTTCAAAATTATGTATTTCCAGAATGTTGATATAAACTTTTCTTCTTATTTCTGTATCAAGAACATGGTCTTACAATTTCTCCAACATATATTAAATCACTCAGTATAATATTCAAAATAATTTCAATGAGAACGTTTGTCTGGGTGTGTATAAAGTTACTGATTAAGAACCCGCTAAATTTTCAAATTTGAATTGTTAGAATGAATTGAGAGAGCTATTTTGGTTCATAAGTTAACCCCTTATTCCTGGACGAATAATTCACAGATTAAGAACTGATAGTGTCTGTTTTACTTTATCCTGCCTTTTATCACTTGTTGGGAACTATATAAGTTTGTATGACACCCTATATTTCGTCACAAATTCAAATGAACCTTAAATCAAACATTACAGTTTATGCGCATGCACGCAAGAATTATATTGTTCAACTACTTCTCTAACAACCAGGAAAACATTAATTTGCTTACAAGGAAGTTATTTCTTAAGTGTACCATGGCCTGTTTTTTGGTATCTGTGCTATTGCAAAAATTATTTTTATTCAATGAATTGATTTTTAATCATTTTATCTATCTATCAAAAATCAGTAAAATGGTAAAAGTAAAGAAATGTCAATAATTATTTAATAATTCAATTAATTTAATTTATCTAAGAAACATATGCTTAATAAAATCCTGCAAAGTAAAAAACTTAACCAATAAACCTAACATTGAACGATGTTAGTACCATAACCAAATAGTAAAGATGACAGAATTAATATGTGTGCATCAAGAAAATTCAAACTGAATGTGTAATTAGTAGTGCGTTATTAAAACTAACCATAGTTTAGGTGCAAGCGTATGTGAATGTTGCAGAATGGATCTATACCTCTCTCTCGATCAGCTTCTCAACGTATTCAACGGTGCGCACTCTTTTTTCACCAGTGGTACGATCAACATATTCTTCAGTTTTCTGGGTTACCGTTTCTCCTAGTATTTTCTCACTTTCACGAACTGTGGTATTTCCTGGTGTGCTGCGCACCGTTAGCTTTGGAAAGTCAGCACTAGAAGGTCTCAGCTGAATACATGCAATGCCGTTAGTACCAACGCCCTGGATATGTATCATGTCCAGTTATGTTAGCATTTGTTGTTAGTTACAATAATTTCTTTTTTTTAATGAAAATTAACTTAATAATTGTTAACCAATAACAAACATACAACATACCATGCTCTAATAATAATCAATTACCTCTGTCGATTTCATGACTTTATCTTCATTTTGAACGGAAGCTGAAACTATTTCACCAGATGTAACCATGTCTGTCATTGATTTAATCACCATTTGTGCTTGAATAGCATCTTGTTCTAGGGACTTCAACCTTGCTTGCCTCCATGCAGCTCTTTTCTCAGCACGGAGAGTTCTTTCTTCTGCAGGTGACAGGTTAAATTCATCTTCATCAGTCAATAAACCTTCTTCTTTTAACCTATCTCTTAATCGCCGTTCAGCTTTTGCTGTACGAACTATTCCTATTGTACTAGCTGGCCTAAAACAAAATAGTTATGTAGTTAATATACAGCTTTACTTGATTACTGAAAGGTATAATGTTCATGGCACCCCTACAGAGTTTATTAATGTTCTAACTGTTTCTGGATCTTGGCTGTTCATCAAAAAATGCTAAGTTTTGCCATTGTAAATGTGACTGTTTATATTGTAATTCGAGTTTTCTCAATATTATACACACTTTTTATTATATAATTTCCATCTGTGGTAATGTTTGTTGCCCAATTGCAAACTTGTAGTGTACTTATAACGACCAAAAGTGTCGCTAGTGAGAGATTGTTCTGTTTACTTTTTAATCTGTACTAATACATAAAATGTTTTACATGCAACATGGTTCAAAACTGACCACAGATAAGAATACTCTTTAAAGATACAATTGTATAGTTGGACAACCCGAAAAAACTATCATGGATGACCATGATCCAGAAACATTGGAACAGATATATTTTTTCAAATAAAGGGTATGTATTGGATTCATTGACTTAGTATAGGGTTAGGAGAAACAAGGTTATACCAGGTGGAACTTATTTTCATACACAAATGACCACTTTTCTAGGTCTGTACATGGAAATTGAAATAAATTACTGATTCTATTTCATATTTTTTTCAATATATAGAATCTGTATATTTTTTAAACACTTTTTTCATTAAATACGCTAACCAATCATTGAGACAATGTGAATAAGAATATGCAGGCAGTGAGATAAATAATTAAATATAATCAAATTCAAATACCTATATATCTGTCCTACTCTACAAAGTACAACTTTAATATTATGTACTTAATGTCCTGTTATCTGTATACAAATAATATAACCTAGTGTTACAATACCTTAAAAGAACAGATATTATTAACAGTATTATTTGATTCAATTAAATGTTCAAAAACATGTTTAGAAATCAAATATTTAAAAAAAAAATGTCACATTTTTATGTGTAGGGTGGAAATTCAAGTTTATACAATAATTTCTTAAAATATAACGCCTTTTAACAAAATATCTGGTGTGGGAGAACACACGACCTTCCAACCTAGAAAGTGAAAATTACAATTCCTCAAAAAAACCTATGCACGTCATAAATTTATTTAGCTAGTTCCAACAAATTATTCATGCTACTATTTCATATGTCCCCATGACTCAAAAGGAGATAGAAACAATCTAGAACATTGGGACTACTTACATAAATTAATGACACGGAACTGAACTTACATGAAATTTCCTATACATATGCCCATTTAAAAAAAAAGACATCCATCCTGTTACAATACATACAAATATTTCATTATTCGAAACCCAAATATTATATACTACTATCAGAACCCGGCGCGCTTTGCTGCGCTCAAATATAAAACACATTCTTCCTCTCCCTTACCCTTTAACGGCGATCGGATTAATTAGTAATTTCCCAAAGTTTCATGGTGATCAGATGAATGATGAAGTATGCATATGAGGGTCTCCCCCTGGGTGGCCGATATTTAAAATTTTTTATACCAGAAACCTTCGCGGGAGTGTACTCAACATCTTCCCAAAGTTTTATGATGATTGGATGAATGGTATAGCATGCAGATGAGCCCCCCCCCCCCTGATATTTACATTCTTTTATTCCTATATCCTTCACGCAAGTGCAATTATTTGTCAAAGTTTTAACGCAATCCGATGAATGGTACGGCAGCACATAAAATATGAACAAATAATTAATTTTTATATATTAGAAATAATGGGTGATTCATTTAGAGGTCATTTTTCAAAATAAAAATAATGAAAAATCAATTTTATTATATAATCTTTATTATCATACAAAAGAACCATTGTTTACAATGATTTTTAAAGATAATTTTTTCAAATGTTGGCCGTAACTGTGGTTGTTAACATGGTCCATTCTGAAGTTCCAATTTTCAATGACGCGTTCGAGCATTTCAGTGGTATTTGCCAATGACTCGAGTAATATTGGCCACCAATGCCTCAATCGTAGCCGGCTTATACATGTAGACTTTGGACTTTATGCAGTTCCAAAGGAAAAAGTCTAAGTGTGATGTCACATAACTAGGCGGTCAATTCACTGATCCGAAGCGTGAAATGAACTGTTTACCGAATCGTTCTCGCAGTAAAGCCATAGTTTCACGGGCTGTATGGCAAGTAGCCCCATCATGTTGGAACCAAATGTCGTCGAAACCACAGGCTACAATTTCAGGCACCAAACTGTCCGTTATCATGGCGCAATAACAGTCGCGATTCGGGTTGCTCAGCACCCCAAATACGGGTATTTTGTTTATTCACGTGCCCATTAAGCCAGAAATGGGCCTCATCGGTGAACAAAATTTTTGTCGAAAACAGTAGATCTTCTGCAAGCTTATCACGAGCCCAACAAATGAAACGGAAACAGCCGGCATCAGTTCTTGCACTAGTTGAATTTTGTATGCTTTTAAACAAAGATCCTTACGTAAAATACGCCAAGTTGTTGCATACGATAAGCCAAGCTATTGAGAACGGCGACGAATCGATTATTCACGGTTTTCGCGTACTCTCCGCTACCGCCACTATATTTCCTTTACTACCTGCTAGATGTAGTCTATTTGGTCGCGTATTATCCAATAATGAAAATTGGGTTTCAAATTTACCGATGATATAGCGAATTGTGCGTTCGGTAGGCCGATTATGTGAACCATAAGTTGCTATAAGAAGAATTTGTAGACGCTGTGCCGAGCTAACTCTTTCCATTACGAAATGTCAAACAATACTGAACAACAATGTGATGTCAGTTGATAACACGCATGCGCAATCTGCCATTAAATTCCCACCACAAAAAGTACCTCTAAAGGAATCACCTGTTATAATATTAGATATAATATAAGAAACAATGTCATTGACAGTTTTGAAGACACCGGAGCCAAGAGGACCATCCAATGTAAAACGCCGCAAAACTGACAGTAGTAGTGTATTTCATCATGAGGCAAAGGAAATATGTGACATTACTATATCTCAAGCTAAGGATCGATTTAACTTTACAAGCCATTTAAATGCCGCAATTTTGTTTTTGTCTAACAAATTTAATCTATGTCTTGTTTTCCCGAACAATTTACCCGTTTTTTGATGAAAAAAAAAATATACTAACAGAATTGAGTGTAACTTATTCCAGAGAAGGTTTTGGATCGATGTCAGATCTCTTTGTATATTACATAAATTTATTTTTCAAAATGATCCGCTATCTGAAACCTTCAGTGAAACTTTAAACCTAATAGGCGTTTTAATTAATTTTAGGTTTTTTAACAAAGTAGTTTGATAAACAAAATGATTAAGTCATACTTGTCAGTTTACGCAGTTTTGAGAGTGATTTGTGAAATACATTATGAATTTATCTAATAACAGTGACATTTACCGAATTTGTATGGATCATAATCCAGTAATTGCTTTATTGCCATGTCAATTCAGATGTAAAGGGCTCAGCGTTTAAATTGACAAGAGACCAACTGTCCAATGCGTAGAGGAATAGTTGTTGAAACATAATCTATCGAAAAAAAAGTACCAGAAAAATTCTACTGAACATCGCCATAGAATAGTTATGGTAGCCAATAGAAGGCACCATTGGAAACAACTGGCACAAATATATGCTTTCTAGAGGTTGTGTGAAGATTAAAATCCTCACGCAAGATGAGATAAATCTCATGGAATGTAATTGTGGAATGTCTTTAACACAACTGAAAATAGAAGCCATGGAAGTGTTTCACAAAAAAGTTTCTATTACAATGGGTTAACCACTTAGAAGGCAGACTTTTGCCATGAAGCATGCGCACAGGGAGCCTGTCAATGAATTCTGATGCAAGTAAACATAGAAGATCAGAATATGTCCAGTCTTCGAATTAATACATCCTACAAGACAAGCAAGCCGTCCTGATTAATTTCAAACTTGTTTGTCAAAGAGTGAAGAGGCGTGCTCATATACGTAGGTTCAAGAGACATCCATCTTCCAGTAGCTGAAGATCCGCATTTGAGCTTAATAGGGACCATATCAGTCGCAAGTGTGATTGTAATTTAGTGTAGATGGGGATCATACAGTAAAGCTCAGCAAATAATTGGGTGATGTTTCTACTTGAGCACTGGGAAGATGAGTAACCAATTAAATGGTAAAGTTCTACTATGTGGCAACGCCCCTTGACATGGAAACCTGGAAACCGTTATTAATGGAACAGGAGCGAGTGTCTGAAGATTAGCAGCCTATTCTCCGATAATGAACCCTACCGAAGAAAAAAAACACATTATGTTGTACATATAAACTTTGTTTCCAAGGTTAATAAAAAATCTCTGAAAAGGTATCGATTGATCTATAGAAAACGTCAAAAAACAATGCAAATACTTTTTATGAATCCTTACCTACGCAATACAAATTAATTTTCCAAACTTTATAATCATTGATCAATAAAAAATAGGATTCCTGAGTGAGATTGTGCATGTGCTGTGTAACAGTGAACTACATTTCAAGCTGATGCAATAAATTTAATTGATCTCAGTGAGACTTTTTATCTTCCAAACATATCACGTCGCCTATGCATAAGTAAATACTTATTGTGTACTCATACGCAACTGATATACAGGGTGGTCCGTAATTAATGGTCCAAAGTGAAATGTGAGATTCTCGGCCTCAAAATATGATTTGACGCAACTTGATTAATAAAATATTGATAATAAAAAAGACACAGGGTGTCTAAGTTCCAAAAAAAATGTTTGATTTTTTTAAATATCTCCAACACGAAAAAAGATATTTTTCTCACTCTTGGTGTAATAAAATATAGACATAAAGTACATTGGTTTTAAGTTATTAATACGTTTTTACTATGTACAGTGGCGTAGAGTAACCTTTTAATCCCTAATTTCTACGCCAATGGAGTAAATTTTTTTATTAAAATACTAAAACTTGGTGTTTTTCAAATAAGAAAGGTATACTTTATCTAAATCGATAAGTTTAACAGTTTCTAAGATATTTGCATTTTTAGGTATTTATTACCAACTGCTTAGGCATGTTATTATTATTCTGTAGTATTTGGAAAATAACATCAAAACGTGAAAATCAGTGTTTTAGGAAGAATACATGTAACTTCAGGAAATGATAGATCTAATCTTTTAACACAAAACTTTCCAGTCCAATAGTGCTTCGTTTTGAAGATAAAGGGTGTCAGAGTTAAGAACCTGCTAAGCAGTTGGTAATAAGTACCTAAAAATGAAAATATCTTAGGAACTGTTCGAGTTATCGATTTAGACAAAGTATATCTTTTTTATTTGAAAAACATCAAGGCTTCATATTTTAATAAAAAATTCAAATTTACTCCATTGGCGTAGAAATTAGGGATTAAAAGGTTGCTCTACCTCTTGCATTCTACACCACTGTACATAATAAAAACGTATTGATGAGCTAAAATCAATCTGCTTTGTATCTATATTTATTATACCAAGAATGAGAAAAACACCTTTTTTCGTTTTGGAGATATTTAAAAAATCAAAATTTTTTTTGGAACTTTGACTCCCTGTGCCTTGTTTATTATCAATATTTAATTAAAGCAAGTTGCGTCAGATCGTAATATTTTTTTGAGACCGAGAATCTTAGATTTCATTTTGAACCATTACTTATACAGACCAACCAACCATATAAGGAAAGTTGATCAGGTTTAAAAAAAAAAAAATCACTTTTTCTTACATTTCGTAACATTTTAAGGCATTTGTGCCTAATTCAATGAAACTTTACATGTTGGATTGGATTGGTGCTTGCACAACACGATAAGCTAATTATTATTAATAATTATTTCATAAAATTTCAGTAAAGGTTACAGAGATTTTAAAAATTAAAAAACTAGAAAATAAAGTTATACTTTTATCTGTAAATTGATAAGTGAAAAAATTGTAAATCATGCATTTTTAAACAAGCATGTCAACCAAACCATAAAAACTTTTAAGCGTATGTATTACGAATGGGAACATGGATCATTACACAAATATTAATATGAAAATGCAAGAATTCAATTATACTAGTATGAGTACATTAAATAACAATAAGGAATTCTTAATAATTATAGATTATCAAAACTTAAAAATAAGATATGTAAAATATTTCATTGTTAACAAAATCCAATGATTACCACTTTGTATTATTTGAAACTGGAATTGTAGTAAGGCATTGTGGAATATGTACAGTGCATTGAATTAGTAACAGGTGCAGTTTAAATATGCCAATCATCAAAAATAGGTATTCTGATATTATTGCTATTATTGATCCTCCATCCATGTAAAAATAGGTATATACATGATTAGACAATCTTTTTCCAACTGATGAACAGAAAATAATAGGCAACCTGAAAGTAAATAAGAGCCCCAGGTGTCACTTCATATACTCAAAAACGCTAAAAAAACAGATGGTAACGAAATATTTTTGAGAGGAGTTGCTTACAATCTTGTAAAATCTTATCCAGAAACTAGAAAAAAATTGTCAAAGTGTACACAAGCTGAAGTAATGAAGAAATTATACAGCAAATAGTACCGTAACACACTGTACTTGGTCCAGTTCTTTTTAATTTATTAATAACCAACACTAGAACTGGATAGCAAGGTCAAAATTCTTAGCAGACGATACCATTGTATTGTACAAACACCCATCCTAATCCTACCTGCAACAGTGTGTAAAAATTGATTTTATTAAAATAATACACACTTTCCAGCATACACTATTTCCAATTATTTACGACAACACTGTACAGGGTGTCCTATTTTCGATGTAATTGGGGGGTTTTAGGTATTTCTCAAATAGATAGAGTAAAATCATGGTCGGGAGTTTGGACCGATTTTTGAAACAAATTTAATAATCTAAAGAACATTTCAATATCTCGGCTCGTTTGCGAAATATAGGGTGTTTTTCATTTTATGCCGTTTTCTTTAAAAAAAAGTTGCATTTTTTTAAATGGTAACCGTAGTTGGCTATGACTCTATTAATTAGAGATTTCTTTTAGCTTTCTGAAAATATATAGTTTCATATATTTATCTCGGTAAATAAGAAAATTATAAACGATTTTTTGAAAAACACCTCTTGGTCAAATGACTTATGTATAGTATAGTTTCATATATTCAAAAGGAAGTATATTACTATGCGCAGAACTTATTTTAAAACTAGATAAAATGTCCTCATAGTATTTTATGCCATATTAAAAACTTATTGAATTAGAAAAAATAACATTTTATTTTATAACAGTTTTTCTTATTTTAGGTATTGTTCAAACTGATGTCCATTATGATGTAAACAAACTTCACATCGGCGCGAAATACACTCAATTAATTCAAATGCAGCCCTGGTTGAATTGACCAATTGTTCGTATATTTCGTGGCGAGTATGATATATTTTATTTTTAAAATCCCCACAAAAGAAATCCAGTATTGAAAGATCTGGAGATCTTGCTGGCCACTGAATAGGTCCGTTATTGCCAATCCATTGATTGTTAAAGTTTAGGTTTAAGTAATCTCGGACTAAAACAGTATTATGACTAGGCGCACCATCTTGTTGAAAATAAACATTTACCCTCTGCGCTAATGGAATTTCATCTAGCAGTTGTGGAAGACAAATGTTTAATATTTCCATATACCTCTCGCCTATCTACCCCCCAAAATAAAGCATGATGCATTAAAACCAAATCTACCTTGATTTTGGCGTGCTGATGTTACAAAATTGTTATTTTTTGACCAATATCGATTGTTGTTGCAATTAAAAATTCCTGCACTCGTAATATGACTCTCATCAGACCAAATGATATTGCGCCCAAAATTCCCATTTTGTCTAATCTGTTCTAAATACCAATTACAAAAAATAATTCGCCGTTCTAAGTCACCATTTTTTGTACTCTTGATTTAGATACGCCAACTTCTGTTTCTATTTTGTCGGCGGAGGTATTAGGATTTTCTTCAACTCTTGCTAAAACAGTTATTTCGTCGTCTTGTTGGTTCATTTTGCATAATTTTTGATCCTAGGCTTCTCAAAAGATCCATAAGTTAATAGATGTTCTTTAATCTGGCGAATATATTCTTGTTGGGATGTCTTCGTTCAGGAATCTTCAATAAAGTAGCTTTATTATTTTGCGTTTTTATAAATACTAGCATTATTAAAGTATTAAACGCACAACCTACCTATTAAAATATGCCTCTGCAGCTTGGTCTGCATTAAAATTACCCTGATAGTATACGCCAATCATATCTAACTTTTCAAAATTTTCATACTTCATATTATTGACACCCATCACAAAAAGTTATTAACTTGGATAATTAATTATTTAAGCAAAGTTTTGAAACAATAAATCTAATCACATTTACGTTTCCACCATTTATTTATATGAAACAACTGCGTGAAATGTCAAATAACTAGCAACGAATGCATGCAGTAAACAAAGGTTCATAGATGACTTGATCAAGAGGTATTTTCAAAAATCGTTTATAATTTCTTATTTACCGAGATAAATACATGAAACTATATATTTTCAGAAAGCTAAAAGAAATCTCTAATTAATAGTCATAGCCAACTACGGTTACCATTTAAAAAATGCAACTTTGATCTGTAACTCGAAACAAATTAAGTTAGAAAAAATCGATTACGCCACTAAATTGCACATAAAAAAGGCGCAAAAGATGTTTTTACCAAAATTTTAAATATTCACAAACAAAAAGTTACGGGATTTTAAAGAAAACGGTATAAAACGAAAACACCTATATTTCCCAAACGAGTCGAGATATTGAAATGTTCTTAGATTATTAAATTTGTTTCAAAAATCGGTCCAAGGGTCCCGACTATGATTTTACTCTATCCATTTGGGAAATACCTAAAACCCCTCAATTACATTGAAAATAGGACACCCTGTACAATTCTATTTTTGAGAAAAAGATCGTGAGTAGGTAATACTTTTCTTACAAGCCCAAACATCAGGCTACCCAAGAAAGTGAGGCAGACAATTCAGGCAAAGCACATAATGTTCCATATAACACACTCTGTGCAGTGTACGTACATTTCTGGTGCAACCTAGGTACATACGTCCATGTACCAATTTTGTATGACCTATGTTCGTACAGTTTTGTACGAACATTCTGCAACGTACTTTGTACGTCCAATAGGGTATGAAGAATGTACTTAGGATAAAAACCAGTTGCTACTTTTTCACGTAAGCATGAAATTTTAAACTTTCTGTATTCTTTTCGAAGGTCGGTGGTTCATAACACTTATTTCCGTTTTATGGGTATAACTGTATAAATAAATTCTATCTAATCACACAATTTATTCCAAATATATAAAGTTAGGATTATTTTTGATTTACAAAACCAATATTTTTATAAAATTATTAAAACAACGGTAGTTTGAGTGCTCACTGTAACTTGTAATAACTGGCAATTCAGAAGAATTGTTAAAATTGTATTTAAGTATAGAACTTTAATAAATATTAAACAAAGTATGTAAATGTATATTGAATTGGAACAGTATTACAAATTAAATAGTGAAACTGAAATATAATTAAATCTTCCCCTCCGCCTGTAAGTGAACACAGGTGTAAAACAATTTGTAATTAAAGAGTTTAAGTGTGCCTTTATTACTGAAAAGGAAAAAGATTGATTAGTCAAGAATCAATCAAGTTTGAAAGAGATTGGAACATTTTGTTTTTGATAATATTAAGAGTGGTGTAGTGATTCAGGAAGATAAAACTTAAAATTGGATTACCTATTATCGATTAAGAGATTTAAATTTTTCTTTATATGGTATTGCATGTGTTGATATTAAATCAAATTTTTAATAATCATTATAAATATTACTTGATTGAGTAAATCATTCTGGTGTCGGAACTCGACCATTGAATGGGCATGCACATAACTTTAAGAGCTAGATTGCAGGGCTGAAGGATTTATACAAGAAATGACAATGTATATGTCTATGACATCATGTAATAAATTTGTTACAGTTGTAATGTAATAGATGTGATTTTACCCTTGTGATTATTTATTCCATCTAGTACAAATTATAGTAGATAGCACCATTTTAATAAGTTTGGAAAAGATAAGCATAGTTCAACTTGGTTAATGGTGATCAAGAATTCCAGCTATATTTGATTGATTGTGACATAAATATTGTAACATATTTGGCAGTTAAGACACAAGAAATGAATATAACATTTATTACTTCAGTTATTTTTATTTCAGGTGATCAATAAGTATAATTTAACACTGAAATTTGTCATTGACCTTAAGCAGAAAAAGTGTTTAGCACACTAATGGTGTATTAATTGATCCAGTTACAAATTGGTTATAGGTCAGAGATCAATTTAATTAAATTAATAAAGTTAAACAGAACTTTATATGAACAGATAGATTTGACTGGCCTTATAATACTATTATATTGGAGGATTTTAGAAACATATTATAAAACGGATTTTATTAACGATAGCATATTATTGATAAATTGAATTTTCTTATTAAATACATATTAATGACCTTTAGTAGACTTGATTATTGTAAAAATAATTAAACTCGTTTACATGAAGCGATACTGACAAAGCTTATTTCACAGTTTAAATTAAATGCATCTTACCTGAACACGGTCAATTTCTATTAGAATTGTATACAATTGTATCAATACCTGATATTGGAAATAAGTTTTGAGCTTGCTAAAAGTAAAATTAGAGTTATTAATTTTTGTTGTTTGTCAAAATTTAACAATTTATAGTGAATGTAAATTATAATTACATTACTATCTAACATTAAAGAGCTAGCTTGAGTAAATCATTTTTTTTTCTTGTTCAATACATTATAAAATTGTTGCTAACGTTACATTACGATTTGTCGTCAAATCTGGTGACAAGAGATTAAGTAACACTGAAGTCGTAACTTCGTTTCTTTCAACGCGGATTAAAAAGGTATCATTACAGCTTTGAAATGAAATTTGAATGTTGTAACTTTTCTAATTTTCTCTACCATACATGAAGAGCTAAATTTTATGTTTCTGTTAATAAATATTGTTTTAATGTTATGTTCCTTTGGGTTTTCTTATTGAGTTTTTTTTTGCGAGTTCTCTATTGATAGAACAAGATATCTAAAATACAAACTTTTATTCCTGCCACAATTAAAGTGGAATTTTAGATTCACCAGGATACATTCTTAATCGCCCAAAAGTAATATAATCATTACGTCACAAATTAGAGGTATACCTTGTTGGTTGTGAATCAACAGATTCATCATCTGAATGATCTAAAGCTGAAAGGGAGTTAATTTCAGAGCGAGATAAAGTTGCAATTTTCCTTTCCTCTTCAGCACGCATCCGTTCCACTTCATCTGCGCTTAAATAACTAAATATTTTCTCTGAAATAATAAAGTGCTAAATTGTGTTAATAAATAGTGCAAATATATTTACCAGGTTTAGGAGTCGGATGCTGGCTTTCTTCCATTGCATTTTCAAAAAACTTCTTCTTATCACTCACTGATTTCGTTGAAACATTTTTAGGTGATTGAGGTGGCTGTTAAAAAAGAAATAACAATTAAGATCAATATTAAACTAGAAATATACTCCACACATCAAACGGGCTATTTATTGTTACTTAAAAAAAAACAAAATTGAAAGCAAGAGTATACAGGAAAACTAAAGTTTGACTTAGTGCTTACCGCTACACAATTCCAATGCTGAAAATGAAAAGACACTCAGCTTATAATTGTATGCATATAAATAAAAAACAACCCTGATTCCTAATGCTTTATAAAATAATTATAAACACAGAATAAAATTAACAGTTCTAAAATCTTTATCAAATACGTGCATAATGACTACTAAAGCACATACTAAAATAATACATATAAAAAAATGCTATTTAATTATTCTAACTTAAAGGAAAAAGAAATAATATCTAAAAATATTAATTACCTTGAAAGAAGAAAAAAAACTTCCCTTCAACGTTTGAGGTCCAGAAGCCACTCCAATGGTGCTATCATGCATGTTAGTATAAGATAAAGTTGAAGGTTGTGGAATATGTGTATTGTATGGAGAAATTGCAGGATAGGCGTTAATTGTAGATGGATTTTTCGGTAAAATGAAATCGGTTTTATCATATGAACACATATCCACTACTGGTTTAAAAAGAGCACCAGATAATGGAGGTGAAGATGTGGGCAATGGAGGAGGAATATCAACAAAATCAGTGTCATAACTGAATACATCTTTAGTATCATCATAATAAACGATTCTAGAGGATTTTTCAAGTAGATTGTCAGTATTTTCTAAAGCAGTTTGTCTGGTAAGTGATGTCTTTTTAGGATCTGTCGTTTGACAATTTTCTGTTACAAAGGTATAGTTGAAAATGTCTTCACTTTGACTTATTGGAGGAATTAATGCAATTTTATTCCCTTCTTCAGAATTAGGAGGTGGAGGAATCCCATACTTACTTAAATCAGACTGATCAAAAAATGAATTATTATTTTGTATGTTATAATCCGGATAAGGTGGTAAAGAAAGGTCTTCAATTAAATCTTCATCAAAATCGCTATTACTAAATCTAACTGGAGGAGGAACGATGAAACTGGATATATGGTCATTGAAAAACTCTTCAGGAGGAGGTGGCATATCATGCAAACTCAATTGATACCCAACTGAATCAACTTCATCACACCCAATTGAATCAACTTCACTAATTTCAAATTCATTTTTGCTTTGTACATTCTTATTTATATGTCTTTGATAAATTTTGAATTCTTCATTAGTGTTAAATTTATTACAGTTTAGAATTTCGGGTAACATTGAAGTTAAATAATCCGGGTTTTCTATTTTTTGTTTAGAAAATGATACAGTAGAGAAATCTTTTACAGTATTCGTGTCTGCAGGAGTTGGTTTGGATAGTTTTGGTAAAGTGGAAGCATGCACCCAGGTTTCCTGTTAGAATGCAATAATACAAAATAAAAATAGAATACCTTACTACATCTACACTCTCACCGACCAAAACAAAAAAAGCATAACATGAGACAAGAAAGCACAAATCCTGTACCAAATATATATTTTCCCATATATAATTTTAATGAAAAACATTAACAATTCAAAAATACATTCATATTTGATGTCTACACAAAAACATTTAAAATTGATATTTTCTTATGTTATCTTAAATTAATGTTACTACAAAACTTATTTTTAATTGCAACGTTATAATTTATTTAGCTTTAAAAGCATAATGATCTTAAAAATTACAGCATTGTGAACGTGCTAGAGATGAGACTAAATAATTTTGTAATTTACTTTAACTACTAGTTCGCAAGTATAGTACATAATAAATACATTAGTTGTAATATATATTAATTCAAATGTTGAATTCAAAAATATTCACTTTTTTCACAATACGAACATACTTCAACACAATTTTGTTTTCATTATAGTCTCAAAACTAAATTTCAGATAAATGATGTGTAAACAATAACCATTCTCAGAAAACATTGTATTATCTTCGCGACAAAATTGTACGAAAATGGAAGACTTGTTATCGGTATATTTTGTATTAGTAATGTAAATTGATTATCAATACTAACCATGTCTTAAAGTAAAGTCATCAAGTTTGTGTACAGTACTTAAATTTGAAAATGAAAACTTTCAGAACTAAAGTTCATAATTGCAATACTTATCTTTTTGGGCGGAATTCGTGTATTCAAAAGCAAATTCTACAAATTTTGAACTTTTCAATAGCAATTGCAGCTATCCTCCTCAGTAGTAGTAGAAAAGTGTTAAATATTTGAGGTATCAATGTCAACCAAATTTTTAAAATATGAAAACGAACAGAACAAGCCTGCTATAATAATATGACTTTAAAAAGCCTACTATTGAATAGAAATTTTGCTATAAGTGATAACAATAATAAAATGTGCTTTGCGTTTTCTTAATGCCCTCCACATAAAGGTCTGAAATATGAAAATGAAAACTTTCACGACTAAAGTTGTGAATTTAAAAGCAAATTTTACGAACTTTACGAGTTTAAGTAACAAGTACAGTTATCCTCCTCAGCAAAATTTCTATTCAATAGTAGACTTATTTAAATCATATTATTATAGCTGACTTCTTGTTTGCGTTTTCAGTTTTGTTGACGTTAATACTTCGAATATTTGTCAACACTTTTCTACTTTTACTACTACGACTAACATTTTACCTTGTAAAATTTGCTTCTGAATGCATGATTTGTGCTCATAAAGACAAGTATTTTAATTATGAACTTTAGCCGAGAAAGTTTTCATTTTCATATTTCAGTCATTTATGAGGAACGAAACTAAGAGTTTTATTAAACAATTTAAAAACGCGAAGCACAATTATTGTCAATACTGACTTTTCTACTGCGTCTCCGAATAAAGTAAATTATCCCAAAATTCCTATTCAATAGTAGGCTTTTTTAAAGCATATTATTATAGTAGTCCTTTGCGTTTTCATAATTTATAACTTTTATCAACACGAATACTTTAAATATTTGTTAACATTTTGCTACCTTAAATGATGAGGGTACCAAGGTTCATAAACTGAAATATGTTACCCGAAAATATTCATAAAATAATTTCGGTTTCGGTTACCTTTGCGGGTCCATACATAATTAATTTAAAATATTAAAAATAAAATTTGAAATTTATTTGAAAATTTTGAAAGTTCTTAGACATTTTAATTCTCATTACTATATTGCACGTGGTAGTTGTAAAATATCAAAACTTAATTTGAATACAGCCAATATTAATCGTGTTACACTTATACCATTTTTCACGAGTCAAAGCAGTTGCGTGATAACTAACTTTGTTTCATTACCACCTTTAGAACCCGCCTATTGTGCACGAGAGGATGCAGATAGAATTGATTTAGATTGGCAATTCTGTCCGGTGTTGTTAAGCATTTCTGACATTAAACATTTGACATATCTCATATTTTCTGCTATTTTGTTTGGCGTATTAGTGCTTGTAGTACTGTCTCAAATTTGTGTTATAAAACGATTACAACGTGTATTAGTGTTTTGCCACAACAGTTTTTTCAAAACTATTCCTTTGTTGGAACCAACTTTCGGGACAAAAACGCCGAAACTTTTGAGACATCAAGCGAAGGAAATGGTCCATTAGTGAATTTACAGTGTGTGAGAGAAGTAAAGATTAATACTTTGTTATTTTGTAAATAACTAAAACATTATTGTTATAGCGTATGGCAAATATGTTAATAATTGTGAACAGGTTAAATTTGGCCTATCGTGCTAAAGCACTCAAGAACACTTAGGAGGATGGATAGAGGGACATTGAATTGCCAAGAGATACCTATGAACAGGTACCTTAAATTTTTCATATTGTAAGTGAGAGGAAAACAGGAACTAGGGAGATCGTTCCTGAGTTTAGAAGCCGTGTAGAAGAATGTGGATGGCGCCCGTTTGGTACGACAAGTGGAGATTTGTACTGCACCCTGATTATGTGAATGAGCGAACCGAGTATTCCTAGCAAAGGTAGCCTGAGATGGTATCGAAGAATGTAATTCAGCAACCATTGTAATACTGATAATACAAAGAAAGAACTGAAACGATTCTTCTATGCTCATGGGACTGTATGTCAGAAGTTAAGGACGGGTCATTTATAAGCCTAATCGCTCTCTTTTGAATACAATCAACGACATCGAGAGTGTATTGGGGAGCACCAACCCAGAGGTGAGAATTATATTCTAGATGAGGTCGAATGTGTACCTTATACAGAAGACAGTTGTGGAGAGGTAATGTACTGCTTAGACCTGTACAACAGAGTAATAGAGTCTGAAAACTTAAGATCTGAGCCATTCACACTTACAACAGGAAATATCTATCTTTTTTGGCGGACACAAGGCAAAACTGAGTTTGGTTAGCATTAAATTTAACTAGATTATTGCTTCCCCATTCGAGAATACATTGAATATCTTTGTTGATTACGATTATGAGTAGAGTGAGATGAACTACAATGAAGAGTGCTGTCGTCAGCAAAGCAATGGATCGGATTAGTTGTTGAAGAAATAAGGTCATTTATGTATAGCAGGAAAAGTATAGGCGTTATAACTGATCCCTGTCGTACGCCCGCGTTAATGCTAACTTGTTTTGAAAAACAGCCATCAACTACGACACGTATTCGTCTTTTATTAAGGAAACTAGAAACCCAGTTAAAGAGCTTATCATTTAACCCAAACAAGGTGTGGTTGGCAAGAAAACATGCTAAACTTGGTCAAATGTCTTTGAGATATCTGAAGCGACTACAACTGTTTCACCGGATTGTTCTAATGTATTATTCCAAACTTGGGTCACATATGAAAGAATCAACTGTTGAACAACTCTGCCTAAACCCATATTGGTGGTCACTAAGGAGTTTGTTAGTTTCAAGGAACGAGAGCAGTTGTTGATTGATGGCTTTTTCCATGATTTTAGACAAAATGAAAGTGATGGCAATTGGTCGGTAGTTCGAGGGATCGGTCTTATCGCCTTTTTTTTTGGAATAGGTTGAACATTTGCTAACTTCTATGGTGAAGAAAATTCCCCAGAAGACATAGAGATCGAATAGAGCTTAGATAGGACTGGTACTAGTTCTTTAAGGTAATAGCTGGAATGCTGTCTGGCCAGTCGCCTTATTGAGATCAAACCTACTGATAATCGATTGTAGTATCTTGTACCGAAAATGAATCGGTTTCATAGGGTATGAAGAAGAGTTGACTAGGGGCACATCTTTTTCAGAATAATTGAGACACGAGTTTGTGCAAAAATCCACAAAAACATTGGCTTTGTCTACAGAATCAGCAACTATAGATCCGTCCAAAATTTACGACTGCCCAAATGGATGAAATAGTTCATTGCATTTTCGTTGTTCAAACAAATTTTTAGCTATAGTGATGACACTTATGCAGATATTTCTAGCACCAACGTATTGTGCATGACTCTCTAGCGTTGTATTAGATTTCCATTTAAATGCTGTAAATGTCAACCTGTCTACCGTAAATAGACTATCGTCATCTGCGGAAATGGGTAGCATAATTTCTAGTTCAAAGAAGAAACGGCCACGAAAAAAACAAATAATTGATGTGCCTCCATCCGGGAAGGTCGCGATTCGTCATGTGATATACGATATGTACAAAGAAAATATATATTATTTGCAATGAATGTGTTCTTTATAGTACTGTTAATATGAAATATTTTTATAGCGAAATGTAACATTATCAACTTTTTTTGGTGAAACTGAAAGAAAAATATTTGTTTGCTGGTAGCGTATTATTATTATGGCGATTAGTGATTTCAATGGTATTTAAATACAAAAAAGATGATCCTCATAGGGGCTTAATGGAAATTAACAGCATTGCTTCAAAACGTATTAATTTTCTGCGATCATATAAACGATATCAGACTGAAAAATTATATCAATTTGTGTATGTTGATGAGACTTGGATTTTTGAAGACGGGACAGTTGCTAGGTCGTTGCAACATAATTATGTGAGATGGGTCAAATCAATTAAAGTGAATGGAAGGAGGTTTGTTTTTTATTATTTATTCATGCATTTTTATTTGAAAATAATTTTCAGATGTATAATTTTGCATGCTGGTAATGAAAATGGCTTCATTGATGGTGCTGAGTTAATATTTTCATCAGTATCAAAAAATATTGGCTATCACGGTGAAATAAACAGCAAACATTTCCTGCGGTGGTTTGAGGAACAACTACTTAAAAATTTAAAGGAGCCATCTGTTATTATAATGATAGTACAGTACAGTACAGTCGTGAACAAACCTCCAGCTAGTGCAAACACAACAAAAGAAATTCAGGAATGGTTAATTAGCAATAAAATTTCTTTTGAGGCAGATCTATTGAAACCGCAGCTTTTACAAACAGTTCAAGAGTAAGTATATCCATATTATTTGCAATAATAGTATACAGAACGTCTGGACTATTTGATTTCACAATGATTTAACAAACCTGAAAAGGTTTATGTCACTGATATGTTAGCACATCAATATGGACACTGTGTGATACGTTTGCCACCATATCACTGCATTTTTAATACAATCGAAAATGTCTGGGGCATTTCTAAAAGATATAATTTACAAGTTGCTGCAAAAGGTGGAACTATAGAAAATTGTTTAAACTTATGGAAAGAATCATTAGCAAGAATCACTCCAGAAGAGTGGTCCAATTGTATACGACACACAAATGCAGAAATTGACAGATGGTGGATGATAGAGAAACAACTTGATACTACAGCTATTGCACCAATAATAATTAATTTGAATGATGAAGATAGTGACAGCAGTGGAGATTATGAAATTGAAGATTCAGACTCTTCAAATAATTGTTATTAATTTCACATAAATATAATAAACAACATATTTTATTTATTTAGTTCTGTGGCTACAGATGTATAAGTTTTATTACTGTATAATTGGAAGTATCATGAAGAAATAACTCAATATAATATTCTCGTGAGATAACACCAATAACACATTCAAAAAGAAATATATACTTAAATTTTATTATTGTGATAAAATAAACATAACCCCTGAAGCTGAGATTTGACAGTGGTCAAACTGTTATTTTTCACAATCTGACAACATCGGCGTCCTCTGACAGTATTAATATTAGTGATGTAACTGCTCTGACTCGTGAAAATTACTATACTTAGTTTTATAACTGTGCTGCAGGATTTTAGTCAAGTTAATTGTGTAGACTATGCATTAATAAAGCATATTTATTATTAAAAGTCTTTATAATAAATCATTTATTATATCCAGTCAAGCGGAGACGTAAGGACAGGATCGCCAATACGCATTAAGCGATAAACTGAGGTAACCTGTTTGAGAATAGAAACCTTGATTTTTGTTCAAAAATTTAAATTTCATTCGTACTACCCAATAAATAAACAATGGAGTAAAACGTCCTGGCCCTTCATATATTTTAAAAACTACCGTTCCAAATTTCATTAAACAATCTGTATTTGAATCACAGTTCATTTATATTTGCGAAAGTGTGATTTCTCACTTATAGTTTAACAGTGCCTACTTTAAAAATTAATTAACAAAAAAACTATTCACTCAAATGCAATAAGTCTTAATTATATGATATAGTGCACCTTTTACCACACTTTGTTACCTCCAATTTTCAATAATTAGTAACATTGTTATAATGAAAAATGGTAACACACTTTAATTCGCTTATTTTAAAAGATGTTACAATAACAATTACAACTTGAAATAAAGAATAATGAAATACAATACAATAAAAGACTATTAGGTAAAATAAGTCTTAAACTGAGTAAAATCAAAGCGTCTCAAAAAAAAAACGCCCCCACTGTTTTTAAGATGGGAGCATTTAAAATGAAAGAACTTTTCATTTCGATAATAGTGCAATAGTAATTTTAAAACTTAATAATTTCAAACAATCATCAGCGGATACAAAAAAAAAACTTGTAGTAACAAATTGCAACGGTTACCTAACTAAAAAATTCACTTCATCGCACTAAAATCGGTTAATTTAATAGTCTCATCTCTAACAGTAATAGTCGGAAATACCTGATGGAACTACATAAAAATTTATTAAAATGACCGATTATATGAAAGCACCACAATTTAATATTTACTAAAACTTTAACCTAATTTTTACAGCACTTGTGAAAAAATATGTACATACTTGTCTCTGTACAATCATTAAGTAAACAAATAGTAGTAACATATCAAAGACAAATAGTGTACAAAATAAATTAAATAATATGATTTAAATTTTAAAACTTTTGATTCCTATCTAAATATTATTTTAATATAAAAAATGTATTAATCTCAAAATTTCTTTGGCATCTACGCAGATCTTAATTTTATGAATTAATAACTTTATGACCATGAATAAACACAATTTTTAAATTTTTCAGTTCTGAAAGCACGTTGCCAAAAACCTGAGTATCATACACTTTTGAAAAAAAAAAAGTTATGTTCAATAAAGCACTATTACATAAGAAATTCCTAGACGCTAAGAGATGTGCACAACACTTAGCCATATAAACTTCACAATTTTTTACAAAATAAAAATAAAATTTACTAGAACATCTATGTAAACAACAAACCTTAACACTGAAACAAGAAATATTTTTGACAAAACCCATTTTTTAAGTAATTATATTTCAGGAAAATGCTGAAGTTTTCATAATTTGAAATAATCATGCACATAACTTCCTTAAATATGTGGAATTGTCCAAATTTCTTTATTGAAAATAATTTGTCAGATTTAAAACCAATTTGTAATTGTTGGATAAAACTTAGTATTAAAATTATATTTAATTATAATGTAGATATTCATTAGATTTCAACACCAATAGACCATTTACAACTTGACGAAATTGGATGGAGAATTTATTAGATAATTGGGTATTACAAATTAAATGTAAAAACTCAAATTGATCTTTAGAAGCAACAACTAAAATAAGATCTCTAGAACATGTTTGCAAATTTTTTCAATTTGGGCTGTAACTATTTAGTTAGGTTTTTGCATGAGATCGATACAGTTTAGGTTTGAAACATTGAATATGATCATACTAAGTTCTTTGACATACAACAAAAACACTCACAAATTTGATACTACTTTACTGTTATATTAAACTCAATATATCAAACTGAAAATTATGCCAAAAACAAAGTAATAAAGTTTCACTTTGTTGCTTATGAGAACAATGCTTTTACCAATGAAATAAAAATATAAACAAATATTAGGATTCACTTTGATTGCATTGAAAACGGCCCAAATGTAATTTAACTGCTTGTGTGAGAAAAGGTACCCTTACATAAAGGTAATGGTAAACAAACATTTTGTCAAACCATACATTTTGACCTTAACCAATTCGTTCTAATGAATAACGAGTAAAAGTACTTGTAATCAAAGTTGGTAAAAGTTTATAAAGCAGCATGTTTCTTCTTACTTCTTCAATAATGAAAAAATGTCAGGTAAGTAAACGTGGGCATACTTCTCTTGGAGATGATCTACCTGAAGGACGACCAAAAACTGCTTACACAAGTAAAAAAAAGTTGAGAAACTGCGCATTATGGTATTAAATACTAGTCTAAGCGTAAAGGTGGTTGCTAGAGTTGAGGTTGTAGACGTATAAGAAGAAAGCTACCATACAAATTAAACTTTGTGTAAGATGGGTCCGCATTTGTTAAACATTGCAGACAAACGACTAACGCAAAAAAAAATTTCTCATCAATGTTTGAACCATTTCAAACAGAATCAGACCGCTGTTGGGCACGTGATTATTTTACGTTAAAAATTACTAAATGAATATAAGAATGCTTTATGCAAGATTGGTTTGACTTTTTTAAATTTTGACAAAAAAACTAACTGGAAAATGAATTTCTCAACAATGTTTGAACCATTTTAAAAAGAATCAGACTAATGTGCGCAGGTGAGACGTGACCCCACCATTATACGTCAGAAATAAAACATCAATCAAAGTAATGGGTGGAAGTCAGCGGATCAGGTGAAGGTGATTTTATCTGACGAAAAAGTAATGACCATTACTTTTTAAGGAATGCAAAAGGAATTCTTCGTATTGCTTATCTGAAAAAAGGTAAAGTAATAATTGAAGAGTACTTTGGGATCAAAAAAATTTGTGTGGCTGAAAATGTTTTAGGTTAAATGAAGTGGATAGTCTAGTTAGTAGTTTGACTGGATGGAGATTTTGTAACACACTTTAGAATTATACTTCAGGGATGAAACTATTCATTGAAGAAACGTCGGACAAGGTGCAGTAATAAATACACATTTTTAAACTAATAAAACCAGTCATTTACTGCGGGATTGCTAACTTCTCACCATGCCCTTGTATACTCCTTTATTCTTTTCAAACATCCCTCATTTAAATACTTATAAAAAAAGAACAAAGTCAGACCCAAAAATACTAAATACATTATATAGATAATAACAAAGAATATGCAAATGCAAACAATGTATACCAACTGATGTAATCAACACCTACATAACAATTTGCATTCAATGCACAACTATTAGTTATTAATTGTTTATTTAGCACCTGTTAATAGAATTTTTATTGCTATACATGAATCAATTGGAAAAGTATTGTTAAAAAAAACTATACATGTATAACTAAAGTAATGCAACACGTATTAACAGATGAGTTAATTATAAAAAATGCATGTATTTATTAAATTTTAAATATATAAGTATCACTAACAATATTGATAAACATTGGCAGTACATATTTAAGTGTATATAATAATTGGTACTTTTGATATGAATTTGTACAATTGAGTAACACTTCACAGTTTCATTTTCAACATACAATAGCAATTACACACAAAATGTTATATCACTTTTCATAGAATAACTTTCATGTTAGATTAATGCACTAATTCTAGTATTATAAAAAAAATTACTTGCAGTCATTTAGTAATCACCAATAGCTTATTAAACTATTAAAATTTGTTGGAATGAGAACACTTTACAATTTTTTTCATTATCTACAAAAGTACTTCAAATCGAAGTAATTGTTATGGATTTTTCCCCATATATTTCTGCAAACCGAAAAAACAGTTCAACTAAATTAAAATTGTGATATCTCATGATTTCCAAAAGCATAATGGTTCAATACAAGCTAATCATGCAATAACAGGGGTGGGCAATAGTATATAAGGGATTTCTTTAACCCCACACAAATGATTTAAATAAAATTACGCACACAATCCTTTTAATGTACACTAATCTAATGTAAATTTCATTAAACTTCCGTATTAACCGGAAATACTAGCAACTTTGTTATTTTAGATGAAACACCATGTAAATATTTTTTTTATTTGTATAGAACGATTCTGTAAGAATCCACTGATGTGGAATTTGATACTATTATTTTTAATAAATACATATATAATAAGTAAAATGTTTAAAAACATTTATTTACGACTTGATATGGTTACCCATGAAAATAAGAAAATTAAAATTGTTAAAGAGTTGTCAAGGATCAGTAGATGTACAGGTACCATTTTGAATATATTGTATAAGATAATTTTGTTTCAGATTATCATGTATTTTATTTGTTTTCATATGTTACCAACAAAAAAGTTTCACATTAAGAGAAAAGTATATCAACTAACAAATAAATGTTTTAAAACGTTTTTCAGTGTTCACTAAAATAATGGTAGTCAAACAACATATACAAGATGTTTCATTTCAATAACTAAGTTATTCTCCTTTCTGATTAAACCAGAAATTAAATGGAGTTGACATTAGCACCAATGGATTCGACGTATTTTAAAATTTGTGTGTGTGTGTAAAGTTTCATTTAAACCACTTCAGTGGTGTAAACGATATCTTGTACTTTTGCCCACTCCTGTATAAAAATGGTATACAGGGTCCAGCAATAACAAAGGAGAAGGATATATATATATATATATATATATATATATATATATATATTATATATTTAAATTTTTTTTTAAATACATAAAAAAAGATTAATTCAAGTGGGATTTGAACCCACGACCTGTACTTTGGTAGGATACTTTGGCTGAAGTACCGCTGTACCAACTGCACCATCGAGATACAAGTCCCGCTCGATGTAAGCTCAGTCTTTAGGTATGTAGAATATATAATTAAAATTTGTTTAAATATACACAGAAAAATATTACCATAAGTGGGATTAGAACCCACAACTTGTACTTTGACTAAAGTACCGCTGTACCAACTGCGCCAGCGAGATACAAGCACCACTCGATGTAGGGTTAGTTTTTATGTATATATAATAGGTGTAGTTTCTACATTTGAGATCAATCGACTTTTTTTGTACTTTTGTACTTAGTACGCAATTAGCTTGTACCTCGATGGCTCAGGTAGTAAAGCGGTACTCTAGCAAAGTACAGGAGGTCATGGGTTCAAATCCCACCAAAGGTAATCTTCCTGTATGTATGCATGTATATATGTATATATGTATATATATGTATATATATATATATATATATATATATATATAAAAGTATAACACAACGATAGCACCTTCGGTTTCGTAGGCGACAACGTTCTTCAATAGTTCTGACATTGGGACCCCCACGCCCCTAAAAAAAGTTATAGCTGGAGGTGTAAACGTATCTTCAGTATCCCAAAATCGGTCTTTTAGTTCCAATGTAGATCTCCGGCGCTAGTATCGCGGCTTCAAATATATGAGTTGAAATTTCGCTATGGCGAGGTTACGTTTGTACCCCCCAAAATCGGCAACATTGCATTACAAGCCTTATACTTAAAAAATAAGTCATATTTAAGGTTCGATTTTGCGTGTTTTATATGCCAACTTATACAATAAGTAACTATTGTTCGTTAGAATATCACATATTAAGTTATGAAATAATAAGTATGGTTCAAATAACGTTGTAGCATTTTGAATTGAGCATTTTAAATTTGGTAACGCCAAGTTGTATTTGCTATAACTACTGTTATACCAAAAAAACGCAATATGTAATTTCAGACCATACATAACATATACTCATGCACTGAATGAAACATTTGAGATTGAGCAAGAGGTTGTTTCTTTTTAAACAAAGTGATAGTTGTTCACTCAATGATTAACATATTTTGAAGCCATACAAATCACCGGTACCAGACAAAAACTTCCAGGTGATCCTACAGGAGGGACCAGAACTCCTAATTACAATACTTTCGTCTGTTCTAAGAGCCAGTCTAGCAATGAAGTACCTTCCTCGGAGATGGAGAGTCGCTAGAGTAGCTTTTATTCCAAATCAGGCCGAGACGACCACTCCCAGGCAAGGGCATATCGTCTCATTTGCCTTAGGTCATTCGTACTTAAGGCAATAGAAAAACTACTCGCTGGCCGAGTAGTAGGGAGGGATTTTAGTAACTAATCCACTTCACCAGAACCAATTTGCCTATAGAGCAAGGCTGTCAACAGAGACAGCCTTTCATCATCTCATAAGATAAGTTGAGAATACCTTACAGTACAAAGAGGTCCTTCTAGGGGCATTTTTTGGGCAGAGAAGGGGCCTTTGATAACGTCATTTAACTCCATTAACTCGGGCCTGAGAAGTCATGACCTATAGGAGACCTGCTGCAAGTGGATATAATGAATGCTGAGTCGAGTGGTTCATACGGCAATGCTGGGAGATATCTTGGCGGTCCGGATGACAGGGGGATGTCAGCAAGGGGGAGTTTTATCGCCCCTATTGTGGAGAATCGTCGTGGACGTGTTACTGAAAAACTCAACAGCGAAGGATTTATATCTCTAGCCTATACAAATGATCTGATCATCTTGGCAGAAGATAAATTTGTAAATACAGTAAGGAAGCGTATGCAAACCGCCATAAATGTAACGTTTAAGTGGCCACAAAAGGAAGGTCTAAAAGTCAATCCTCAAAAAACTACAATAGTACCATTTACGCGCAAAAGGAAAATAATGAACCTCGGTCTTTTTCTTCTTGGCGAGAAACTGATCAACTTGTCGGTGAAAGTAAAATAGTTGGGAGCCGTTATCGACTCCAAGCTTACCTGGAACCAACACATTGATAAAGTCGTCAGAAAAGCGGAAATCACACTCGCTGTGATAAGACGCACCTATGACAAAATATGGGGACTGAAATAAAGTATGGTACACTGGCTATACATCAGAACAGTCAGACCAGAAATAAAATACGCGGTACTGGTATGGTGGCCAAAAGCCATCCAGGAAACAACAAAATGAAATGGAATTTCTGCTGAGCCTTCCTCCCCTTCAAGTTATTAGAGAGAGAAGCAAGGGTGGGACTTCACAGGATTCAAAATCTGCGGAACAAGGTGCGTAAAAGGAAACACGAAAAGTTAATTGAGAGCATTGGGGTCCCTCGAAATAGGAGCGGACCACATGATAGGAAAAAATTTAAAAACCAGACTCTTCAAGATAACTATTGGTAATTGAGAAGAGGGGCATAAGAAAACTTAGGCAATTCCTGAGGGAAGCCTGGTCTGGCACACTGATGATTCAAAAACCGAGACAGGTGTTGGAGCGGGCGTCTACTATGCAACACCAAGCGAGATAATCACAACCTCGCTTAGAAAATACGTTATCGTATTTCAAACGGAGGTATACGCGATACTGGAATGTGCGCGGGAAAATAAAAGAAAACACTACGCACATAGGCGCATCTTTATACTATCAGACAGCCAGGAAGCCTTAAAATGCTACAAATAACTCAATGACCGGGCGGGACGTAACAGCGTAACCTTAATATGAGTTCCAGGTCATTGGTGAATCGAAGGAAACGAAAAAGCAGACGAACTCACCAGGCAGGGGGCACTAAAATCGTTTTACGGACCAGAACCTATTCTAACGGTTACTAGAGTAGCAGATACATCAAGGAATGGATGTCGGAGTAGCATAAGAATTACTGGATTAATAGACCACGATTAACACACAGCAAGGTCTTCATAGATAGTCGATGCTTACAAGGAACCTCAGAACTACTGTGGTTAAGTAGACAGGATCTTAGAAGTCGTACCAGGAGCGCTAATAGGACACACGGCTGTGACAGTACACCTTGAGAGGATATGAAAACTAATAGGAGCCCTAACCTGCAGATTTTGCAGTATCGAACCTGAAACTGTTATGGACATTTTCTGCAACTGCGAAAGATCTCGGAAAGGTTTCAGTTAGAGACCTGCGTGATATGCTACAGGGACTCATTATTACAGACTGGACGTGAGACCAACCACGGAGAACACAATGGGCCTAAATGGCTGCAGTGTCCTCGAAACAATTAGAGTAGACGAGCCCTGGGAGGAAAGGAAAAAACATATTTTGAAATAAGGCAAAAAATTTGCTGGATCTGAGACAATTGAAAACAAAAATACTATTTAAACATTTTTTTTCCTGAAAATAACGCATTTTAATTTCCCAAATATTATTGGATGTTATCTCTAGGAGACCTGTTTAAATTACAAATACCTTTAAACGTTTTAAATGTTTTCTATAAGATGAAAAGAAAGATTATTACATAGGTACTATAAAACTATTAATTTCTATTTGAATGTATTTACCTATATCGTCAAAATTTTGTGCTTTATACATTTTAGTTTATCGCTATTGAATATCATTTTAAACTGAAGTCAATGACAAAAGTAGTGAGATAAAATTTGGGCCCTAGCTAAATATAAAGCTTTTCAAAATACATTCGGGTTTACCCAATTAATTCATACTGTTTATAACCTCTACTAGCGGGAGGTTAGTTCAAAAAACGTTTATGATTAAACTTTACCATGTGCATATTTTAGAAAAATAGTAATCATGCGGTTTTAAAGAACAAAATCTAAATTTACGAGTTATACTTGTTGGTCTGCATTTTAGACATATCATTTTGGAGAAACTATGTTTTTTGGGACTAAAGATGGCTAAAAACCGTATACACCAATTTTGTTAGGAAAACGATCAAACGTAGTGCTTCAACGGTTAAAAACAAAGTTTTATAGTTTAAGGCGTTCATTATTGGGACTCACATTATATTTATACACCAATTTTTGTTGTGGAAATTACCAAACGGATTTTCCCGATCGATTAGAACGATCTTTTATGGTTTGGTTTATTTTTAGGGGCGAAATACGACCAAAAACTTTATGTATATACCTATGTCGTTGCGAAAACGATCAAACACATTTCAGAAATAGGCAAAAAATAAATCTTATGATTTCACGGGGATGATCACTATTAGGGGCCAAAAATGCTCAAAAACTTTGTTTTTTTTTATCAATTTCCTTAAGAAAACGGTCAAACGCATGGGCAAGGACTAATTGTTATGGTTTTAGGGTATTAGGTATTATATGATGTAAGAAATTTCTAAAAACATTATTTATACACCGTTTTGGTTGGTGAAACTGCTGAACGCAATGACTTGAATGACAAGAACCTTTACGATTTTAGGTCTTGATCATTATTCGGGATCAAAGATCCCTAAAGATTTCCGAAGGTTTCCAAAAACTTTATTTATTCACTAATTTACTTGGTCAAACGCACTGCTGCGGTTCACAGGAACAGAATTTTATTGCTTTATAGTGCTAGTTCTCATTAGGTCAGCTATATCTGTAATATTTATTTATAAATAATTATAAATAATATCATGTGAATTGGAATTTCGTAATGCTCTTCTGATGTTACCACCAGAGGTTGCAACTTTCATTTAACGAAAAACCATGACGAAGCATTTGGCTCACATGGGATTTATGGCACTCTACAGTAATGACCCAGAATTTGCATTAAAAGCTAAAATGAATGATTAAATGAAAGAGCTTGAACAGGAAGTATCTCAAGAATTACAACCACTGCTTGACTAGTTCAGATGTGAAAATGGAGAACGACGTCCTTTATTTGCAACAGAAACTTGAAATTTACGCTACCGAGTATTGAACGTTCAAGATCGTACGAAAAATCATGTTGAAGCTGCACGTTTAAAGGCGGAATTGGGAATGTCTTCAAGTCATGTGGACGTTTATTGATGGCTTGCCAAAGAAAGATACAAAAACACATTATGAATTGGTGGCAATAATTCTTGCACCTCCCAAATTGAAGAAATACCGCTTGGATAACGCAAGGATAAAAAAAATATGTCGCAGTACAAAACCCGGCAAAGAATAAAATATTTACAGGGCTTAGCACGTAATTACCAGTTTTGAAACCTGTAAATAATGATAAATTATCTTATGTATATTTCAATTATGTTTTAAGTTTTAATAAATCCCTTCTACAATGTTCAATGTTTGCCGTATGTCCAGTTAGTCGTCAGTAGTAATATAAGGCCGGAGCTACTCCACTTCAAGGTCACCCATGTAAATCTTATGGGATTTATTTCAAGGTCAAGTGAGTTTTCTCATTATGCCAGAACGCGCTCCACGCCTCAAGAACGTTTGAAGCATGCTTTTGGGTGAGAGAATTTTTGGAGCAGGTCAAGTAATATAGGACTGGAGCTACTCCACTTCAAGGTCACTCGTGGTGACTTTCAAGACTAAATAGAGGTTACACTTTCGTAAGCTATGCATAAAAAGTAGGTCATGAGTTCATTGAAGGTCAAGGTCAGAGCTAAAACTAGAAATTACTGGTATAAACAAGTTTAAACATGTTGTGATAGGTACTCCACGTCATAAAGCTAGGTTAGCGGTTTTGAAGGATGTAGATTTATAATAAAAAGGCTTCCTTGGGTGTGTGTGATTTAGTATTAGCAGAAATGATGAAAATGGTAGTATGCAAGATAGGAAACGCAAGAAAAGAACAAGTATTAACTATTGTGGAGCGAAAGAAAAGGTTGGAGGTGTTGATACGAAAATTAAAGATTTAAAGGTAGATTTAGAGGTGTATGAAATAAATAGAAGAATGAGACAGCTTCGAGTATGGAAATAAAAAAGAACAAGAATGAATTATTGTTGAGTGAAAGAAGAGGTTGGAGGTGTTGATATGAAAAATTAAAGATTTAGAAGGTAGATTTAGGGGTGTACGCATTTTCACATATAAATTTCTAATGCTTGTTTTTAAGAAAAGTCTGTAAATTTTTTAAATCATGTAAAATTTGGGATTTTGTTCTTCCAAATATTAAGTTACCCAATTAGATGTTTCATTACGGAAATTTGTATCCTATAAAAAGAATCTTTTAAAAACTATTTATGTATAATATTTTAACTAAATAAATAGATAATCATCTAACAAAAACAAATTTCATCTTATTAAAACTGTGTTGTAGTTGATGTGAATATTTTACCTTAAGGAAAAAAGAATTAAAACATTTATTTTCACAACCTCTACACATTATAGGTGATCTGAATATTTCACTATAAGAAATAAAGTAAAATAGAAAAAATAAACATTTATTTACAAATAACACTAGTCTAACAATTATATTATATAGTGATGAGAACGTTGGAAATGTACGAGGTGAAGCTGAAGATGAAGAATTTAAAAATAAGAAGGGTGCAAAATAAATAAATAATGTGATATGAAGTTTGATTTTTAACTATATTATAAAATCATAAGTTCGCATTTTCGAATATAAATTTCTAATGCTTGTTTTAAGAAAAGTATGTACATTTTTAAAAATCATGTAAAATTTGAGATTTTGTTCTAAATATTATTATTATTATGTTACCGAATTAGATGTTTTATTACGGAAATTTGTATCCTATAACAACAATCTTTTAAAAACTGTATTTAAGTATAATATTTAATGAAATAAATGGATAATCTTGTAACGAAAAACAAATTTCATCTTACTAAAACTTTAGTGACATCAAATAGATTTTGAACTTGGAAAAATTGTGCAAAATCGTTATGCAACTACTTATGATTTTTTACTGTTTATGTTTAATTCCACATGTAAAATTGCAATACTTTTTTGATGTATAATTTCTACACTTTATAGTTATAGGTGATGTGAATATTTCACCTTAAGGAAAAAGTAAAAAGAATTAAAACGTTTATTTTCAAAACCTCTACACATTATAGGTGATCTGAATACTTTCACTATAAGAAAAAAAGCCGAAAAAGAATTAAACATTTATTTTACAAATAACCACAACAACAACAACAATTAAAACTACTTTAGAAAAATAATAAAAAAAACTAAACTACACTAAACTACACTTAACACTCTAAGGATCCATATTGTCCAAGGCACGAAACACTAGTTCTGCATTCCGACCAGTTTTTTCGGCCGATGCCAACTCGTCCGTGGCCTCAGCTAACTCCTTAGTTAGCCGGGCCACACGATTGCTAAGTTCAGCCACACGATCTTGGTTCGAAATGCAGAAATCACGCAGCCACTCCAAATTTGTTTCCGCAGATGATGCAGCCTTACCGCGGGCTCGGGGTTGACACGTCTCAGGAGTTGGTGCCTTGCGAAGGCATGTCGAGCAGCAGGAGGTTTTTACCCCCACGCATCCACGCCGGCGATGCTACCGCGGTAGTAGCAGGAGAGATACTGTAAGCGGAAAATAAATCACATTAATAATGCAATCACCATACATAAATTAAGAAATAAGTAACTTACTTTTCGAAGTAGCGTGCAAAGTCTTCTTCGACATCACTGTCCCGGATACTTATTACAGGAATATCTGCAGGAGATGATAATGGTGGTAGTGGCTGCGATAGTGATACAGCAGTACTGCTAGCTGGCTGCACCAGCAAGTGCTGCAGTATTTGTGGTTTTTCGTTTTTCTTTTTTAAACTCAATTTGGTTTTTTTGGATAAAGACGCCATTGTAATGTATATATATATATATATATATATATATATATATAAGTATACGTGTGTTATTTCAATGTAGATGTACATATAATAACTGAATAAGAAGTGCAATGTTAAACGTATATATAGGTGTAGGTTTTGTTAACGTCGGCAAAACAAGCGGAAATGATAAGGGTAATGAACGAACATATGTGAGAGTAGTTCGTTAACTTAAATAAGATTAAGGGACTAACCCAAGATATGAATATAAATTTCTAATGCTTGTTTTAAGAAAAGTATGTACATTTTTAGAAATCATGTATAATTTGAGATTTTGTTCTAAATATTATTATTATTATGTTACCGAGTTAGATGTTTTATTACGGAAATTTGTATCCTATAACAAGAATCTTTTAAAAACTGTATTTAAGTATAATATTTAACGAAATCATGTAACGAAAAACAAATTTCATCTTACTAAAACTGTAGTGACATCAAAAAGATTTTGAACTTGGAAAAATTGTGTAAAATCGTTATGCAACTACTTATGATTTTTTACTGTTTATGTTTAATTCCACATGTAAAATTGCAATACTTTTTTGATGTATAATCTCTACACTTTATAGTTATAGGTGATGTGAATATTTCACCTTAAGGAAAAAAGTAAAAAGAATTAAAACGTTTATTTTCAAAACCTCTACACATTATAGGTGATCTGAATATTTCACTATAAGAAAAAAAGCCGAAAAAAGAATTAAACATTTATTTTACTAATAATAACAATTAAAACACTTTAGAAAAAAAAATAATAAAAAACTAAACTACACTAGTTCGTTAACTTAAATGAGGTTAAGGGACTAACCCAAGGTAATTATGTGATCTATAAAATTAGTAGCAAAATTTTTGACAACAGGTAGTATAATCAATTGGATGTCAAACTTTAATTGTTGGCAAAATTTATTAAAATTCAAATGTATACTGTAAATGAAAATCCACTTAGACTTGAAAGTAATTTATCAATTCTCAAATGTTATCTGGCGAAATTAAATCAATTAAGACAGACTTTAGATAAAAGAGGCGCTGGTGTAGCAATTAGTTCAAGTAACTTACAGTGGCACGATGTACAATCTTGCTTCAATGACAGATTACTTACAGGTATTATAGTCAATTTAAATATTAAAGATCCGCTAGTATTCTTGAAATGTGCTTATAAAAGTTTTTCGAGAAAAATTAATGTAATGTTACGACAATCAATGCTTAAAGTAAATGTCGTTTTAGCATGTCATTTCATTCAACCTCAAAACCTTGAGCTTGACTTAAAAACGTTTGCTTCCAAAAATGAAATTATAGATGTTGGTACCGATCTTAAACAATGGTACAAAACGCATGTATTCGATAAACTTCAGGCAAAATTAGAAGAGTTTGCGGAAAGGGATTCGGGATGGGCATTGCAAGAAATTTTACACTTAAAGGTTAATATTAACAATTACATTCCTATAAGGGGAGGTGTTTCGACGTATGTTAAAGTACCTAATTTCATAGCAATGAAGCGGGCAGTTGTTAATGTAAAAAATAATGATGAATACTGTTTCTTGTGGGCCATAGTATCTGCTTTATTTCCAGTACAAAATCATAACGATAGAGTTTTAGTTATCCTCATTTTAGCGATATTTTAAAATATGAATCTATTCAGTTTCCTATTAAATTAAACGACATCGGCAAATTTGAAAAGTTAAACAACCTTTCAATTAACTTATATTGTGTAAAGGGTAAAAAAGTGTTTCCATTTTTATTAAGTAAGAACCACATGAATAACAGAGAGTCAATTAATTTACTGATTTTACCTTGCGATTCAAATAACAAATGTGGTGCAGAAGAAGGTATACCAAGTTACATTAATAGTAATAATAATACATTTTATCACTTTACTTGGATAAAAAGTATGTCAGCTCTGTTTGCCAAGCAACTATCCAATAGGGATCATAAAAAAATTTTTTGTAATCGATGTCTGAATCATTTCTCTACAAACATACTTTTAGAAAAGCATATAGCTCGTTGTCACGAATTTAATACGTGTTCCTCTAGATTACCGATGAGTGACGATGAAAATTTTTGGAATTTAAACATTTCACATATCAAGAAAAAGTACCGTTCGTCATTTATGCAGACCTTGAAAGCATACTTGAAAAATCCTCTCGGTAGACGATGAAGGAAGTAATACACGTGTATGTGAAAAACATGTTCCCTTTAGTATAGCTTATTATTTGAAATGTTCTTATAACGACTCATTATCTAAATTTCAGTTGTACAGGGGCGAGGATTGTATTACGTGGTTTGTTAATGAATTATTAAATTTGGCGTATTGGGTTAACAATATACTTAATATGGTTGTACCAATGGATAACCTAACACAAGATCAGATTAAAGATTATGAGAATGCGGTAGTATGTCATATTTGTAGGAAACCATTTACGGGGATAATATTAAAGTTAGAGACCACGATCATTTGACAGGAAGTATAGATCCGCGGCACACAGAGGTTGTAATTTAAATTTTAAGGTGTTCCATGTTATACCTGTAGTATTTCACAATCTTAGTGGTTACGATTCACACTTTATTATTCGCGAATTAGCAAACGGTTTTCCGGGCCAGGTCAAACTTTTACCGTTAAATAAAGAAAAATACATTTCATTCACCAAATTAGTCAACAATACAAAGATACACTATAGGTTTATTGACTCCTTTAGGTTCATGAGTAGCAGTATTGAGAAATTGTCATCATATTTGGAGAATGATAAAAAAAATATTACCCGATCAAATTGTAATAGTGATAATGAATTTAATTTATTAGTTTGTAAGGGAGTCTTTCCATATGAATATGTTGATTCTTGGGATAAACTTAATGAAACTACTTTACCTCCAAAAACTGCATTTTTTAGTAAGCTTCAAAACAAAGATATTACGGATAAAGATTATATGCATGCCGTTAATGTTTGGAATACGTTTAGACTTGAAACGTTAGGTCAATACTCGGATTTATATCTAAAAACAGATGTTTTACTTTTGGCGGATGTTTTTGAAAATTTTCGTCGAACCTGCTTAAGCGCATATCAACTGGACCCTCTTTATTATTATACAGCGCCAGGTTTGGCATTTGATGCAATGTTAAAAATTTCTCAAGTTAGATTAGAACTTTTTACCGATATCGACATGGTTATGTTCATCGAAAGAGGTATTAGAGGAGGAGTATCGCAGTGTTCCAACCGTTACGCGAAAGCTAATAATAAATACATGGGTGAAAGCTACGATTCTAGTATCCCAACGAGCTTTTTAATTTATTATGATATTAACAACCTTTATGGAAGAACAATGGAAGAATTTTTACCATATGGGGAATTTTCTTTCATCGATGAGCCTAATATTGAATGCATATTAAATAATCCTAACGATTCAGACATTGGGTTCATCATAGATTGTGACTTGGATTACCCCACACAGTTACATGAGTCCCATAGCGATCTACCTTTGGCACCTGAGCACATGATACCCCAGCCCCGTATTCCAAATCCAAATTAAAGAAATTATTGCTCACATTGTACCCAAAACGTAACTACGTTCTTCACTATAGGAATTTAAAAATGTATTTAGAGCAGGGATTAAGACTAGTTAAAGTAAATCGGGTTTTACGTTTCAAACAGTCGGCGTGGTTAAAAACATATATAGCTTTGAACACAATGTTAAGGCAGGAATCAAAAACGAATTTGATAAGAACTTTTTAAATTAATGATTAATAGCGTTTTGGTAAACTTATGGAAAATGTTCGCAAATATAAGGATGTGCGTTTAGTCACAAAATGGGAAGGTCGCTTTGGGGCTCGCGCACTTATATCCAAACCCAATTTTCACAATTGTACTATATTTGACAACGACATGATTATAATAGAAATGAACAAATTGGAAGTCTTTTGAATAAACCTATATATGCAGGATTTTCGGTATTAGATGTTTCAAAAACCTTTTATATGATTTTCATTATAATTATATTTTAAAGAAATTTAAAAATAATGCCAAACTCTTGTATACGGATACAGACAGTCTTGTGTATGCCTTCTCTGTACCCGACATATATCAGAGTATGAAAGAGGATATTAATAGATTTGATACCTCAGACTATGATCCTGATAACGTTTATAACATTCCATTAGTTAACAAAAAGTGCCAGGCTTAATGAAAGATGAAAATCACGGTAAAATTATGTTAGAGTTTGTTGGTTTACGCTCAAAATGTATGCATATTCTGTTAACCAACACAAAGTTGTAAAGAAGTCCAAAGGTTCTACATCGGCTAGTGTCAGACAAGTTACATTAGATGATTATAAAAGGGCTCTGTTCGACTATAACATTGTAAAGCGTCACCAGCGTCTTATAAGATCAAAAAACATTCGGTTTTTACAATAAAACAAAATAAGGTGGTTCTTAGTCCTTATGATGATAAAAGATTAATACATTTTGGGTTAACTGATACTCGTCCTTGGGGATTTAATGTTACATGATCTTATACTTTTCTTTTGTTGTTGTAGAAATCGTAAAATGAGTAATCAACAATCTCTAAAAAAAAAATGGATGAGGAATTGCAACATTCCTCGCAAGAAATTTATAAGAAATTTTTGAAGCATGCCTTAATGGGGAAGGGTTCTATAGAGGTTTATATTCTAGTTGCTAACATACTTCAGAACATTGTAATACCTGATGAATGCTTTAAGTGGTATGCTGAGAATGCAGATGGAGCGTGTATCGATACGATTAACACATTATTTAACGTAAAAATTAAGTTAGACCGTTATATTAAAATGTTATTAGAACTTTGTGTAGAAAAAGATTTTATAACTGATATAGAATTAGAAAATGTAATTGGTCAAATTAATGTTTCCTTAAATTTAAAAATTTCTTTTAAAAGATATGTATGTAACTTGCTAAACGATAATGATAATTGCTTTACACCTAAAGTACAATATAGTATCGAAAATATTAAGAAACATTATCATGACATTACTTGGGCTACTAACGAATTTATTTCAACTGCTGCTTATTATGCTAACTGTAAATCACTTAAGCTATATATCGATGTAATTAATGAGCAAAACTTTAAATACACTTTTGAACCGTCAAAAAATTATGAACATTTCACAATATACAACTGGATTCTGGAAAACGTTGAAAAAGGTCGGAAAGGCGAACGGTTAGGCTGGACAAGCGGACCTGACTCTGGGAAATGGCCATCAGTTAAGTTTGAGGACTACAGAGACACTTTAGATCTAATACATAAGATAATTAGATAGATTAAACAAAAAATTATGTATATATCAGTATGTTTTTATTAATAAAAAAAATAAATTACAATTTGTCTTTTATTATTATTTTTCTTACAGAAATTACATCCTATGTTAGTCTGTACCTTAAGTACACTATATTACAATAATTGATTATTCATATTAGTCGATACCTATACAAGCCGGACATTTATATCCGTTATTAAACCAATAGTGATGCTTTCTACAGTAATTTAAGTGTTCCAAACTACTTGTTGTTTTTACCGGCATTATTGAAATACAAATGAGCTTATTATACAATCCTCTATTGCTTATAAATTTGAGTTTTTATTTCTAGTTAAGTAGTTAACAATAATATGCTTATAAAACTTTATTGTCATCGTCGATCCACGAGTATTCGTTTAATCCCAACCATTTCACGTACACTTTATTCTTCTTACGTCGAATGACCTTTTCCACCAAGTACACATCCGGATATTTAGCTTTTTGCAGTTCCTGTCCATAAAATCCACCTAGTGTAAGTGTATCTTTCATGTCTTCTAGCAAGTACGTGACCGGATTGGTTACGCGTACTTTAACAATCTTGAAAAGTTCACTAGACCAGTTTGGTATATAACCTTTATCAAAGATGCTTTTAAATTTACTAATGCGGACTATGTCACCCACCATAAACCGATGGTTTTTATTAAAGATTTTCAGATTCGAATACACATTAAGCTTTGTGTTAGCATTTACTTCGCTAGGTTTCATTCCGATCGTTCGATGTTTACGGTTATTGTACTCTGTCGTCACTTCTTCGAGAAGTGGACCAATCCATACGTATTTTCCATGCACCCCAAATTTTTATACAGGGTATTCTTGATTGTCCTAATCACTCTTTCTGCTATGCTAGCCTTTTTAGTGCTGTAGGTGGAATAGTGATTAATGTTATGTTTTATCATCAGGTTAGCGAAATGCTTATTGTAGAACTCTTTTCCAGCATCTGTTTGAAGATTTTTGGGAGTCCGTTCTTTAAAAATGGTTTGCATAGCTTTCATAACTTCTACCCCGTCTTCGTCTTCAAACCTCTCGTCCATAGGTATTTAGAGAAACAGTCGATAACTACCAGGATGTATCTGTAGCCCTTATTCTGTTTGGAGTAAGGTATAAATTCAGCTAAATCGGCTTGCCATAGATCATCGAATCCTTAATAATAGTGCGTCTACGAGGAAATTTTTGCGTGCCGGTTTATGCAACTCGTTTACCACTTGTTCCATCCTTCCTTATCGTTCCATCCTTTACTTAACGTTTCTTTAGTTGCATTTAAATCTGCTTGTACTACCTCAACATAATTACGAACATCATTTATAAGCGACGTCACTAACTGAAGACAAAACTCGAGGTAACCTTTATTTATGGCATCGGAGTCTTCTTGAGGATCGGCTACCGCTCTTAAGCGGTTCCCATTTAAATGGAACCTCGTCAGTTGATAGTGCTGTAAGGTTAGCGCGTCTTGAGGTTCGATGGGATCGGCTACGTTAGTTAAACGCTTATTTTCGACATTAAACTTATCGTCGGTAATGGAGAATTGTGATTTTAGCAGTTTATGGAATTGAGCGTGAACATGAGAGCGTCCAAACTTGTCCATCATTGCGCGAACTATAGTTGACTAAAAAGTTTTCGGAGGGTTTCTCAATATATCCATCTTCGTATAGTTCTTCCACGACTGATATGATATCATTAACGAGACCAGTATTACCGGCCATTTTTCAGCCCACAGGACCTCCAAATCTTGAATCAATTCATGCACGTTGTTCCAGTATTTGTATTCAACTGGTCGTCCAATTTCTTTGAATATTGTAACTTCACCCCCTTTTCTCCTTCACCTCCACCTTCTCCAGTAAGGGTTTAATTATCCCTGTATATTTTTTGGCACGTGTACCTTTCAATTGTTCATCCGGGTTGTTATCACGACGAGCTGCATTAGTTGCAATTAAGATTTGTGTATAGTTCGTCTCGTCTTCGCTAGTTATTAGACGTTTGTCTGGTTCATTCATTATTATTAGATCATACAGACCACTCGTACCATTATACCGAACTCCCTTAATAATCAAATCCTTTCCGTCTATCTTTACCGGTGTCTTGCCAATTGCCCACTTATCGCTTGAAATGTCGTAAAGAACTCCATAAGTGGTATCAATTGCATTCGATGCATCGCTTAGCATGCGTTCTATGTATATTCGTGGTAATGGATCATATTGTTCCAGAAATTCTCTCGATGCAGAGGTATTGAGTGAAATAGAATCGGTGGTATTCGCTACATGTTCTTCTTCTTCCACTTGGGGTGTAATTTCTCCAATCACACTAGTCTCGAGGAACGATGGTGTCTCTTGACGCAGAGGATTTCTTTGAAAATACGGAAGTTGGGCGAATGGACTAACATAATTACTACTACTACTAAAAGAAGATGATCTTCGTTTGTTAATTCCTCGCAAATGATAAGGTATTGACGGTGTGGTACCATACTGCTGAATCGGCGACCTTTTCTTTTTGATAGGGGAGGAATGACGTTTTGGTGACGGTTTTGTGAATACCTCCATCTCCTCAGCATCCTCCGGCTCCGTCTTTACTAGCGGTTCGATTTTCTTTGCAATGTTTGCAAGTGGTTCAATGAGTGGTTTGTAAGTTTTAGTGAAATTTGCCTCTTTAGTAAATCGATCCTCCTTAAGATGATCATATTTTTGCTGTATAGCTTTACGAACTTGAATTATACGTTTTGTCAACGCTAATCTTTCGTTGTCCATCGGTGCGGATCAGCAATAAAACAGGTCTAACAGGTAAATAAACAGCTCTGTTTAAAACAGGTCAGTTTAAAGCAGGTCTGTTATGTACCCTGTTGAAACGGGGGCTGTTTACTTGTAGGCTGTTTTTTCCCAAATGATATTTTAACGATACTGCTATGGTATTATATACTGATCGAAGCCTTTCCTAAAACGGCCGTTTTTTACTTCAGCGTCTTTATTTATTACCAGGAATCCGTATCGATTTCGCCAACTCTCTGAGCACATGTCTCGAAACAATTGCATGCTTACAATTGGGGCGACATGATCTTCATGTATGTGACGCAAATTCAAATCATCCTGTTCGAAGAGCACTATTAAATTGGCGTTATCTCTAATCAGCTGTTTGGGGATTTTAGTATAGGTTTGACCCAAGTAGAAGCAGTCAATGTTATTATGACGTCCCATTGAAAAGTACGCTCTAATATGGTTTTGTTTTTCGCAAGCGATATCGTCGAAGATAAACACTGAATTGGGTTTTGCCTCGCTCGGTTCCATAATGTCAGTATTATCACTGAAGCAATAATAACCAATATCTTTCATGGGATCTAGAATTTCACCCAAGAGTCGATATTTTTCTTGATTCAACGATTTTGAATAGACATACACGTGTTTGAAACGAAGACCGTTCGGTTCAGTTAGGAGACTAAGCATGGTGTTTGTTTTCCACAATTGGAAGGACCACAAATTATAGCGCGTACGCTGTTTGGAAGTAACTCTCCATGCCGTTGTATTTCGCTGTTTGCAGCTTGAGTTAAATCATCGAGATTTACAATAGGTAGTTTTTGAGTTTGAACCACTACTCGCATGTTGTTGTTGTTGATCAGTGTCTATCCGAAATAAAACTGCACAACTTGTCAATATGGTTCTTTATTTTATACATCTAATATTACAATAGATTATTATTATTATTATTATTATTATAACATATTATAGTTTTTCACTTCTCCGTCAAAGGATTGTATTGCACCATGGCATCATGTAATATGAGACAATAGACAACGATACCGGGTTCAAACACCTCCAACGCTTCCATTTCAAGTTTTACATCTACAGTCGAGTGTTTTAGTGATTCATTTTGTTTCGAGCAATCCATTACGAATATTGGACATGTCTTGAATTGCGAATAGTCAAATAATGCATCCTCATGATTGTTGATCGTGTAATATTCTCTTCGAAAATTTAAATAATTTTGGTAGGCTATTATGTACTTGTTAACGTTGAAATCCAGATGCATCGCTTCGTATGGGTAACTTTCCGAGTTGAGGTGTAGCTTTAGATTGCGAATATTCACGTTATCGAAATCGGCCGCTCTTTCCGTCGTTGAAAACTTCTTCCCCTTTTGAAAAGCCACAATTGTCCAGCGAGGTTTCTCCAATTGAGTGGAAGTTTTAATTGGCCATATGTCCGACTGTGTCTGTTTTAAAGCTGGCAATTCATACAGTTCCCATTGACGAAACGGAATCGTAATGGTTGTATTTTTATTGATTTTTTGGAACAGACTTAGTTTAGCACTGTCGCTTAGCATCACATGCGGAATCTTCCATTGAATTTTATTTAACGTTATTTTAGCGTCGTCTGCGGTACCCTTATAACAATCAGCATCGCTTCTGGAACGTATTAACACCAACTCCTGTCGCATATTCACGATAACTTGCTGATAATCTTCCATACTTCCGAATATGTGTTTTAGAGGTATACAGACGGTAAAATGTTTTCTTTGTTGCTTTTAGCGTGTTCCACTTGTAACGGTTCCTCATTCCTCGGTGACCATCCCAAATGCTGTAAACCTTTGCTTTCATTCCATGTGTACGATACGTATCCTTTGAGTGCGGATGTTATACCCGGATTTCTACATGTATCCACTTTCTGACCTCCTAACTCGTAACGTATTTCCTCGAAAAGGAATGGTGCAAAGTTGTTTGTTAGATAACATGTTTTACACCGGCTCCTTCTAGGGCCGAGCTCCATTCCATTTTACCTTCAATATACAGAAACTATCGTATGTTGCGGTTACCAAATCTTGACTCTGTATCAATATACGGATCTCATCGGATAATCCATAATTAGAAGAGCCGTACGGAAGATATGTATGAATATCAGACTTGGTGATGGTCTCATCAAAACGTGCGCTTTGAAAGATGTTTAACGAATCTGCCATTTCTATGTGGTTTTAACCCTATAGATTCCAAAAAGTACTTTTCGCCAGACGTTAATTCACCAGCACGCTCCTGCTTGAGTAAACCATTGTAGGCTCACGTCCTGTATTTATAGTATCATTGAGGAAAGATGGAAGTGGACCTTGGTTAATTCTTAAGCCCATATTCTTTTAGTTCCAGTCGTACCGTAAATGGTTCGCTCTCCCGAAATCGATTAATTCACCCTTCTGGTTCGTTAATTTAATTGAAATATTACCGATAGTATTGGTGTTGACTACCAAATACTGAGGATTGCTAGAATTTTGTCTAAACGATAGCCTGGTGGGACAGACACGTCTATTTCATACAGCACCTTCGCTGGATTCCCGTTTCTATACGAACCTTTGACAATATTACACTCTATGTGAATATTTGTATGTTTAATTATTTGTATATCTAATACAGAGATATGTAAAACGTTAGCTTTCAATATCACCGGTTCAAAACCTAGCATACGTCCAATGGAATCCTTTTGAGTAAAATCTATGTCAAATTCACAGCTAAGCTCACACTTGAGCGTGTTATTATTTGCCCTTAAACTAAAGAGACTTGTAGGAATGTGCGTTTTATATAGATGCTCAGTTCTTCCAACTCGTATGCGCCATGTGGAATTTCAATAGCGTTGAGTTCTGTCGCTTTTATGTAATAAAATTTATCGTTTCCAGCGTGTATATTCCTTATGCTATTACAACCGTAAAATCCGACGACACCGATTACGTAGGTTTTCTCGGAATTAAGTTCGATCGGGGGGTAAAAGTTATTACTCGCTATGTTACCAACACCCTCTACACTGAAGGTGATTGACATGGTGACTGTATGTTCCCAACTACTGAATATGCTATTTATATAGAAACTTTAAACAGAGATGTCCACAATTTGTGGTACCGAATTGTTGCTCTTGAGAGTAATTATGGTATATTTTACAATCGTGAAAATAGTCCAGAACTTCTCTCGGTGGTGGAATATTTCCGAAACTCATAGTACCATACGCTTCCATCACGTTTTTGTAACAAACCCAATGAGTACCACGTCCCATTTGGTTATCTAAATTAATAATACCAGCCTCGTTATTCCATGACAATTTTGGCATATTATCTCTCATAAACACACCCCTAAAGTATGGTACATTCCTTGCGTGATCTCTTAGCTCTACATCAGTCAACGGTCTTTTCGGTAATTTTTGAAGTTTTTTTTTTTTTTATTTATTATTGGTTTCAAGTGCAAAGCCATACCTCCTCCTGACCGATAGGGTTTCAAAATATCACCCCACCGGTTTTCTTTCCTACAGCGATGGCCTCCATTGTACGATTATGGCGCGAAGTTTCATCTAACATTTTCCTTGCACTACTCGATGCGTTAACTGCTTTTGCAATACCCGCTGCCCTCCAGCTAAAGCACCGACCGCAGATAATCCCGCAAATAACGGTATAAGAAATGGTAAAATCCACCCTCTTTAGGTAGCGGAATTACTCTGGGAACGCTTACTTTCCCTTCCCACCTAATCTTTTTACAGTCAGTTTTGCTGCTGTAAGAGCTGATTTATAGCCTTTATGGTTCTAGGACTGTTTTTCATTTTCTTGCTAATTATTCCATGTAATTTCAATAGACTGCTACGCGATCGTTTTGTTCTGCTAACACCCATCCCTAACTTTCGTTTTGCCTTCATTATACCTGCTACAGCTAAAGCCTCTGTGCGTTCACCTAACTTTGCGTCGGGTGCCTTAACACGGTCCCAAGCTTTTCTTTCCAAAATATAATCAGCTCGATGTCTACTAGCCAAGTCTTTACTATCCCTATAACTGATATCGTGAGCTTTGCAGTGAGCGTCTAGAAGGTTGATACCTGGATCACCACGCTGAAGCCTTTTATCTAATTTAGTTCCGGGACCACAATACTGATACCCTGGAATATGGAGCTCAACGGGTAGCTTATTAATGAGAGTATTTATTCATATATGTGATACAGCAAATAGCTAGGTCGATAATGCAACAGCTCCATCATACGAACTGTATTGTGAGAATTTATATCATACTTGTAATTTAACACATTTTCAAAGTCATGATAAATGTTATCGCTGTTTGTTTCATCATCACCATACTCCATCTTACGAAAGTGTCGGTAGTTGTTGACTTGCTCGATGAGATTTTGAAAGAAACAGGGGAGACCGTATGATTCCAGTAAATCCAACCTATAGTTAATTATATCCTTTAAGTTGAAAAGCTCTTCAGAGTCGTTCTTTTTAAACGTACAGTAACGACCGTGGTTTTGCTGAATTGTTATGCTTTTTAATAACCTTTCTGATGATGATGATGATGATGATGATGATGATGATGATGATGATGATGCGCCTTTAACTACTTCCCAATTATAAAAAATGGTAAAATTGTTACCAAGCAATTCTGAACTTTTCTCGTATTCAATGTCCGTCTCCTCGTTGATATTTGACCAATCAATGTGGTTTTCAGTTTCTTGGGAACAAAAAAATTTCATTTCCAAATATGTTTGAAACTTGAGTAGCACCTCCCAATCTTGCCTTTTCATAACAATAAGTCCGTCTGCACATACGATACGTATAACTGCCTCAAGATGCTGCTGCATACTGTATCCAATTTCAATGTATTTGTTTTTTGGAGAATTGGTCTCGAATAAATCATATAAGCTACAATCAATTAAACGTTCATCAGTAGCGGTGTTATGTAAATTTTCAGTTGTGGAAAAGCATTCGGTAGATATAGCTGCTGTGGTAGAACTATCCCCATCATTACAACACCAACACGAACATGTGAAGAAATTATTATTACAACTATTCTTGCTATCCATGTACAGTCTTTTAAAATTCATTTCAATGAACTTGTGTGTTGACTACAAGAATTGATCAATTTGTAACCGTAAATATATATTTTATAATTATTATACGTTTTCCCCCACCTCATAACATTATTATGATGGTGGAGGGGAGAACAGTTCTTGTAAATCTATCATGATATACCTCAGCACGATGTTGTTCTTGTAGTACGGGTGATAAAATGCATTCCAATTGTTTTAATTTACGACGGAAACGTAATCTATCCAGCGCCAAATTTTCCCACAGTCCTCTTCTTGCATTACGATAAGCAAAGGACCACACTATCATTTATACACTACATTTTTAGTCTCATCAATAACAACTTTCCTCATTATGATGTATCTACTCTTCATTTAATCAAGAAATAAAAGTCACTATTTGCAATTAAAAATATTTATAGTTTTTTATTTTCAAACAATTATACATGGATATACATTATTATTATTATTATTATTATTATTATTTTACAGAAATGTTAAATTCGTTGTCTTTCCTACAGTTCCGGTGCTGGTGATGTACACGTCTTTCTCAGCCAGACCTTGTTTAAACGTTTCAATGCGATCTTCTTTTTGAAGTATTCATAAAATCGTAAAGGAAGTATACACTTAAAGTTTTCAGTTTCAATGACAATATGCTTTCCATACTTCGTGTCGATTGTATCGATATCAATCACTTTATATTTTGCACCCACCTCAAACTCTTTTACATTCGTGAAGGGTTTACAGAAAGTGCTACTGTTCAATGCAGATAGATCCATCTTTACTGATTCGAGCACGCTTTTGAATTATAGTTTCCACCGGAACTGTCTCTCTATATATATTTTTTTCAAGGTAGAGGGGGAAATTGCACCAGTAGGCTAATCTGCATCTGATGATGAATAACTGCTACCATCAGGAGATGCTGCCCATTTTTTTATGTCGTTGCAAAACTGATGCAATTGTACGCTTTAAGTTCTTCTACAAAACATTTTCCACATATTTTTTTTAAATTTAAATACTTTTCACATATCGTTACTCCTGTTTCATACTTTTTCACTAACACGTTACACTCCGCTTCACTATAATCACCTCGTCCGTAAACAGCCTCATGTTCAGCATCGAATACTAATGCCGAAAATTCTTGTTTCAAGCGTTCCACCGCTGTTCTCAGGTCGGATGCTTTGATCCATTGCTCTTGAGCGTATGCCATCCACATGTTATACACACAACAACACTCACTACCCCTATTTCCTTATATTGTTACTCTAAACTATCCCCACTATGCAGATATGACCTACTTTTTATGCATAGCTTACGAAAATGTAACCTCTACTTAGTTTTGAAAGTCATCACGAGTGATCTTGAAGTAGTTCCTTTATGACGTGGAGTACCTATCACAACATGTTTAAACTTGTTTATACCAGTAATTTCTAGTTTTAGCTCTGACCTTGACCTTCAATGAACTCATGACCTACTTTTTATGCATAGCTTACGAAAGTGTAACCTCTATTTAGTCTTGAAAGTCACCACGAGTGACCTTGAAGTGGAGTAGCTCCGGTCCTATATTACTTGACCTGCTCCAAAAATTCTCTCACCCAAAAGCATGCTTCAAACGTCCTTGAGGCGTGGAGCGCGTTCTGGCATAATGAGAAAACTCACTTGACCTTGAAATAAATCCCATAAGATTTACATGGGTGACCTTGAAGTGGAGTAGCTCCGGCCTTATATTACTACTGTCGTCTGTTATTATGACCTCATTTTGAGATAAGAGAAAAATAAAATACATGTTTGGAATGTTATCAAAAACTGCTTTCGAATAACGCTTTTATTACTGTACAGTCTATTAAAAATGTTGTTAACCTTGACACTTGACCCAGTAGGAGCTACCCGATGCAGGTTTATGTAGGAGGTGCACATCTTAAGGGATACTCTACCAATTAGCTTAAACAGATTTGAAATAACTTGAACCATTTGTTCTGTAATCGCGAACAGGAACATTGATCGTTAACCCCAATTTGCAAGAAATTGATCATGTGTCGAAGTATATGAAGTATATATACACGATGCCCAAAATGTATGGAATAATGGTTCTGCAGCCGTAACTGTATATTTTATCACAAAACTTTCAAGATAAAAGTTGTTCGACGAAATAATGTACAAGTCAGAAAGAATAATTGGGTTGTCAATCTTGAGATATGACGTGATCGGCAATTTGTTTTAATCGTAACCCCATCATTTTGTTTCACGCATGTATTCCTCTTTCAATTGTCAAAATGACAGTATAAAAAATTTGATATCTTACATAAGAAAATTTTTGAGAAAAAAATTATTGAAAGTTGGAAAACATATATTTTATTACCAACAAAAACACATAAAAAAACATAACTCAACTCAAGTAGGTACCTAACTAAAACTGAAATTTCTAACAAAAACATTTCCTTTTTAACACAACAATGGCAAAAATGTTCACCATTAACAGCTGTGTAAAGCCCAAAGCCCCAATCTGTCATAAAAGCCACGAATATAATTTCTTAATGAATTAGGAGGTAATAATTGTGCTTCGCCGATTATTCTTTGTTGTAGCGCTTCCAGATTATCGGGTCTGTTTCTGAACAACTTAGATTTTAAATGACCCCATAAGAAAAAAATCTGGAGATCGTGGAGGTCATTCGACAGTCCCTCGCCCACCTACACAACGATTCCGAAAGACTTCATATAAATATCTCCGCACATTTAGAGAGTAGTGGGGTGGTGCCCCATCTTGGTGAAACCACAAATCAACATTTGGAAGTTGTTCTTCACAAGCTGGAATAATTTCCTCTGGTAATAATTGTAAATACCGGGTTCCAGTTAAGTTGTCATTTATAAAAAAGGGCCAATAATGCGTTCACGGCAAATCCCTGCCAATAATGCGTTCACGGCAAATCCTTGCCCATACATTAATTTTTTGTGGTCATTGGGTATGCTGTTGGATCAGCCGACCAGTAACGACAATTATATCTATTTACCCTTCCATTTAATACCTACATAATTGCAATTAAAATTTTAAAGTAAAAACCTTATTTTTTATTTTTAACGCCTCCTAGCGACGGTGATAGACACTAAAAATCACTGTTGGTCCTTAATTCGATTAACAACAATCTCTATAATATGAGACAAACATTTATCCAATTCGGCTCAGTATAACAAGTAAAGATATCAACTTGCGGTTTTTACGTTTTTTTTTGCACATATAATCTACTTTTCGAATCCGATGTCAAAAATATACCGTGTGATTTAATTTTCGGATTAAATGAAAAACTGATATTATAAAAAACTGCGCCCTCTAGCACTTTTATTAGGAACTATTGTGTAACAATGGGAACGGTAATTTGAAATACCTACGTTTGTCTTCCAAACAAGCTTTATTTTACTGAAATTGAATAAGTGGTTTAAAATTTACAGCAATTTTAATAATTAAACTTTCAGTGGCTTCCCCCACTCGTTATGGTCAGTACGCAAATGAACCTTAACCCAAAATTTTGAACTGTGTCCCCTAGTTGTGAAATACGGAACTTCAAAATAATTTCCAGCATTTTCTCATTGCCACATTCTTAATAAATTTTTCTCCCATTGTTGTCAGATTGAAAGGTCCTGAAATACAGCCGCATACCTCGCTTATTTGCTCACCCGGTACATCTTCAGTGGTATTTGATCAATTAGCGAAACAGAATATGTCGAGTGTTTGCAGCTTTTGTAGGTATAACCTCTACCTATAGTACTCGTATTGCAAAACCTACAGTATAATAGTGAGTACGAGGAAAATTAAGTTTCACCAATATTTTTGGCTTTTCCCGGCGATCAGTTGGCCTGCGAGGAATTGGCTGACGGCGATGAAACGCCCGCACAGAATAGTCGCGGCCGTGACTCACGAGGCAGCACTACAATAGGAGGAAATACTGTTATCATACTGTGCACCGGTGCACATTGTTAATGCTTCGTTAATGCCATCTCTTCGTGCAGTGCTCAATTAAAAATTAAAAACACTAACGATAGTATTGAAGTATTGTAACTGCTTCGTTAGTGCATGACTTGCCTTTTCCGAGAAAACTCCACTTCTAGCAAAGCTGGTTTTCTATCTTTATCAGAGAAAGTAACATGCGGTAGTGTTGATGCAAGTAATGAAGCAGTAAGAAAGTGCACCAGTGCTGTTATTAGTGCTTTCAATGCGCGTAGGAACCCAGTACTGAGATAGGAGTGTTTTCTAAGAAATAGTCGATTGGAAAGGTCCAAGTCAATATAAGAGAGCAACCACTAATAATAACTGGTATTGTGGCCTGTTCCTTCCAATAAGGACAGAAACCCTGCACAACAGGGTATCATATTTGACATTTAAAGCAATAAGGCCAATTCTTTTTTCCCCAGTTGAAAATTACAACATTGATACTTCGATTTTACACTATTAAACCCAGAAATCTAGTTTTAGTTGTTAAAACACTGAGGCCTACCGTGTTTCTAACAAAATCGAAATAAAGACGGGAGTTCTTCCATTACAATAGCTTTAAAATCCTGTGCGTCAAATTTCTGAAATTGAGTTTATTCCCCTTAAAACAATGAACCCTAACCTTTTCCTAATAAAATTCAATTGAAAACTGGCATTTGAAATACAGAGAGCTTCATAATGCATTCAACACCATACAAGGATAACTACTTTTTACCTATCTAAAACCGTGTAATCAATATGTTCCTTACAGATTCGAAATAAAAACAAAGTTTCGCTCGTTGACACCAGAAATAAAGTTTTTACAATGTAGTAGTCCAACAAAATCCTGCGCGCAAACATACAGCTCTGAAATTTAGATTTTCTCCGTTCAAGCAATGAGTCTATGGTAACATGATAAAAGGTAAAATATTCAGTAAGTCACCGCACTCATATATAAATCATTAAATTGGGCTGCATAACTTTTGACCTGGACACAGGTTTGGTTATTTATTCAATAATTCTACAATTATGTACAAAATTAGAATAAAATCGCTTAACGTATTTCGAAGATTTGTGTGCTCATATCTTATGTGTTGAACGGCTGCCATCGCAACGCAAATATAAAAACCTGATGGCATTGAGACTTGTTAATCAATGAGTAATGAACAACAGACGTGATTCAACCCGGCTACGATGTCGGTCTTCACAATCACATGTAGTATTGGCTGTCCCATAGCTTAGAACTGTATATAAGGTATACACTTCTGGCTGTCATGTTGCAGTTTTACGGAAGCCGCCATATTGATAGGAATATGGATTTTTCGTGAAAAAATGAGGGCATATTTTTCATCAAAACTGAAGTATACTACACTATTCGAGGTGTATATTCACCCGTACATGCTGCTTTGATGGACATCCGATGTTTATTCCATGTATGGTTGTCGAATCCATAGTAAAGTAAGAGAAAGAAAACAAGTGTATCTACAAATGTTGCAGCAACTTAAAATTCGCGCAGTTTAAAAATATTTGAGTGTCATTTAAAAGAAAGTAGCAATACAAAACATTTTAAGAAAAACCCTGTCTGTAGGTACCTTATGTATGATGCAGCTCTAGCAATGTTAGTGCAAGAAATGACATTCACATATCAAAGTAGGAAAGTGATACTTTTTCTCCCTATGATAGTTTGCTGTATAACGCAAAGCTGTGGACAGCAAATTCCAAGGCAGAAGAAGGCAAGCTTCCCAGGAATGTATTTGATTTTTTCCAGTATCTCAATTTTAACTTGAAGTGACAAACGTACATTTATCTCTCATAACTACACGCATACATTATATCTAGTTGCATAAGAACGATTTAGGACGTGTATAAGGTAACGTTTTGTTGCGAAAGTAATGTCTAATGGAACGCAATAGTTTTTTGTATCCCTAATGTGGAGAACACATACATTCAACGGTGTTTTGAGGGTAGAAATACTTATTCTTGAGAAAGGTAGTAGAAAAAATAAATTTCTTGACGTATTTCATGATAGACTACTCAAAAAATCATTAGAAAAATGACAATACAAAATACTCAGAAGTTAAGACCTGAAATCATTTAGAAAGTTATGGAGAGGTTTATGGATACTGAAAAAATGGAAAGTGGAAAATATACAAGAAGCACTCAAATAAAAAATGAGCTCGTTTTATCTACAGGAGAAAAGAATCCAAAATATCGTCATAGAAGTTGAGGTTTTAGAAAGAATAATTGACAGAACAAGCAAATTTTACAACATTTAAAAAAACCTCTAAAAAGTAAACAAAACTGTTTTGAACCATGGCTAAGAACACTCTTGATTTCAAAAAAAAAAAAAAAACTAAATCAAAATCAGTTCATCTGTATGGGATCTATGATGCCCCAGACAAATATTCAGATACACACGTTAAACTTATAACACCTTCTCTTTTTTGCAGAGGGTCACCTTTCAAACAAAAAAAACAAATCGTCCGTTTGGGAGAACAACTCTCGTTTTTGGTCGGGGGTTAATAAAATATTCATATCATACCGAGTTATAAGAACAATCTTGATGTGACTCTATATACTTGGGACAGGATCAGGGTTGAGTTAGAAACACGCTTTTCACCATACGTTTAAATCAAATAATTCAATTTACTAGCAACATTTTACTTAAAAAAACTAAAAATATTAATATACATATCTTAGATATAACAAATATTTGAAGTATAAACTACATTCCTGGGTGCTTTTTATTAAACTTTTAGTAAACGCATTTGACGATTCACGTCTGAACGTTTGTTATTTTTGTACAATCGTAATTACATTAGTCACAAACATTAGTAACACCCAATTAACGTTAATAGTAGTATAGGGGCACCTCACCTTTCACTTTTTTACGTTACAAACCTCCGAGCTGTGGGGCACCTCACCCTTCACTTTTTTACGTCACAAGCCTCCGAGCTGTGGGGCACCTCACCTTTTACTTTTTTACATACCCACGTGGGGACTTTCACCCTAATTTGGTCGTATTAAGAACCTTTTTTATGGCTTCTTCTCGGAGGCCTTTTTCAACCCTTGATGGAATTTTCACCCTAATTAGAGCATTTTTGGTTGTGTTAAGAACTTTTTGTCAGTTCACACCTATAGCTTCTTTTCCCTAATTACGGCCTATTTGGTAGTTTAGCCCCTGGAAGGTAGGCAAATGCGTGCGCATACAATGTTCTAATAAGGGACCCTAACGCTAACTTGTAAGACATGTGTAGATCTTAAAAACTTGTTCTCGGGCCTTTGTCCCCTGTCGCGGCACCCTGGTGCAAAAAACTAGCTCTTGGGACTTGGCCCCTATCGTGGCCCCCTTGGTGCAATTGTGTGTGGCTTCTAACCTAAAGACAGGTGTAGGCCTTCGCCCCTGTCATAAAAATTTGTATTCTAACAAGGCGGCCCTAATGCAAACTTTAAGACGGGACTTGTGTTAGGTCAGCGCCCTGGCCCCTTTGAGTTAAAATTAATTTTTAGCGCCATCTAGTTGTGTATTTTTAAACAAGCGAGTGTTTTCTGTAATAAAGGTAGCGGTAGGTCTAATTAGGGTTTGTTTGTGCGCCATCTAGTGGTATATAGACTAATGAACATTTTCTGCAGAAGAAGTTGATCATGCACACCTCTCTCTCGTGTATCAGTCCCCCCCCCCTCCTTGCGATATAGCAGGCTCACATTGCATTAATATAAGTAATTTGATTGTAATCTCATTATATTTAGAATTTACATCAGTTCTACATACATAAAGATAAAATTTACATCGATTGGGGCTTGAATCCCGATAGCGCAGTTGGTTAGCGCGGTACTCTAGCAAAGTACAGATCGTAGGTATTTAATAAAATGAATAATAATTTTAAATAAATGATATATTGTTGTTTATAATAACAATAGTATATTTTCAAATGCTAAGCTTTGCTTGAATTTTGTTAATACACTTGTTTTTCCTAACGGTGTTTGAACCTGCACTAACAATGCTGCAGTTAATGCGAAAGGGCGGTTAGATGGGTAGCTACAATAAGTGTGAGATTGGCTTTCTTTTGCACTCTGTTGGTTCAATCATACTGATATTTTTTGAATTGACAGCCGATTTTGTATGATTAAGTTAAATCAGTTTGGTATTTAATTGTTTTGATTAATTTGATTTGATTAATTGATTTGTATGTTTGAGAAAGAGACGAGGGAGAGACGAACACGATCAACCTCTATTATAGAAAACATTCATTAGCCTTCACACCACTATATTGCACCACAAACAACCCTAATTAGTCCTAGAAATATACCGTTAGGTGGCGTCGCCTCTATTACAGAAAACATTTACTTGTTTAAAAAATATACCACTAGATGGTGCCACAAACAAAACCCTGATTAGTTCTAGAAATATAACGCTAGATGATGCCACCTTTATTACAGAAAATATGCATTAGGCCATACACAACTAGATGACGAGGCAAATTCAAATTTCCCAACAAGCGCCACGACAGGAGGGCTCAGGCCCTAACACAGTTTCCTATGTTTTGTCTTATAAGCTAGCAATAGATCCCTTATTAGAAGAACACAAGCTCAAATTTCTCGCAATAAGTAATCAGAGTTAAACACTTAAATACAAATCCAAATTCAAATTTACCGCCAAGGGGCCAGGGGCCAAGACCCGAAAGTAAGTAAGTTGCGAAGTCCTATGTCTGTCTTATAAGTTAGCATTAGGCTTCCTTATTATTATTATTATACAAGTTCAGATTTCACCTCATAGATGGCGTCACAAACAAATTCAAATTGTTGGTCATGGAGCGAGGGACTGAAAGTAAGTTGCTAAGCCTTACATCTGTCTTACAAGTTAGCATTATACCCCTTATTATAATACAGATTCATATTTCCAGCCATAACCTGCAGAGACTTAAATACAAATACAAATTCAAATTTTCCGCCATTGGGGCCTCGATAACGGACAAAGCCCCGAGAGCAAGTTGCGCAGCCTTACACCTGTCTTACAATCTCGGTTATGCTCGGAGAGGTTTGGAGTGGGATTGCCGAAACAGCCTTCGCCGAAAGCATCGCGTCGCGAAATTTTACCTATATGAGATATGATATGGTAAAGATCTGCCGGTCATAACTCAAAATGTTTCCGTAACTACACTCTAATATCTTCCCTAGGGGCATGTTTATAAATCTAAAAAGCCTTTTTTCGACAGTTCATCCGAGACAGAACCTGTATGTAAAGCCGTCTTATGTGATAGCAAGGCAGGCTCTTATCGCTAAAAATTCAAAGATTAAACGAGGCCGGTATACTTAATTTAATTATAACCCTTTTTCTTTGACAGAGGTAATTCAGCTAAGATAGAGCTTGTAATGTGTATAGAGGCAAAATCTAGCTTAAAGAAGAAGAAGGCACAAGTCATGTTTTCGGCGTATACACCACTGTATTGAAGATGCGGTCTTGTGTGTATTAGAAAACATGCTACTGATCCGGAGTTGGATAAAGAAACATGTACGACTATTAATTCAAAACTTTGTTAATCTTGTTATGATAAATAAAATGTAGATATGTTTGCATGTTGATATTAATCCGTGAAAATTTTTCCGACAGTTGTTGATTTGTTGTAGGTATATTTACACTATTTTAGGTTTATATCACGGTGGTAGATAAAGAGGTATATGCACGAAGTGGTGCACCGCGGACCCACTTCGTGTTAGAAAGAGATAGAGCTTAGAGGGAGTGAACTTTATACAATATTTACGGCGCACGCTGTTTTATTTTTGAAGTTTTAATATTCATTCAACTGATTTTTAGTGAATAGAATGGTGGTTTATTTATGGTCCGAGGAAATATGGAACAATGGTTTCTACCGGAATTTCTGCACAGTGTTGTTAACATAAGTAGCTTGTCCCACTATGTTAGTTTTACAAATCCTGATGTTTATCTAGTAAATAAAATAGAAGACGGTTAAAATAAGTAACGAATAGAATCGGTCACAATAGTGGGTTGGATTCACAAATGTAAGTGCAAAAGAAAATGAACTCTGTTGTACTAAATTTTATTTTATTGACAATATTTGTTTCATAACCTTTCAGCAAATACATGAAATAAAATGTACGCAGTGAATAAAGCTTTATTAATAAATTTCAGTTGTAATTTCTAAACACAAAATTGCACATACTGGAAATAGATTGTGTAAATCTAAAAAAATTCTAGGGGACGGTCATAAAATCGAAGTTTTCATACATTCGTATATTATTTATAGGTACAAAGGAACATAAAAATTAGGAAGAGTGCAGTCTGGATTCCTTCTTCTTCTTTGCCTTGACCTATTGCTATCTCTATCATCTTGTTTATAGTATTGTTTTATTATCACTTACATAATAATACACAGATCTTGACATTATATCTGCATCATGTTGTTTGCATGGGTAATGTTTAGTATTCGGGGAGGCACTTGAAAATTTGTCAGGAGTAAAGTACCCTTATTTTACAAAATATCGAAAAATATTGTTTGAAAAGGTTGTTCAGTATTAAAAAATACATTTAAATTTAAAGCCACGGCCATCTAAAATAAGTTTTATTTCTTGACCCATTTATTTAAAATTTGTCTAAAAAATAAAATATTCTTAAAACAAGAGGTCCTGTACACAACGGGTTATTAAAATAAAAACCTGTAATGTTACAAGTTACACAATTATGATTAATTTGTTTTTAAAGTAAAATAATTTTCAAAGTTTTTGGTGAACAAATGTTATTTTTATTTATTGTTAACATCAAAAATTGTCCTAAATCACACAGCAAATACAGATACAGGAAATAATATTCAATCAAAATGAGTCAAAAACTATCACAATAAAGTTAGTATCTTGGCACAGGTTGATTTTATGGCTTTCATGCCCAAAATAATTGTTTTAACAAACGAATAACGAGTATTTGACATTAAATGCTTTACGTATTTTTTAAATATTTATTACTAGTTGTTGTTATTGCTTATTTTGTTACTGTTTGATAATAAGTTCAATTGAAATAATATTAAGATGCTTACAAAAGAAGAGAAAGTTGAGATTATTTTGTTGTGTGGGGAAAATACTCCAAGCAGACAAGTTGCAGACATTTTTAATGCCAGGAATCCTAATCGCAATATAAATCATACTACAATGACCCGTATTTTAAATAGATTTAAAGAAACAGGCAGTATTGACAACATTTTCAAAAAACCGTCACACCTCTGCAAAAGTATCTACAGAGGTGGAAGAGGAAATGTGTTTAATGGTTGTGGAAAATGGTAAGACATCAATTAAACAGATATCGGCATGTCTGGATGTACCGCCTAGAAAAAAAATAAATTTAAATCTTCCTTGCCAAAATTCATAAATACTCTAAAAGGATTTTATTCCAAGATTTGAGTTTTCGGCATTGTATCAGGGAGAATACGAAGATAATTCACGATTCCCAGTAAATACTTTATGGACTGATGAAGCAACATTTACATCTAATGGAACATAAGTTCACAGAACTGTAGGTGGTGGGCTACAGAAACCCCTCATTTTAGTGTAGAGTGCAAGGATCAGAGGTAAACGCCGTGCGTGGACTGTTAAACGATACTTTGATTGGTCCCTTTTAAATGCCACATAGACAAAGAAACAAAATTTGGTACCAATTAGATGGAGCATTGTAGTGCAACAATACGATAATTTTTAAATGGAACATTTAATGGAAAATAGATAGGACGTTACTCAGAGTATTCCATGCCAGCACGCTCACCGGACCTAACCCCAATGGGGTTTATTGAAGAAGAAAGTTTACAAGCATCATCCTTTTAGAGATAGAGACCATTTAGAAACTGTGATTACTAATTGTGTGAGGGCCATAAAATCAGAGCACATTATGAATGCAGTCAACGATATGGTAAGAAGAACTGAAGTGTGGATGTTGCGGGATGAACATCATACTGAGATATAAAATAGTGACAAGTGGGACCATATCAAGCATCGTTTGTTTTTAAAGCCCACTTAAAACCATTATTTTGAGATGGAATCGTTGCACCAAAAACTTTTAGGATAATTTTTTTAAAAGGAAATTAATCATAGTTATAATAATTGAGTAATTTGTAATATTAATTTTTAATAAAAGCTGTGTACAGGATCTTCTTTATTTATTATTTTAAGAATATTTTATTTTTTAGACATTTTAAATAAATGGGTAAAAAAATAAAACTTATTTTAGATGGAGGTGACTTTAAATCTAAAAGTATTTTTTAATACTGAACAACTTTTTCAAATATATTTTGTAAAGTAAGGGTACTTTACGCTTGACACGAAATCAAATTTTCAAGTGCCCACCGTAATACTAAATGTGGTTTTCTATTTTTTGTTGCTGTATATTTAGTTTTAGGGGATGCATAAACTTTTATCAAGAATAACTTTTTGTCGAAAAACCCATAATAAAGAAGTTTCCCATATGGTGCGTACTTTGGGAATGACATTGTATATAATACACAAAACTTGCTTAAAAAATGAGGCGGTAAACAAAGGAACATAGGAAGACATAGTATGTGCTGTCAATGACAAATTACACTTGCCTTATCTACATAAATAGATATTTTTAAAAATGGTTTAAATATCACATTCAATGTAAAATTGCTAGAGCGCTGGTGGTGTAGTGGTAAGAGTCGTCTTCCCCACTGTTGGTGCGGGTTCGATTCCTGACGCGTGCACTTTTTTTTCTCTTAGGTTACAGTAGTTTTGTTCATCTAATCTACTTTTGTTAGGTTATTGTAGTTCTGTTTATCTAATCTAATTATGTTAGGTTACAGTAGTTTTGTTTTCTTTATCTAAAAGAGATACTCGCTAGCGCATCGGCACATCCTATGTTTCTTTGTTTACCGTCTCCTCTTAAAAATGCGCAATTCGCCACAAGCGTGCACACCGAAATTGATCTTTGTTTACACCGCACAGTTGGGTTCGCATTGTCTCTCTCAAAACTCGATCCACTGGATCATTGTATATGTCAGTAATTATTAATTAGTTACAATAAAACTTAAAAACTAAGATACATCTTACTTATGTACATGCAAAAATGTGTCCTAATTAAATTGATAAAAATTAAACAACTTGTAACCTCTTCTGCACCATGCTCCTCTAAATATGTAAATTACAGTGATTTAGAACTCACGTTGAAGAGAAGAGAAGAAAAAAAATTAAAAATTACAGAAGGTAAAATTGAAAAAATTCATCCTGCTATTGGTGACCTCTGCTGTCACCACACTCGTATTTGTTGATAATGCTGTAGAACAATAAAATTTACATAGTTATGCTACAAGAAAAGTTGAGATTAGGATAACATTGAAATATTATAAAACAAGTAAATAATGTTGGAATGTATTTAATCCAGTTTCAATACATAAGGCGCCATATGTGAAAAAAACTTTTGTAGATTAGTTGTTCAATCTTAGCACGAGGTGGCACCAGTGAAGTTACATCTGCATTTTAATTTTTTAAGTTTTTTTGACATATCTACAATGGCGTCGGTCTTAAGTTTTTTTTTTTTTGTAACGTTTACGTATATTTCTGAAACGGTATTTTGTATTAAATTTTTATCAAACTGACATGGAATTATTACTTTTTAATTCCCACAGGTTATGGGACAAGTGCGTTTAAGTTGAAAATATTGGTATAAAGTGCTAAAAATTAATGTTGAAAGTACAAATTATCGAATAGATTGAAGATAGTGCCGCGTTAAGTTCAAGAAACCTATTCAAAATGACAGATAACTCAAGCATATCATAGAATTTGAGAAATTAGCTGGTAGGGAGAACTTCAACAGCTGAAAATTTGGTATGAAAATGGCACTTATCCATAAAAATCTATGGGTTTGATTAAAGGTTATCCAGAGGCGGATACAACAAAAGAGGAGGTTAAACATAGAGGGCTTTGGCTAAAATATGTCGAATGGTACAACCCTGTGCTTATCCACATGTGCGAAATGATATGTCAGCACAAGAAGCCTGGCAGAATTTACTCAAGACTTATGAAGATAAGGGATTGTCAGGGCAACTAGGGTTAATCCGGCAATTAGTAAGAATTAAACTGGAAGATTTTGAAACTATGGAGGCATACATGAACGAAGCTATGTCATTAGCCCAGAAACTAGAGGATATGCAACGTCCAGTTGATGATGAATTTTTGGGAGTTATTTTGCTGAGCTGCCTTACTGCAGAGTATGATCCTATGGTTATGGCTATCGAGCATTCTGTGCAATCTATTACAAGCGACTTTGTAAAAACCAAATTGCTTCAAGGTGACAAATACGACAAGGACAGTCATGAAGTAGATTTGTTGTCATAGAAGATGATAATCTTGAAGGGGAGAAAACCTGGCATAAAATGTTATGCATGTGGAGGTTATGGCCATTACAAAAATCAATGTTGGAAGTTTTCAAACTAAAAAGTTTGGCAAGGAAAGGATCAAATATTCAGGCAAGCATCACAAGGATAAAAAGGATGTAAAAACAAAGAATGCGTTGCAGACTTCTGTTATGGATGAAACGGTTCAATGTTCTCAGAACTGGTACATTGACTCTGGGGCAGCCACACATATGACATTAGAGAAAGATTGCCTTATTGATTTCAAAGACAATATTGATTCCAAAATTGTTGACAACAATCAAAAAATCTCTGGTGCTGGGATCGGAAAAGCCAAGGTGCATACCAAGAAGGGGATGAAAACCATTTCAGAAATTGCATATGTGCCAGAATTAAGGGCAAATTTGCTGTCTGAGTAAAATGGTTGGAAATGGTCATGCTTCAGTGATTCAGGATGAAAAATGTTATATATGTGACAGTGAAAAGTTTCAAATGAAGGGCGAGGTTGTTGCCACTGCGACCATGAAGAATGGACCTACGAATTAGATGTTTTAGAGAAGCAAAGTTTGCTTTCTATAGAAAATCTAAATACTGAGGAGTTATGCTAGAGGACCTGAACTGAGTCAGCATGCCAGCTGTTAAAAAATGGAATGGCTTGGTGTACAACAATGGAATAGGTGAGCAATGTCAAAAATGTTTGCTAGGAAAGCAAGCGAGGCAACCATTCAAGAAGGCAGGAGGTAAGTGAGCACATAGCATGTTAGAGTTAGTACATACAGATTTAGGTGGGCCTATGCCAGTATCTTTGTGGAGTGGGCCAAGATATATGTTTGTTTTGATAGATTATTATACCAGAAAGATTTTTGTGTCCTTTTTAAAATCAAAGAGTGAAGTCTTAAATTGTTTTAAAGAATTTCAAGTTTTTGTTGAAAATCCGTCAGGGCATAAGATCAAAAAGGTCCAAAGTGATAATGGCTCTGAATTTCTATATAAGGTATCGAAGAACAAACCACTATTAGGTACACACCTCAACAAAATGGTGTTGCCGAGTTAACAAACAGGACAATTGTGAAAAAGGCTAGGTGTCTTCTGCAGGAGGTAAATCTGGATGAAAAGGTATTGGCTGAAGCCGTCAACACTGCAGTTTATTTAAAGAACCGATCACCTCACAAAGCTGTAAAAAGGTTTACACCAGAGGAAAAGTGGTTTGGATCAAGAATTAATCTAAAATACTTAAAAGTTTTTGGCTGCATTGTACAGGTTCATATTCCAGATCAATTAAGAACGAAGTTTGATTCTAAAAGTAAGGAATATATATTTGTAGGCTATGACGAACATCCAGAGATGTCGTTTTCTTTGAAAATCAATTTAAATCTAAAGAAAACAGTAATGATGTGGTAAATATAAATTGACACATACATGAGGAAGAACCCTTAGAGGTTCATACTGAAACAGAAGAGGAAGAAAGTACATCCTCTGATACTCACTAGTGGTGATAAAGCAGATGTTTCTGAAGATGTATTACCACTAAGAAGACCAGAAAGGATGAGTAAAGAAAAAGTTTATTCAGATCATGCGTTGTATTTAGTTTTGGAAGGGCTTAACGAAGGGTGGTTGTGATGCAGAGAAATGAATGAAGAATATGCATCAATGATGGACAATAAGGTGTGGACAAGGGTGATTCAAAAGGCGAAAAGATATATAAAGCAAGACTGGTTGTTCGTGATTTTACTCAACAGTATGGACTATACTGAAACATTTTCACCCATTGTTAGAAACTCTACTTTAAGAATGCTTTTTGCCATATAGCTGTAAATATTGATTTAGAAATTGAACACATTGATGTTACCACAGCCTTTCTTAACAGTGATTTAAATGACAGAATTTTTATGACCCAACCAGAAGGTCATGTTAAAGATAATAAAATCTGTTTATTAAATAAAGCTTTGTATGGGCTAAAACAAGCTTCTCGTATGTGGAACTTAAAAGTTGAACAAACTTGAACAGGCTTGGGTTATAAAATGTTGAAATACAAACCTTGTGTTTCTATCGAAAAGGTTAACAAGTACAATTATTATTGTTGCCTTGTACGTTGATAATTTTTTACTTGTTTTACAAATAATTGTGATGATGTTAAAAGCTGTTTTGTCCGAGAATTTTAAACTTAAGGACCAAGGTCAAGTCAAGAAATATATACGTTTAAATATTAGGATGGATAAGAGTAAGCAGGAATAAAGAATAAATCAAAAACATTATATTTTGCATCTACCTATTGAACCTATATTAAAGTTAGAAAAAGGAAAATATGATGAAGACATTCCTTATAGATGTCTCATAGGTTCTTTGATGTTTTTGGCAGTTAACTTAAGACCAGATATAGCCTTCTCTGTAAGCTACTTGAGTCAATTTAATACCTGTTACACAAATACCATTTTCAGTATGCTAAGAGAATTTTGAGGTATTTAAACGGAATTATAGATCAGAGTTCAGTTTTTAAAAGGAGTGATTTGGAAATTACAGGATTTTGTGATGCTGATTGGGGAAATAATTTGATTGATGGAAAATCATATACTATTTATCTGTTTATATTATCACGAGGAGCAATTTCATACGAGTCTAAGAAGAGAGCATCAGTAAGTTTATCTAGTATTGAAGCAGAGTACTAAGCTATATTTTTTAAAGAATTACTTAATGAAATTTTAAAAATTGATAAACCAGTTTTGGTCAAAGTGCTTATAAATTAGTCTCAAACCCTGTGTTTCATAGCACATAAATGAAAATATCATTTTATAAGAGAGGCTAAAAGAAAGATATATTTTACAATACATTTCAACAAATGAAATTCTGCTGATATTTTTACGAAAGTTGTGCCTGGACTCAAACACAAGTACTTTGTAAACTGTTTGGATGTAATTAATTTTGAATTAAATACTTGTAGGTGTACTATAAGTTTCATTATGTTTTTATTTCACTGGATTAAGTGGGGCTGTTGGAATATATTTAATCCAGTTTCAATACATAAGGCGCCATATGTAATGAGAAAACTTTGTCGATTAGTTGTTTAATCTTAGCACAATGGCGTCGGACTTAAATTTTTTGTTGTAACATTTATGTATGTTTCTGATACGCTGCTCTGTATTAAATTTTTATCAAACTGACATGGAATTATTGTTTAATTCCCACAAATAACAGAAAACATTTGTTACATATTTGAAAAATAAAGTAAACCAACTTTTTAAAGTAAAATTAAAAGGCATTCTACATTTTCAAACAATTACACCTATCCTTTTCATTCCACAATGCATGTTTAGCTTTAATTTTCAAAATATTAATTTTATTTGTGATTCTACATGTAACTTTTGCCTTTATCACTTTGTAGTATTATCCTAATCTCCACTTTTCATTTTAGCATAGGTATGTACATTTTGATGAAGCTTTGTTATCGTAACATCTGAGGTGGTCATATGTTTTTCAAGCACTGAACTAACCCTTACTTGGATGAGCTAATTTTATTTGATTTGCTACATGTAATTTGTTCCCGTATCACTTATTACTATTATTCTAATCTCCACTTTTCTTTTAGTATAACTATGTACATTTTGATAAAGCTTTGTTATTGCTAACATTCAGGGTTATTGTTTATTCTAAATTACTGAACTAACCTTACATAAATTAGCATGGTGCAATGAGGTAGCAAGTTGGTTACAAAATTTTTAATATTAACTTTCATAAATTTTTCTTTTTTATCAACTGGGATTGCTGTTTATTTCTAAATCACTGTGAGTTACATATTTAGAAGAGCATGGTGACAGGAGAGGTAACCACTTGTTTAATTTTTCACTTTCCAATTCAATTGGTAACATCCTATTTAGTTACACAAGGCAAAATTAACAATAAATTTACTGGTTTACTGGTTAAAGAATCAAGATAATTGGAATACCAGTTATGAAGCAGTTCAAGAGAATGAGTCTTAGCGTGTATTGAAGTACAACACATGTGAATAGAATTTAAGTTCTTATCACAAGAATAGAATGCACTGTACATTACTGAGTTTTTGGAAGTGGTGTTGTTTCTTTTAACAATGTAAAAAGTGTGTAAACATCTAATAGAATATGTTGGAACATTGAAAACATCGTGATTAATAAACTTTTTCTGAATTTTTTCAATATGAGTAATATATTTTCCAGGATTCAAACTCTACTTACTTCTCACAAGTGCGTTGCATAATAAAATTTAACAATAAACAACCAGAAAAGCCACGAGGTATTCTGAAAACGAAACCTTAAGTTTCTCAGAGTTGTTTGTACAACTGACTTTCGATTCGCAGTTAAAAAGATAGTTTAGAGTCGATTATAACTCCGAGATCATGAATTTTATCCCAATGTTGTTTAAATAGTATTGGTGTAAGATGGGTTAACTTTACATAAGAATCATACATGGATACTTTAATCAATTGGAACAGTTAACTCAAATACTCAAAAAATACATCATCATCTTGAAGGTCTTTACAACCTACAAGGGAATTTATTTGCATAAATAAAAAATTCGAGTTTAAACAACTACAAACATCATTTCTGAACATGCAAAGTGGTAGGGGATTAATGTGAGGCCCTCAGAAGATGCGTTTAAGTAAAAAGATGTATAATTATTATATGTAACAGTTAAAGAATCTATTGGAGAGGTAAGACTTTAGGTACCTTAATCCTCTGCAACTTTATCAAAAGTAACATATGGTTAACTTTATCAACAGCCATTGCAAGTTCAGTGTACACAGCAACCACAAGTGACACATTTAACTGAAATAATGTTACCAAACTACATATGAGTGATACGGTTTTAAAGTAATATAAGTTACACTTCCAGGCATCAGGAAATCTACTTTGTGAGAGAGATTTGTGGAATATAATTCGCAACGGAATTAACGAACCTCTACAGGATTGAATGAACAAATTAGGAATAGTATCGTACCCTCATCAAGGGCGTCAATAGCAACAGATATGAATTTTTTAGTTATGTGTAACAACGGAATCTTAGAATAAAGCTATATAATGATGTAAGAATGAAAATTGTTAATCACATCAGCGGTTTAGTAAAAGGGTTTAAAGAAAGTCGCAAAAGGTTACAAATACATTGACTGTCATCAGCTATCATACCCTTTACACGTCAAGATCAATTATGGTTAGATAATCACTTATAAAGGACATTTAGTCGATTGAATTTGTTTTTATGATTTTACTTTTTTCATATTTGCATTTTTTGTGGTGTATGAAAAATGATCCGTGGTCTAAGACCTTAGTTTCATGATGCAGGCCGAGTGTATCAATTTTGATACACTGCCTAATTTGGTTTTCTTTTGTTTGAGGTAGGTCGACTAGATACAGTTAGAAGCGTATAAAGTGAAAGACAGTGTAAAAGTATTTGAACTAAAAGACAGCGTGATAAAGTTGGCTTATCATTTTTATCTAAATATTCATTATCTGATAGATGGATATTTTGTTTTATGCTTATGAACCTGTTTCGTGACATAGCATCTTTCACTATTTGTACGCCTTTATCCTCATCAGATGACCAATACATGTGTAACTGTGGAAGTGTATGGTATCCGCTTAGAATGAGTATACCTAAAAATTTTTCTAGGTCTTGTACATCTAACCGAAAACTATGTCGATTGTTATCTCGCGCATATTTCATAGAATATTGAATAATTGACTTCATAACGCTTTTATCAAAAAATAATTGAAAGAATTCCGTAGGAGGTTTTCCGTGCAAACTTTCTGTTAAATGTTTTAGATCTTCAGCTTCATTAGATTGGGGGCTACTTTCGTAGTCGATAGATGTTTTACACCACGAAATATTTGAAGCAATATTAGCCAACTTCCTTTTTTTGATGTTGAAGTCGGCTGATGCATTATGCGTATAATTTGGCTTATCAACGTCAAGATCTTTTTCCGACATTTTAAATTCTTCATCATTGCTTTCGTACTGCACTACTACCTCATAGGTACCGGCTGCCTCCTTCGGTAGAACGTTGATCTCGCCTAATTCTTCGTCATCAAGACACTTGTTACGGTAACTTTAATTGGTAACAAAATTTATAAAGCCAAGGCTCGGTGGTTCAGTGCTAGTAGGCATTGGGGTGGGTTAATACAGTTAAATAATTATACATAATATTATATACAGAAATAAAATAAAATAATAATCAGGAAAAATGGACGCCACGTACTTCCAAGATAGTTATATTTGTAATTTACCTTAGTTCGAAGTACGAAAAACTAAATAAATCATACAAAAATTATGAATAAATAGACACAATGGGGTCACAAAATTATAATCGCCATCAAAAACAGATAAATGGTCTAAATGGTAACATAAATTTGACAAGTAATAGAGATACCCGTAAGGATTGATTAATAAAAAAGGAAATAAATATTATTTTAATATAACATTGAATGATTGATCCAAATTACCTTAAATTAATCCTCGAGCAACAAAAAAAGGAGGAAAAGTGATATTAGTTACGTTAATCTTACAAAGTTTTCAGAATTCGGTTTACCCAAGTAAATAAGCGATCAAGTATATCAATAATCTCACCTGAAAATAACTTCTTTCCGGTGTCGTTTCCTTGCGCAAGTAACGTCCGAAATTACAGAAGCTAAATGGAAAAGAAAACAATAATAATTCGGACCTTAAACAATAGGTTGGCCCTAGAAAATGGATACATTAATTACTTGATTGACAACAAATTCGAATACTGAAGGTACACTAATAAATTAGGTTACAATAGGCAAACACATAGTTAAAGGTAAAGTGGTTTACAATATTGATAAATAATTGAAACTTAAACAAAATTATGAATTTAGAAAGAAATCAAATAAGCAAATAGTGACAGTGAAATTTTCACGTATAAATTAAGACTATAAAAGTAAGATAATAATTTATGGAAATGACTAAATTTTAGCTAGGCAAGTGATCTAATATTAAAAGTAAACAATTACTAGGTAAATTCGTGTGAGCAGACAGTAGTTTTCTTTATAAGTCATTAAATTAGAATTTCTTCAGTCGTAAGAAAAATTCAAAATGGCAGCGGTGTTATTTTTCTATTGACGACGCTGGATCAACTCGAAGTGGTAGTGGGTAGGTAATATACGTAGAGGGAGAAAATAAGCGAAAACGAAAAGGAAAGAAAAAACGCTACGAAAGAAAATATAACATTAAATGACGGAATGATTCACAAAATTACTGACCTTGTAAGCTGGTAACCACAAGCGTTAAAATTAGATAAGGAGAAACACAACACTCTTGAACGCTTAAAACCGTAATAATTATCACGTAACTTAAGTGACGCGAACTAGCATCAGGTTCAGCACAAAAATTAATTATTCATTGATTGAGAAATCCGGAAAATATCCGTTTTATTTTTAATTAGAAAATCATGTCAATGAATCGCGGTTCAAGTGAAGCAAAAAAATATCCAACTCACTTTTTTTTTTGTGTGTGTACCCTTGCAACCACGGAAACAGAAAAACAAAAAAACGAAACTAAAAGCGGAAACAAGGGTTCGAGATTAACGAACGCAATACACCAATGAGAATCAAGTAAACTGCAAACGTTATCCGACAGTAAAGAAAAATGAAAACAATTTATTCCATAGAATAGCGATCCTAGAAATGTGACCAAATTAATTAAGATAACGTTACACACTCCTCATCAGTAAGTGCATCTACGTCTGGTGGGATGTAAGCGACATCAATTTCATCAAACGCATCAATATCCTCAATCAATGCTTCCAGCTCTCGCCGAGTTAGTGCTCTTTCAGGATTATTCTATAAATACACTTTTTAGGTTAGATATATAAAAAAACATGATTGATTTACTACCTACCATTATGCAGAATTTATATACCGATTTTGTATAAAAAACAATAAACACAATGCACACAATTGTCTAACACAAAAAACTACGACAGAACAGCCACTGTTTGCGATAAACTACTTGAAATGTGGTTGTTTGATGGCACTTCTAGCGCTACGATTGAAAATACCTTAACTGTTTACTTTAACCCCCATATCCAGCCAATGTTGCGTTTGCGCAACTCTGTAATTTAGCACTCAATCACACGATCTTTTCTCTTCATTGCATCAAGTAACCTTATCGTTTATTATTCTTGTAAATCTTTGGAAACATACTATTGACACGACATTTGATTAGTTCAAATAAAAAGTACCTTTACCTTACTTTGATTTCAACATGAAACACGGCCATAAAAACAACAATCTTTAAATAATCACTAGAAAAGTAATATTTGTTTTAAAAAAAAATTAAAATTAGAGAAGATACCTATGAAATGTATATTGTAACCTATAATAAGTATTATTGGGAAAACATTTTACGAAATCATTAAAAAAAATTATAAACATAACGTTGCGCTAACGCATCATTGGCTGTTAATGGGTTAATAGGACAAAGCACATAAATAGAAAATATCATTTTATAAGAGAGGCAGTAGAAAGAAAGGATATATTTTTACAATACATTTCAACAAATGAAATGCCTGCTGATATTTTTACGAAAGTTGCGCCTGGACTCAAACACAAGTACTTTGTAAACTGTTTGGGATGTAATTAATTTTGAATTAAATACTTGTAGGTGTACTATAAGTTTCATTATGTTTTTATTTCACTGGGTTAAGTGAGGCTGTTGGAATATATTTAATCCAGTTTCAATACATAAGGCGCCATATGTAATGAGAAAAACTTTGTCGATTAGTTGTTTAATCTTAACACAATGGCGTCCGACTTAAATTTTTTTTTTGTAACATTTATGTATGTTTCTGTTACAGTGCTCTGTATTAAATTTTTATCAAACTGACATGGAATTATTGTTTAATTCCCACAAATAACAGAAAAACATTTGTTACATATTTGAAAAATAAAGTAAACCAACTTTTTTAAAGTAAAATTAAAAGGCATTCTACATTTTCAAACAATTACACCTATCCATTTTCTTTCCACGATGCATGTTTAGCTTTAATTTTCAAAATATTAATTTTATTTGTGTTTCTACATGTAACTTTTGCCTTTATCACTTTGTAGTATTATCCTAATCTCCACTTTTCATTTTAGCATAAGTATGTACATTTTGATGAAGCTTTGTTATTGTTAACATCTGAGGTGGTCATTTGTTTTTCAAGCACTGAACTAACCCTTACTTGGATGAGCTAATTTTATTTGATTTGCTACATGTAATTTGTTCCCGTATCACTTTTTACTATTATTCTAATCTCCACTTTTCTTTTAGTATAACCAAAGAGTATATAATAGGGAAGAGAAACAATGCCCTTTAAAAACAGCGTCATGATAAAAGTTAGTCCACCGCTTTAAAGCGCTATTGTCGGCCCCCTAGTAGAGGACTAACGAAGTAATGTAACTAGAAAAAAAAAAACATTCCCTTTAAAATTTTACCGTTTTTCTTTTACGGCGTTGTGACATTTACCTGTCCATTCATTTCATTTTCTTGCTTTAACAATAACTTGTTTGAGGATCTATTGTTTTGGTTTTAGGTAATATACGCCATAAAATTTAAAATGCGATTCATTCCTTTCTGTGCTTATTAAACACGACATATTTCTAACAACACATATTAAATAATATTTTTGTTTTTAGAAGTAGAGAATGTTTATTATTGAGTTCTTCGTAACAATGCATAAGATTTACAAAACTTAAAGTGAATTAAAATTATTAAATAAGATTAAAATCTGTTAAACTTGTTTTGAGTATTGTAATAAAAAAATCTCCTTCAGGTAAACTGAAAACAATAGTGCTGACTCATTAAGGAACATTACAATATTGTTTGTATTGGTTATTGTTATTTATTGTTTTTATTGTTGAGTATCGGCCCATCAAAAGCGTATTGTGCTTATGCCGATTGTAACCAAACTCGTGCTATTAATCCGGAACTTAGTTTTTTCCGGTTTCCACTTGACAAAACAAAATGTGAACAGTGGGTTAACAATTGCGGAAACTTCAATTTAGTACAGTTAAGTATGCCTCAAATACGAAAAAAAACTGTGTGTGCCTTACATTTTCAAAATAGGGATTTTAAAAATTCTTTAAAAAATTCATTAGTACATGATGCTGTTCCTATTTGCTATAAAGAAAAGGATATTGATCTTAGAAGACAAGATAAAAGGAAGAAATCATTGCTTTCTCGGATTAAAGCAATCGATGTATTCTGTATTACTTTTACGGGAAGATTTGAAAAGGGATGGATACAAGTTTTTGTTAACACGTAGACTACAGCAGGACCCACTGGAAAATTTTTTTTCTATCATTCGGCGTAGAAGTGGCAATAACGTGAATCCAACTGCAAAATCGTTTAGACAATCTATACAATGGAACATGTTAATAAAGCTATTACAGAAAGCGGATCATTCAAATTGCGAAGAAGACGAAGTTGAAATTTTAGAAATTGAAAGTGTAACAGCAGAAATTGAATGCAACGACGCGGACACTGCTATCGTAGGTAGTAAACGTTCTTTATCTACTGAATTGGAAGATGTTTGTGAAAAGAATAATGTTGTGAAATTAGAAGAATGTGCAATAGTTTATTTAGCAGGGTATGTTACGCATAAAGTACTAAACAAATTTCAGTGCGATCAATGTCTACAGTTGTGTACAGTTTTAAATAAGGGTTTAGATGATAAACGTGAACTTTTTTTATTGGAAAAGAATTACTCCAACTTTAAAAATGTTCAATATTTGAAAATGCCAAGTAATCACACTAACAACTATGTTAGTTAACCTTTTCACAAAATATTTTCAAACAAACAAAGAAAATATAAATTTTCGAAAAATTTTAATTAAACTTTGTATAGAAAGAATTAAGAAAGAAATTCCTAGTTGGTTACAAGCGGAATCAAATTGTTACGTACACAGATTATTTATTATCAAGCATTTAATAAATTGCAAGTTACATAAAACATTAAAGTGGATGTCACAAGATTTGCGCTTATCTGCTTTTACAAGTAATAAAAAACTGCGAAATTTAAAACATATGTGATAAGGTATATTATATATTTAAGCATATACCTATGCGTAATGTTCATTTAAAACGTAAATAGCTGCATTTTAAAATTTAGTTACCTTGAAATGGATACACATTTTCAATTTGTATTTTATTTTATTAGGTTGTATTTATGTAGAATTTTGTATAATAACTGTAAATTTAAAACAATACACAAGTAAATTCATAAAACACTAAACTAGTTAAAATCATTTTATTATGGCAACATTGTAAGATCTTTTAGAAAAACAGGTAGTTAAGTACTCAATAGAATTCTTTTACCTACGTCTTTCAATAGCCGAAAAATACTTTTAGCACAAAAATGTAAATATAAAGTGATATGCAACCCAACGTACATACCTACGATAAAACATATTACTTTAGCTCTCTTCCCTATTATATACTCTTTGGTATAACTATGTACATTTTGATGAAGCATTGTTATTGCTAACATTCGGGGTTATTGTTTGTTCTAAATTACTGAACTAACCCTTACATACATTAGAGTGGTGCAATGAGGTCGCAAGTTGGTTACAAAATTTTTTAATATTAACTTTCATAAATTTTTCCTTTTTTTATCAACTGGGATTGCCGTTCATTTCTAAATCACCGTGAGTTACATATTTAGAAGTGCATGGTGACAGGAGAGGTAACTACTTGTTTAATTTTTCACTTTCGTCAATTCAATTGGTAACATCCTATTTAGTTACACAAGGCAAAATTAACAATAAATTTACTGGTTTACTGGTTAAAATCAAGATAATTGGAATACCAGTTATGAAGCAGTTCAAGAGAATGAGTCTTAGCGTGTATTGAAGTACAACACATGTGAATAGAATTTAACGTGTCTATCACCGTATTGCCACGGGACCTACAGTTTTACTTCCTATCCAAGAAGAAGGGGTGCCTTGGTTTTTTCTCCGTTTTAGAAATACTGCTACCTCGGTCAGGTTTGAACCCGCGCTGCTCGGGTGAAACGCAAGCACTCTAACCATTCCACCGCCGAGGCAGCTAAAAATTGTTAACATTATTTCATTTCTTTTAATTTCCATTTTGTAGGTTGGAAGGTCGTGTATTGTTCCACACCAGATAGTTTTTTCTTATAGTGGCATTCTTTGAGTTTGAATTATTTTTGATAAAGTGGAACTCCTAAACTACTCATACAACACTGTACCAAGAAACATTGTCCAAGAAAAGTTTCTGTTACCAATTGTTTTTGAACCGCCCTAAATACTCAAAAAGATATATGTTGTGCGTATTTTATGTATAGGTACCTCCTCTAGTTTCCTACATATCCAACACTATTGTTGCTGAACCCTGTATTCATTCGCAAATAACGTTACTGTATCCAGTAATTGCGTATTACCTCATTCCTGATAATGAATTGTTTTCATAGTGAAAAATTAAAAAAAAAAAAATTACATTATTAGATAACTACATAACTTAAAAAAAATTAGTGAACACAATAAAGTAATAAAAATGTTGCACTAATAGTTCCATCTATATAATGAAGATGTTTCAAATATTAAATTCAACATTAATTCTGATTATGCATAATACAACACAAACCTGTGCAAACCATCACAACAAAACAACGTACAATGTAGTTATCATTAAATCTTGGCAATTTATACTTTCGAGAATATCTCGCACAACAACTTTACTTATTGTAAGTTACATAGTGTTCAAAATTGTCTCACCAAAACCCTGTTTGAATGAGTAAAATACAAAACAATAAAATGCCAAGACAATAATGTTTAGACAATAAAAACACAGTGAACAAAAATTGAATTAAAAAAAATTATCTACTTACAGTTGTAGTTTGAGGAGCCAAAGTATGTTTGCTCATAACTACAGTTGTGGTTTTTAGTTCTGCATTAGGTCCTCCTGGAGATTTAGGAACGATGGCAGGATCAACAGGAGAATGAGCCAAAGTTTCTACTGCTCGTACAACATCCATTACTTTTTCAACTGGTGTTGTACTTTGTTGGGCTTCGACTAGCGAAAGATCTTCAACATTATTTTCAACAACCTTTAACCGTTTTTCAGCATCTTCCCTTTCAAACTGAACTAGTTCTGTTTTCATTCTTTGCTCCTAGATCCAATCACAAAATACAAAAGGGGCAATACAATATTAAATGTGACTAACCTGTTGGCTATCTTCATCTTCACGATCAAGAGAACTAACACTTTGTGAACGACTACTTGTTGAACCAGTTCTAGTTAATCGACCCTCTGCTTGAGCTCTTTCAACATCCGCTCGGTCGTAACCTTTACAGACTATAAGATGAATTACATCACCGCAAGAACGTAGGGTATTCACAGCTTCTTGATGTGTAGCTCCCAGCAAAGACCGTCCATTAACTTCTAATAGACGCATGCCAGTGCGTAACCTTCCATCTCGTCTTGCTGCTCCCACTGAATTTATTTTTGAAATAAAGACACCTTCATCAGCTCTGTCTAATGGATTTCCTCTTTGACCTTGCAATCCACCTTTAATATGCATCCCAAGTTTTTCATTTTCAGTTTTTTGTATAATTATTTCCTATAAAAATGCGCACATAAATAAATTTAGATTAAAAAGCATTTATTATGTACAATACAAACAAAAATTGTGAAACCAGCAAGAGTATGAATTTTTAAATATACTTACATGATGATTAAAATAATTTATCACAAGTTGCTTGAAAGTGAAAGTGTGATAATAGAATATGTAAGTTCAAGAATTTACTATAATTTAATTGCATATACACCCAATATTTACCTGATAGCCATCTGGTAAAGGATCATGTCGAACACATAAAGTAATTAAATCTACAGGACGCAATAATTCCATCACAGCTTCTTGATGAGTTGCTTGTGTTACATCAGTTCCATTTACTTTCAGGATTCTGTCCCCAATACGTAACTTCCCACTACTAGCTGCAGTTCCTCCTGGTACCATCTATAGTATGAAATACTACAATAAATTACCAGAAAAATGTTTTGAATACCTACATGCGATATGAAGATTCCAGGTTCCTTAGCGCCGAAGGGTATACTCGAATGATCTGTACCACCAATAATACTAAAACCTAATGAGCCACCAGCTTTGCTTAATGTCACATCCTAATAAAAAAAAAATCTTTGTAATTATTCTTTTTCAATTTAAACATAATTAATTCAAATAAAAACGTTTCCCAATTGTGTATAAGAGCTACAACAAATCAGAAATAGTTACACAAGGATTTTGCATTAAATATCTTATTAAAACTTATTACAATTTGCTGATAATTATTAGCAAGAAAAAACTATAAAAGCTACTTTAGATAAATTTTAGTTATATCATAATCAGGTGAACAGAAGGAAAGATGTGATGAAAAAAGTAAAGGTAAATTGCGAAAATGAAAAGGTATAAGGAAGTAGGATTGTGATGCATTACCTATCCATTACCTGTAATTTTGCTGCTCTGCAGTTAAGACTTGTACATATAAGCCAACGTTATATTTAAAAAAAAGTGCAAGGGAATATCAAACAGTAATAAATTTCTGCATGCCTAAGAAAATGTAAAAACATATTAAACTTAAAGAAACAATCATGTATTATAAGGTGGATTAAACAATTTAAATTAATATAGTTATTATTTTAATATAGGTTAATTTAAATTAGTAAAGTAACATACATATACAAACATGCAACAAAAAAAAACTATGGTATTCTAAATATGCACTCAATAAAGTGCATAGAAACAGCATAATGTCCATGATCTGTGATATCTAGATCGATTTTGGAAGACATTCAAATCAATATTAAAATATTCTAATTGGATTAGGATAATGAAGTTTCTAATTATTGCTATTAGAAATACAAGTAGAGCTACAAAATAAAAAAGTTCTACGTACATTTCAGGTATGCTAAAATGTGTAAAAAATATGTAAATATAATCTGGTTATGAGTTTTATTATAGTATACCTTAATACTCTTCTTTTAATATGGACACATCTTAATAACCACCAGTGGCACAAGCATTAATACACAAGGTCTCAAAATTAAAAAACACTTTTATCCAACATAATAAAAATTGCCTGATATTGAGACATAAAACTGTGAAAATAAATATTCAGTGTCTGTTTCAATAGCTAACATCTCTATTACTAAAACAGAAAGTTATAATCCCTCCAAACGATTTCAAGACTATTCAGGGGAAACAATAGTGACAATATAACAATTTGTGATGATTGGTCATGACTATAGGGCAACGAAATACACATTCTGAATCCTTTCGAAAAATGATTTCATGATAACCGAGGTATCTCGAAGAGTTACTATGAAATAACCTGATTCTTCTTTTATGAAGGGGCACTAACAAAATGTGAATATTTTGAAAACTTAAGTTAAAAAAATGTAGGTACAGACCTTTAAATACATTTTCTTTTGCAGAGTAATAAAAATAATAACAGGTTTGGAAAAACCCCTAAAGTATAGTTAGAGATTATATGAAAAACTACCAACTTCATAGCAAAAGGTATAGATGCCCCTTTTAAAGGTAATTCAATTTTAGATAAGTCCTTTTTTTGTAAGTTTTCCATAAAAACTAAGTAAGTCTTATAAATTAATTTAATTACTTAATTCGTAACTAAATGTACTAATGTTTATCAAACACGAGCTATTCAACGTCTGATTGAATGATTACTGTTATTTTGCAACAAGGTGCTTATTTTCATTAGTACAAGAAGCAAAAAAAATGCCCCAAATTATAACTTTAGAGAAGTGGTCCCTTATATACTCTTTACTAATGTAACACGTCACGGGCGTAAGACAATTTGTGCCGGCGACATCAAATTTTGTTAAAGATTGTGTTCCAATACAATTCCACAATTAACATTGAAATTACCTGTTTAATAGCACAGCTTATATAAGGAGGTGAACTAATGTACCACAGATTCTCAACTGTCATTGTAAGATAATTAAAATATCATGTTGAATTGTTTCTCTGACTGGTCAACATTCTATTTACTCCTACTAATTAACTTTGTGAATTCAGAAAAATGTAATACTGTCAATGAGTTTCCTATAGATGAGGAAAATTGGGAATCTTTGGAAAGATTAAAGTACAGGCAAATAATCATAAGAACTTCACATACTTGATAAATTAGTAGCTGTTATAGCTAAACATCCACTTCAAGATACTTACATCACAAAACTATAAAGCAATTTTACCATTTTGGGATTTAAACGTAATGTTCAAATTGTTATAAAATTTTCTAAATAATCTTCAAACTTTGTTTAATTAATCTGGAAAATATCCTGAAACGTTCTGTACATATATTTGGTAAAAAGATTTCGTGATTGTAATTTCAACCTGAGAAAATTTAAATGTTTTGGGAGCAATAAGATGAGAATGGTACACAGAGCACATGTTTTATGTAATACCTAAAAACGATCGAATCTTTATTGTCGAGACAGATGTTGCAAAAAAGGTTACATGTAAAACATACTAAAATACATTTAAATGCAGAGAGGGACATTTTGGTACATATTCACGTTTTGTTTAACTTTATTCATCTGTTTCACAGCTTGTAAATATAAAAACCAATACCTATTGCATTCATATGAGATTATGGAAATTATGTATTTATAAATTTACATTTAGTATGTTTTCTTTTACAAAACAATTGCATGTGCTAGATAGGTGTTGGAAATGCACATTAGAGTTGTGTTAGTATAATGAGCATGTTGAAATGACCAAATTAGTATGAGATTGATACAGTCCCACTTGAAAAGTAAGTATATGGTATTTTCATGTTTATTCAATAATAAAATTGTAATCAGCTGTATGCATTACAAGGATAAAGGTCATCAATTTAAGTAACGTGACAACGTTCTTTAGATTCATCCACCAATCAACCAGTCACATCCAGATTCAATGAACTAAAAGTTAAATGAAGCACTGTTGTTGGAATTAAACCGATCCAAACACCTTAAAATGTATCGTACATGAAATCTTCACCAGTGAATTCCAATTTTAGACAGAGGAACATTTTCAACTATAATCAAAACAAAACAAGTAACGTCCATGTAACTAAAATCTATGAAAACAATTGAACTCTTAATCTTCACCATGTTAATTTAGTTTTACTCTGTACAGTAATTAGGTATCCTTATTATTGTTTGCTTTTCATTCGTAAGTATTTTAACATATGTGAATAAAGAAACATAAAGAAATACTATTCACAATTGAAACATAGATTTAACATTGGAAATAACTTTGCAAAATTGCCTATTATTTAAGAGCAAAATTTCTAAATAAATATTTTTCTCAAAATGATTAAACTGGAATTATTACCATCTATAGTTTCAAATTTCGTAGAGCATTTCGCTTAGAAATAATAACACCAGAAAATCAACAAATGTATTATCAACTCTACCAATGACATATAATCTAATGTTGCACAAAAACAATAATTAATAAATCAATAACACGTGTTCATAATAAGTGCATTTTGCAGCTGAACAGTAATAAGCGTCGTAACATTCTCATCTCAACATTTGCTAGTTGATAAGCAAAATCATGGTTAGATTCTCGTATAGCATCTTTATAGTCTAATTCAAATCAACATATTGATTCCTGGTTATTGAAAGTTTATTATGTCCACAAAAAAATCGTTATGTAGACAGACCTTCGATCGGGCTGGCCAATGAACAGTACCACCTCTTACCAGACCCACTTGTTGGGAACAGTCATTTTCAGTCAAATCGTAATTCTCACAATGCAAACTATGTAAAGCAGTAGCCATCATTAAACCATACAGTCATGGTCTATGTTAAGATCATTCTAAAGCTGGTCCAACTGATGTTTCAATAAAACGGATAATGTACTTCTCAGTTGTTAGGGATCCTTCAATAAAGAATGGACCGTATTATTGACGCTATATTCCTCGATGAACATTGGCTGTTGGGAGAAGAGCTATTGCACTGTTAAACTGTAGATTATCAATGATCAGACCTATGATTTTGATTATTTGGCACAGTTCGTGTAGAAACGACAGATTCGTCAGTAAATAGGTTCGTGGCACAAAATTTCCATCACTTTTAAGAAAGGCATCATATTTTGAGAACTCATTCTCTGGAATATCTTCTAAAGTTATCTTGCTGTGATGCATTTTGAGATATGTGGTGTTAAATTAACTCATCACTCGTTATCAATGTGTTTCTAATGCTTCGTCAATTTATCTCAGACACATTCTTGTTATCCGTAACCATTGCGAGCACATTGAAGTCATTCTCTCTTGCATTCTCGTTTCTTCTTCCTTCAACGTCTTTCTTACATTTACATTTCTTCTCTACACTTGCCGTTTCTTATAAAGCGCCAAAAATAAATCTCTGATACTATTCAATGAATTTCCAGAATTGTACCATTTTATAAACGATACTTTTTCTTGGATGTGTAATAATCCATGTTGAACTGACGCTACAGTCGAAAATTGGGTGTGACAGTGAGAAATAATTCATGGCTTGAGTTGATATAAAATATGTTGATTTTCCAGTGTCCTTTATTATTTTTAAAGGAAATGAATGCAAATTTTGAAAATGTATGCACGGTAATAATTCCAGTTTAATATTTTGAAATATTTATTTAAAATTTTGATCTGAAATAAAAGGGGGAGTCGATTTCTGCAAAAAAGTGATTTCCCACGTTAAATCCCAATGTTTCAATTAAGAATCACCACCCTGTATAAAAACTTATGAAAAAATTAATACTGTGTATTATCGCATTGTAGGACAATAACTACACATTTCAGATTTTTATCCCAATATTCAAGGTAAAAAAAAATATGTTACATTTAAGGTGAGTCAATTTTTCAATAAAATTTTAACCTTAGTTTCACTTCAAATGTCGCATTACATAACTCAAGTGACAGGTGTAATTGACACTAGTCCAATTACTAGGTACTAAAATAATAAAACATGTAGTTTTTATTTAAGATAATTATTATAATTGTTTACTAATTTTTTTTAGAAATGTCATTTTCTTTCCTAAGATCAAAATGCTATCTCTTAAATAAGAATAGAAAAAGACACCATGCTTCATCAAAATTAGGTATATGAATTTCAAAGACTGTCCATACTTATTTGATATACATACGCTATTACTAAATGTAACACTATCTCGCAAACTATGAATTTCATTTACGTAAACCATATTACCCCACAGTCAATTCCCATAAATCCAGCTGTTCCCATAGCAAAGTGAGTATACCTGCTGGTTCCACTATAATCAAGATAACACGTTCTTCCACAAAGGGTCAGTGGATTTCATCTATTAAGTTAGAACATTCACAAAAAAGCTAATTAATTCACTTCCACCCGTCCATTAAGTAAATATAAAATAAATAAAATTTTCAATTTGTCTAGCCCAAGCATTGATGGAAAATCAAAGTTCTACAAGTTGTAGATTCTTTAAATAATGAAAAACCGAGTCGAACTGCTAGTAATGACATTAGAGTTACCATTCCTCGTCAAAGAATATATCTGAAAGAAAAATCGATATGTAAAAGCAATTGATTGTCTGCAAATGGTAGGATATAGTAATTGTTCTTTTATAGTGTGTGTGTGTGTACTACCCAATTAGATATACCAACTTCCCTGTGGGATTTTTACCATTAAGATTTAATATTATTTCCTCAGTAGCTACAGGTGCTTACAAAAATGTTTCTTAATTACGTGTCTTCTTTACAACTATCAAAAAGCACAAAGGCATTGAGCTTTTTTGAAGATGCTTCTACCTTATCCATAAATTAATGTTCATATATACAAAACATATAATTTTAAAACTACAATCCAAAGAAAATTTAAAATAACTCAAATAATGGAACAAATAAAAGGAAATTACAAAAACCTTTTTATGACAAGTAACAAACAGAATGTACCAATTAAGTCGTACATATAAATTAACTGTCTAGTAAGTTACGCCCATAATCTTGTAATTAACTTAGAATTAATACTGGTAACAGATAAGAGGGCAGTTTGCTTCACTTTGACAGTTTATTGTGGATGTTTGTTGTATTTCATTGATCAATTTAATTGCGTAATTTTTTACGTAATCTCTTGTAACGCGCTTAAGTTAATACATATAGTATTTTTGAATCTTTACACAGTAAGTATTTTTAGTGTTATCGATTACAGAGTCATATAATAACAAATCGGCAGACATGAATAAGTAAATGGTTTAATTGTCCTGACAATGATTCCATAAATGGTATCAACATGCTTAAAGGATGAACATATTTAATGCTACAGTAAAAATCATTATACTAACAGATTATGACAATATGACAAAAAACTAAGGATCAATTGTATAGGTAGTAGTTGGTTTACACAGAGGTTTAACTTGTAAACTTATGGCTTATGTGAGATATGTGCATTGAGAGCTTATCCCAGAAAATTTGTTGAATTGAGCATTATCAATACTTATATCTGAGTAGGTGCCTTAAAATTTGACTGATCATTTATCTTATGGTTCTAAGCTGGTAACCACTTTGAAGGATAATTATTCAAAACTTGTCAAGAACGAAAAGAGAACCAACAATTTTTCTGTGAGTGAACTAAATTACTAATAGTTAACCAAAAAAAGTAACGCTGTAGCATGGCGGGAAAGAAACAGGCATGGAAAATGTTGGCCAACGAATTTAATAATATCAGTAAAGAAAATAGAAGTATTAAAAATTTTAAAGGAACATGAGACAATTTAAAAAAACTACAAAGAAAAAGTTTGCTCTTGAGAAATAGGAAATGTACAAAATTAAATTGAAGGTGGAATGCCAGTAGCAATCATTAAGTTCAATGGATACGTTACAGCAGTTTTAAATACTGATTAGGAGGTGATGTCAATTACACAATTATTTGTAGAAGGGGTACCAAATTTATTTGATGACAATTCTGAGCAAAACAATAGAAGAAGCTATATATGTGGTTTCTCAATAAAATAAAACGAAGGTTATTGTCTAGAGAAATGTCCACAAGGAAGACACCAAATAGAAGATAGGCAAGGAATGTGGTCTATCTATCTAACTGTGCAGTGTAGTGTAGTGTGTAGTGTTCTGGAAAACATAAATTAATAGCATCGAGTAATATGCTACAAATATTTCAAGTCTGTATTGATTCGAATGCACAGTGTTTAAAAAATTATACGTTTTGTATAGTTGATTGCAATATTCAAATTTTTTTGTCTTCATTCATTAATTATTTAGTTGCAAAATGCATACAGCTAAAACTGTACCTACTATGTTAATATACATGTTGGTAAACATGCCATTATTTGCAAAAAATGACATTCTAATCAATTAGTTTCTGTTAACTTTTTAGACATAGTCATTTGGAAAGGAAAAACTAGGAAATCAAAAAAATTGGACAACATGGAATGTCGATAAGGCCCTGGTTGTCAAATCCATTTTGTAAACAGTACGTAGACACATTAATTTAGTAACTATAAAAGCAAAAACTGGAAATAGGCTGATCAGCTCAACTAATATGAAACCACAATTATAATACAGAATTAATTTAATAATTCTCATTGTCTTATTGTGTGTTATCATATCTACCCACTGCAGTACACTTGTATTTACACAACAAAATACAAAATGGTTTCGATAGGTATTATTTATTACCTACTGCACGAAACCTTCACTTATCTTCAAATTAATACGGTTATGATTTGTCTATAGAGACAACAAAGCAAAGGTTTAAAATGTAAACCACATTGCAACTGTCAGTTGAGGTTTAAACTTTATTCGAAGTCCACCGACACCTATGCAACTTGTATCTAAAGCTAAACTGAAGTTTACCCGCTACCTGAAGTTTAAACAATACCAATACAACCAGGCCTAAAACGTTTTTTTCCCATAGAAAGTAAAACTGTCAGCCCTATATGAACGATTAACCATCTGTTTAGTAAGATACACCACAAAAGTGATATTTGGAAGAATTTAATCATGAATTAAAAGCATAGGAACCTCAAAATGTTTCTGTATAATCCATGAACAGTACTGTGCTAATGAACTTAGTACCTATGTGTGTAAATTTAGTAATTGTTTGTCACATATAAGTAATATTGCGATGTGTTTTAAACATTTATTATGTTTATAGGATAAAAAAATTAGTATTTTTTATTTCGATTTATTTACTGTTTATCTCACAGGAACCCATCCAAACCCTATCAAAACTATAGTTTTTTTTTAAAAAGAATCTTAAAATTGCCTTTTGTTACTTTCACTACAGATGCAAAGCTTGTTTTGGAACAGATTCTACTTGCAGCAGTCATAACTTTTGCTAAATGTGTGAGTAAGTGTACTAAAAACACCAAATAAAACATGCTTCAAAATAAGATTTATATCCACAATAAGTACCTATACAGTATAGTAAAAACCAGTTTTGGTGATTATCAAATTTTAACATCCCATGTAAATCACCAAATTATGAAAAAAACTAGGCTTCCTAAATGTCTCCATAAATTATTTAAATTTACGTGTGCAAAGGACATAGGTGTGGCAACAGTTCCCAGGGAACACTGTAATTTTTTTTTTTTGTATTTGTGGGCCGAAATCTAGACACAAACGGAAATATCAGGGATCTCTTTGCGCATCAACTACTAATGGTTACTAGCACTGCCCATTACTAGAATTTTGATGTACTAAAGGAATTCCACACCTTTAGTGAGGGATCTTTAACGTGTTAAACATCGTATTGCCACGGGACCTACAGCTTTACTTCCTATCAGAAAAGAAGTGCATTGGCTTTTCTCCGTTGTTAGAAAAACGGCTACCTTCGTCAGGTTTGAACACAGGCCGCTCGGGTGAAAGGCAAGCACTCTAACCATTCCACCAAGAGACAGCTGTAAAATGATTATAGCTGCGATACCCGGGCATAGAGACTCAGATTCATTTTTTATTCTGTGCTACGCACATCCTTTGATCTTGCAGACTGGAGGAAAATTGGTTGGCAACAGTTAAACCCTAAGCAAAATTCAAAATATGTATTTTGAGGTAATATTATTAGGTACACAAATGTGTTGGAGTCTGTCTATAATTCCAATAATTACTCAAATTGACTTAAAATGTGGAGGAAAAATGTGATGGTGTAATACTAATGTACCTACGCAAGAAAAAGTATTTATGAAAGAAATTCTTTAATTCGGGTTATTACAGTACTTAAAGTTATCAATTGTACACACTTGTTGTATAAGTAAATAGAGTAAAGGTCTTGACACACATCAATTTGTGTGGTTTAGCATAACTGTGTGGTACTGACAGGAGATGAAGTTGATACTTGTGTCAGTGTGTATTAAGGAATTTAAAACTTGGTGATAAGTAAGTAGCAGTGGATAGTTATGACTGAAAAACACAGCTGTTCTATGATTTTATCTCATATACCATCCTGCTGTAATTTCATTTTGACATGAAACAATAAATCCTGGGAGTGAATGTGGTAGCCCGAGGCGAAGTCAAGATTCCTGAGCCCTGCAGTATATATGCTATTTTTTGTCATTCTGAGATGAAATATATCAAAATTCATCTGGAAGTTTTAAAATCACACATGCGAAATAGCGCGCAATTCGTCATTAGGAATCTAGTTCGATATTTAGGTTGATTTGTTGCAAAGGTTTTGCTTCACATTATGTCCCAAGGGATTAAAAGTTACTTTTAATCCCTAGAGACTAAAAATGATACTTCAATCAGGGACTGAAACAATATATTTAATCTTGGAATGAAAAAAAATTTTGTAAGATCAATTTTATAAATTCATAATTTTGTCACAATAAGAAAATCTAGTTTCCGCATCAAAAACAAGCCTACTAACAGTATGTCTCAATGCTAGTGGTGTAAACAGTATGTTGTATACTAAGGTAGAATTTCTAAGCCAAGCTGTATTATCTTTGGGACACAAAGCCTCGAGGGAAATAAGAAAACGAGGCAAAGAAAGTCTTCTCCCTGGTGGTTTATATACTATTTTATTCACTACTGGCACAATTTTTGAAATATCTATCAATTTTTGACTTTTCAATTTGTTGACATACCAGGGTTATGTCACAATAACAGTCTCATTAACTAGTAGGAAATCATTATTTACCTAGGAAGACAAAATTTAGTTCACACTTCAAAAACAAGCCCACTAATGGTGTTTTAATGCTACTGATAAATATATAAAATTGTTCCTCAAAATCCTTGATATTTTCAAAACAAATATTCAAAACCATTCTGTGTTTAGATACGTACATCACTCTTACAAGTTATGTTTTACGTAGGTGCTATTAATGCATGAGACATTGTATATTCAAGTATCTACCCACATGTAATTTGATTTGTCACACTATAAAATACTTTCTTTAATCATAAATGAATATATTAAAAGTTGATCGTTAATAATTATGTTTTATAGTATTTCAACCCTAAAACTGCATCGTTCTTAAAGTTGTTCAACTAAATGCTCATCGTACCAGTTATTCATATATTGCATTATTAATCATTTAGGTAAGGAAAATAAATTTATGGGTAGGTTATTAAAAAGTTATTTTGAAATTTGCAAAAAAATCATTTAAATTCATAATCATAAACTCCAAAAACAAAAATAAACCAGATCTAAGCGTAGATTAAATGCCCACAAGTCAAAGCTAAGTTATCAGCAAATAAGCTTATGCAAATGAAATGCAAAATAAATGATTTTTGGGTAATACACACCCTCCAAATACTCCAACATTAAGAATTAAGCATATAAGCTTAAAATTTGTTAGTAGAGTACCAAAATTAATTAAAAAAACTGATATTACCCATCATACCGAAACATGCCATAACTTCAGATTTATAAATAAAAAAACATAATAGATTAATTCATGCATTTTACTCCTATACAAGTTATAACATGCAGAGAAGACACGGCAGCAGCCATACCTCGATGATAACAGGTTCGACCAGCTTATTGTCAGTGATGCGAGTAACAACAGTTTCAGTGAAGGTACTCTTGGTGATGGTTTCGGTGACGCGTCCTGGTCCCACAGGCGGTGGGGGTAATTCAATGGGGTCAGGTTTATGGATAGTCACTGTAACTGCATGTGAAGGTTCAGGAGCTTGATTAGGTTTATTTAGGAAATGATCAGGTATCATAGCTTGGAAATCCTCATTTGTGATGGGCTTCGGTAGTACCTGAATATCATCTCCTTCTAATGAATTGGTTGGTGTAACTTTCTTATGATATGTAGATTCCTCATGATTATTGGTCAATGGTGATGCAATACGAACAGGTTCAGAATTATGTTCCTTATGAGATACATTATTTTGAACTAGATTTGGCGGCGCTGTATCACTATTTTGAGAATTAAACCGGCGAGGCGCAGGTTGTGGAGGATCTACTTTAGGGGGCTGGTGAAATCCATTTGTTTTTGACGACTCAGTTGGTGTGGTTTCATTTACCTACAAGAAAGATTTAATATTAATACTCTTGAAATGTGAATTTTTTAGAAGAATATTTGTATACATTTAAAGGTTACTCAGTAATAATTACCAAACTCAAAATGCCAGTTATCTTATCTAAAGTTAAACAAAGTGCAATTACTGCCATTACTGTTATATTTGTGTAAGCACAGATATCTCCCCTATATTTATATTAATATACCTATTTATTGAATTATTTTTTTGGTAACAATAATCACATCTTTAAAAAAAATTATTCCATATATGATAAAAACGTTACACTTGGAACACCCAAAAGTGCGACCCACAAATTAAACGTTTGTGTATAGTTTTACACTTTTTCTAAAGTAAACTGATCTTTCAGAATTGTCTCTTGCAAAGGTACATGGACACTAATACCATTACAATATTTTACTTGTTTTTATTTTATTAAGTAATGTTAAACATATTCGCAAAAGTCGTGATGTCGGTATTTTGCGTAGTACTAAATTTACAAATTTAGACATGTTTAATCTTCATTTCTGCTACAAAGTACACTACAATAGATGTAATCCACTCAGATTTTAGTAATTCCTTTCGGTTTTTTTTTATAAATATATGTGTATATATATATATATATATATATATATATATATATATATATATATATATATATATATATATATATAATATACATTCGTATAACTTACAAACTGAAATATTATCCTATATATTTAATATAAAAGTCATAAACATAGGTCTGATTCATATAGTTACCCAGATACAAGCGTTTCAAGTTTATAAATAAACATTTGTTGTCTTGTTAGTAAGTACTTCTTCCAAGCTAGCAATTCATTTACAGCAAAAGTTAGCATATGCATTCTGTAAGACGTTCCTCAAACAAAAGGTCCAATAAGTTGATCGTCAATCATAACCATACATTAACAGAAAATCTGGGCTGAAAGTTAGCTTCTGTTGTACCATGATTTTCATCTGACCACAAATGAGAATTGCGTGTATCCATCTCTAGTAAATTGCGCCTCGTCACTAAATAAAATGAATGGAACTAGTTGTGGATCTTGTAGCCACTGGTACAAATTCAACCGCAAAGCAAAATCTCCAGGTTCAAGGTGCTGAACGTTTTTGTATGATAGGGATACAAAAGCCCATCATGTAATGTTTGCCATACTGACATACGGGGACTCCGTTCGAGAAGAAATTCTTCTAACACTCAACCCTGGACTCCGATCAACCATCTGTAGAATGTTTTCTTGCTCATCCACATTTAACTCCACAGGACGATCAGGTCTTATTGAAACTGATGGAAATGAACCATGAGTTCGAACGTGTTGAAACACAGAAGAAAAGGTTTGGTGATTTGGAATCCTCCTGTTGGAAAATCTTCGTTCATATTTCCTAACGGCAGCTCTCGCATTTCCATCACAAAATCCATAAATGTAAATGATGTCAGCATACTCTTCGTTAGAAAATTGAAAAGGCATTTTAAATTTAAATTACACTTAATTTTCTACAATCCACTTTGTCATTATTAGAACACAAACGAATAAATGACAGATTGTTTCGGTTTTGTTTTTCCAGTTGACTGATAATAATTACTTTTGAAAAAATATGTGATCATTTATAAACTTTAAACGCTTGTATCTGGGTAACTATTGCGAATCAGACCTATGTTTATGGGACTTTTTTTACTTAAATTGACCCAAGGAACATACCATTTCAGTTTGTACAGTTCCTCACCGGACACCCTGTATATAAATAAGTTACTGATATGAAATTAGCACTATGAGTAGATTTTTACTTCATGCATACTTACTTTACAGTCAAAAAACGATACAATAACGTAAGATAAGCATAATTAATAAAAAGTAATTATAGAAATTAAAAAAATCTGTTAGGTCGGTCAACATAAATATTTCTAATAATTACCATATTTACTTTACACAATTAAGCAGCATATGCGCGACAGCGCGTGTGCTTGCTTATTGCAAAATTTGATGATAATGAGCACATTTTATTAAAAACCAATTACACTTTTGGTTTTTATCAGGTTGATGCATAAGTAATGGCGTTTCTTATTTTAAAAAAATATACATTTTACTACGAAAATTTACAACATATTAATCAATTATATATTCTCCGTTATTATTAACGACTTCCTCCCGGCGTTCAACAAGTTTCTCGATACCGCTACGGTAAAAATAGTTCGGCCTTGACTCAAAAAAAAAAAGATCCAACCAAGCCCGTAATTACACATCATCATTGAACGAAACACCCCGCAAACTGTTCGAAAGTGATCGAAATAGGTGAAAATCTGACGGGGCCAAATTAGGAAAATATGGAGGGTGCGGCAATACTTCCCAACCAAGCGTTTGAATTGCTCTCTTTGTCATATTAGCAATGTGAGGACGAGCGTTGTCGTGATGAAGAAGAAGGTTATGCTGCCGATAGGGTCGTTTTCCCGAATAGCTTCGTAGAAGCGATGTATTTGTTCAACATATTGCTCTGCATTAACTGTTTGGTTACGCTCGAGCAATTCATAGTGTATGATACCTTCCCAGTCCCACCAAACGCATAACATCGTCTTTCGAGGGTGAAGATCTTGTTTCGCTCTAGGCGTCGCTTTTTCATTGGGTCTTAGCCACTGTTTTCTCTGCTTCATATTCACATACAAACACCATTTCTCGTCGTCGGTAACGATACGGTAGAAGAACCTCTGATTGTGACCATGAGTAGCATGATTCCGAGCGAGCAATCCAGCCGAAATTGTGGAACGTCGATTTTTGTTGTTCTCGCTCAAAACATGAGGAACCCAAGCGCCAAGTTTCTGAACTTTTCCTAAGGATTTCAGATGTCACATATCGCTGATTGGTCACATTCCATTTCCTGGGCCAACTCCCTAGCTGATTGCCGTGAATTTTCATGAAGAAGTTGATTCAATCGCTCTTTATCGAACCTAACAGGATGTCCTGAACGATCCATACCATTAAGGTCGAAACTACCGCTTTTGAAATGTTTAAACCAGTTTTGCGCCGTCCTAGCATCTTCGCCGCAAACCTCGCAAATCTCACAAGCAGCTTCACTGGTTTTGGCACCGCGATTAAAGATTAAACGCAAAAAGAAGATAATGTCGGTAATGTTGGTTTTTGTCTACTTGACATTCCATTATAATAAGGTTAAACAATTAAGAACGAAACACAAACACACTATATGACAGAACTACTAATTATCTGACAAGCTGAATATTGAGTAATCAAAATTTTGTTATTTCAGAGCTAACTTTTAAATTAAAAAAAATACCATTGCTTATGCAACAGCCTAATAGATTAAAAAATCTATCATTATCAACTTTGAGATACAGTAAACCCCTGCTAATTACATTACTCAATTAAGCTGCCATCTCACTACGTGCAACTGCCCACCACGCGGTTGTGTATTGCACAACAATGCTAATGAGCAAATCTATAACAAACTAAATTGCACTTTTGTCCTACAACAAAAAATCTGTGGCTATCAATTGTGAGACATACTAAAACCCATGTTCATTACTTTACACAATCAAACTGCCATCTTACCTACTCGCCTGCGTGCGGCTTGTCTTCGACGCCAATGGTGAAAATTTATATAAAAAAAAACAAGTAATTGCACTGTAAATTACACCAAAAAGCTATCCATATCAATTTTGAAATACAGTAAAACCTTGCTAATTACTTTGTACAAATAAGCTGCCATCTCACTACGTGTGGCAGTGCACAGGCAAACGACGCAGATGGACAAATTTACATTAAAAAAAATTAATTGCACTTTTTTGAAAATGTAAACTTTCACCATTATTAGACATATGTAAAATACTTAAGCATCTTGGGTTTTTTAATGGTGTATTTTTGTATTTATGTTTATACAAATATAAACGTTTCGATAACACTTACAGTTATCTTCCTCAGTAGTAATAAAATCTTTTAGAAATGTTTAAGATATTGACAAAATTTTTTGAAATATGAAAATTAAACATTTCTAAAAGATTTTATTACTACTGAGGACCATACTGTTAAGTGTTATCAAAACGTTCAGATTTGTATAAGCATAAAAACAAAAATACACCATTAAAAAACTCAAAAAGCTAAGTATTTTCAATAATTACACTTTTGGGTTCTACATTAAAAATGTCATCAATATCAATTGGAATATATGCCCAAGATAAGGATGAATAGCACGGAGATCTTGAAAACGGTAGGAGATACGAAGGAGGTTAAATCAGAGAAAAGTTGTATAATTTAAGGCATGTTCACATGTAGTTTGCAAAAGTTCATTATTGTTTATCGTTTCCGAGATTTAAAACAAAGTCCTTCATTTATTTTAAAAGATTTTTAAAAACCAAAGGTACTTCTTCATTGTCACTTTTTGAATTCTATTCGATGGCGTTTTCAAATTTTTTATTCGACGTTTCGTCTCCGAGAAACCATCATCAACTTTATTTTTTATACCGCCGCAACCAACGAAACACCCTGTATTCGATAGTATTTTTTACTACCAATTTAACCATGTATTACATACATTATGGTTTTGAAGCTAATTTTTAAAAAAATTCGGATTAATATTAGTATTTGATAATATTTTTTTAAGGTACAACTCCAATCTTTTAAACCTATTTAATTAAAGTTAAATAATTACAACAACTGTTAAATAGGTTGCCGTTATTTTTTAGACACAGGTAAGCTCTCTTTACTGAAGAATTTGAAACACGGTCTAGCATTTCTGGCGAAATCGTATTAACTGCTGCCATAACCGATACTAACAACTGCTCTTCATTTTAAAAACTCCCATCATACACTTAGTTTTTCATGTAACCCCACAGAGAACAATCCAACGGATTTAAATCAGGTGATCGTGCTGGCCGTAGCTAGAAGTTCCAATCCATTTTCCTGTAAACCGCAGTGACAGATAGTCCTGTACATTTCTTGAGTTATGTGCTCGAACACCATCTTGTTGAAACCAACAGTTGTTAACAAGTGCTAGAGGTAATTCATCCAAGGCATTTTCCAAATTAGTCCTTATTAGCAAGTTCAGATATCGTTCGGCATTTAAATTGTTGTGGTAAATAAAAGGTCCTATTATTCTTCATCCCAAAATGCCCATCCACATATTAAATCCAAATCTTGTTTGTTACGTCGGCTGAAAATTCCATTGTTGGTTATCATGCTTTCTTCAGACCGAATTATTTTAAAAGGAAAATTTAGATCTTCGTCACATTTTCTAGTATACCATTCGCAAAAATCTGCTCGCCGCTCCTGATCAGCTGGTTTAAGACCCTGATAAACTCGAAATTTATATGGATGAAACTTATTTTTAAATTTAAAATGAATTGTGCTGTAGAATTAGCTATACCAGTACGATGTTCAATTTGTCTTGTCGATATTTTAGGGTTTTCAACAACGGCTTGTAAAACGGTATTAGCTTTGTCGCCATCAGATTGTTTTTGACGGGATAGAACAAGTTTTGTAAATGAACCAGATTCTTTTATATTAGATTCCAAACGTTTAAAAATGGATTTACCAGGTTGCCTTCGTCCAGGATATTTGTTCAAATACATCACCTCAGTAACTACACAATTTATGTGGGATAAGATTTGTTTGTAAAATTTCGCCTTTCCATAGATACACTTATTGATTAATTATAATTATGAATAAACTAAACGAAACCAAAAAAACAACCCACGAAGTAATGGTAATAAAAACAACTTAACATACGTACAATTCAAATTACAACAACGATTTTAACGCAATGAAAATAAGTTAAACAGTTTTCAACAAAATGTTAAGCAAGTGTTATTTTATCAAAGCCTTCTACTATTAACTGATATCACGTGAAAAATATAAAAATCAAAATCCGAATTTCAGCTTCAAAACGATAATGTGTAATACATTATCACATTCCGTAAAGAAAACTGAAAACATAACTTCGGCGAGTGTGGTCTATCTTGTAATAAGTCCCCATATACAATCACACTCGTCGCACCAAATTCTTATTTCTTTCCGTACTTTCTTTCCGCCTTAATTGCAACTTTTTGGAAAAGGTTCCAATACTCTATCTCGCAAACACGAGTATTATGTTCTCGCAAGCACGAGTATTATTTTGAAATCTGTTTAAATGACAGTATTAGTCCATATCCGGCTTTTTTGCAACTGCTGGTACGATTTAGCATCATTGTCTGCTTTACTAACATTTTCACCCGCGTAGAGCACTTAATGCGTAGACACACGTGGCATGATAAACCTCAGTGCAATTGTTTTTATTAATTATACCGGGGTTTAACAAAAACGTATCCAGATGTCATTGAGAAAAGCCTCGATTACTTTATTTTAGGTTGATTCCGCAATTAGGAATGGTTACCCGCGGCTTTAGCAGTTCAAGCTTATTTGTATTAGATGTAGAGCAATGTTGAGATAAATAAGCTATGAAAAAGAGATGCCGTAGGCTCCAGCGTAATAACTCAAACTTTGCGCCATCGCTTTTTAATAGGTAGGAGGCATGTGTACCCCATGTCAGCCGGGGAGGTACCACCACCTTCACCATGGGCTCCTTAATATTGGGTCTCCCATTTTCTGAGCTCGATAAGGGGTGCCGGTCACCTTTTCTTCATCCTTAATTTATTCTCACCCTTGTTCTTACTTCTCAGCCTCGCTGCCTTCCTATCGGATTGAAAGTTCAAAATTAAAAGTTACAAAAAAGATGGCTGTGGTTTCTAGGGCAATAAACGCCGGACGTAAAATACTGCCCCATTCGGATGTCCGGGAGGGCAGGGCTCAAGCGACCTCGGTCATCGAAAGTTCTACCTTTCTGGTCCAACATTCGCGGTATCAGGTCTAATCTTAATGCTATTCATCAACATCTTGAACAATTACAACCTGACATTTTGTTTCTATCTGATACACAAGTCTCCTCTGAAAGCTCCGATTCACCCGACCTGCAATATCCCCAATATAACCTTTACTCTAACTTTCGATATAAAGGAGGCGTATGAGTCCATATCAAGAATAGCATTGCTTGCAAGAGGATTTCTTCCTTGGAAAATAAAAATTTCGACGTGACTTGGTTTAAACATTCTGGTCCGTGAAATTTTACTGTTGCATTTATAGGTCTCATAATGATAATAACTTTCAAGACTTCTTCTATTACCTTAGTTTGAAATTTCACTATCTTCCGTCTCAGTTTCCATCTTGCGATATCTCAATTGTAGGAGATTTCAATGTTCATAACTCTAATTGGCTTCAATTTTCATCTACTGCTAATCCAGTTGATCATAGTGCAGAAACATTTGTTATTGATTTGTGATCTCACAGAAATGATTTCTGAACTCACAAGAATCCCTGATAACCCTTGCTATACTCCACATCTTCTAGATCTCTTTCTTACTTCAAACCCACTTGTTTTGAAAACTTCCGATCTTTCCCCGCTAGGTCCATTGTCTAATAGAAATAATTTCTACTGTACTTAATTCTGCTGTTGTTCGCAACATTAATAGAACCTTGTGGTGTTTTAAGTTAGCTAGATGGAGTGATTTACGAGACTTATTTGCAACCTTTCCATGGCGTGAATATTGTTTTAAGTCGTCCTCTTCTTCGGACATTGTTATTTCAGTATCTGAAGTCATTCTCATGGGCATGGAGTTATACATTCCCAAAAAACAGAATCGTATAGGTCATTCACGTTCCCGATCCTGGCTCAACGAGACTTGTGCTGGTGTAATATAATTGAAAAATAAATCTTATATTAAACGAAAATCTAATAAAACGGTCGAGAGTCATGCAGAATACGTTGGTGCTAGAAATATCTGCAAAAGTATCATCACTAAAACCAAAAAATTGTTTGAATAACGAAAATACAATGAACTAGCTACATCACCTTTGGGCAGTCGTAAATTTTGGTCTTTAGTTAAAGCTATTAGTAAAAACTTTGATACATCTTCATTCCCCCTGACATCTTTTGACGGATGTGTAGTTGCAGATTCTGTACACAAAGTCAATGTTTTTGTGGATATATTTGGACCAAACTCGTGTCCCAATGATTCTGGAAAAGATGTGCCTCTAGTCGACTCTTCTTCATACGCTATGAAACCGATTCATTTTAGGTACAGGCTCCTAGAATCGATTAGCAGTAGGCTTGATCTCAATAAAGCGACTGGCCCAGACGGTATCCCAGCTATGGTCTTAAAGAAATGTTGCCCCGAACTAGTACCAGTCCTATCTAAGCTTTAAGATTCTCTGTCTTCTGGGGAATTTCCTTCATCATGGAAGTTAACGAACGTTCAATCTATTCCCAAAAAAAGCGATAAGACCGATCCCTCGAACTACCGACCAATTGCCATCACTTTCATTTTGCCTAAAATCATGGAAAAAGCCATCAATCAGCAACTGCTCTCTAAACTAACAAACCCCTTAGTGACCACCAATATGGATTTAGACAGAGTCGTTCAACAGGTGATCTTCTTTCATATGTGACCCAAGTTTGGAGTAATACATTAGAACAACCCGGTGAAACAGTTGTAGTCGCTTTAGATATCTCAAAGGCATTTGACCAAGTTTGGCATAAGTGTTTACTTGCCAAGATCACCTCGTTTGGGTTAAATGATACGCTCATCAACTGGGTAGATTCCTTGATAAAAGACGAATACGTGTCGTAGTTGATGGCTGTTTTGCAAAAGAAGTTAGGATTAACGTGTGCGTGCCACAGGGATCAGTTATAGCGTCTACACTTTTCCTGCTATACATAAATGACCTTATTTCTTCAACAACTAATCCGATCCATTCCTTTGTTGACGACAGCACTCTTCATTGTAGTTCATCTCAGTCTACTCTTCTATGTCTCAAGACATTAAAGCTGAAATGGCAAATTCAATCAATAAAGATGTATTCTCGAATGGGGAAGCAATAATCTAGTTAAATTTAATGCTAACAAAGCTCAGTGTTGCCTTGAGTCCGCCAAAAAAGATCGATCATTTCCTGTTGTAAGTATAAATGGCTCAGATCTTAAGTTTTCAGACTCTATTACTTTGTTGGGAATGACTGTATCTTCAAATCTATCATGGGTTGATGACCATCTTCTGTCAGCTGCTACAGCTGCTCGTAAAATAGGCTTTTTGTACAGATCTAAGCAGTACTTTACCTCCCACAACTATTTCTGCTGTATAAGGCCCACATTCGACATCATCTAGAATATAATTCTCACCTCTGGGTTGGTGCTCCCCAATACGCTCTCGATATCGTTGATCGTATTCAAAAGATAGCGATTAGGCTTATAAATGATTCATCCTTAATTTCTGACATACAGTCTCTTGAACATAGAAGAACCGTTTCAGTTCTTTCTTTGTATTATCAGTATTACAATGGCTATTGCGCTGCTGAATTACATTCTTTGATACCATCTCGGGCTACCTTTGCTAGGAATACTCGGTTCGCTCATTCACATCATCAATAAGGAGGACAATTCTCCACTTGGCGTACCAAACGGGCGCAATCCACATTCTTTTACACGGCTTCTAAACTCTGGAATGATCTCCCTAGTTCCTGTTTTCCTCTCACTTATGATATGGCAATTCAATGTCCCTCTATCCATCCTCCTGAGTGTTCCTGAGTGCTTTAGCACGATATGTCAAATTTAGCCTGTTCAGGTCCACAATTATTAAAAAAAATCGCTTGCAGGTAAGTTATCGGTCAACACACATTCACGTTGTTACCTTAACTGTTTTAATTTCATCCTTTTGCAAGGCTTTATTTTCAAGTTTACTAGATTCAATCGGCTTATTTAGAATTGTTTCTCTACGAACTGATTTGTATATGTAAGTTATTGTAATTGTACGAATGTAATGTATTAGGTTACAATACAATTGTGTAACTGTTTGTTTTATCTTGCGTATGTGTAGCATAACCTGCATATTATTATTACGGTTAACTTATAGCTACCTATTTTATTTTAAAGTTTGTTGTGTTTTATGTATAACTGAACCTGCATTATTATTTTTTCTTTTTACTGTATTGTTAACTTAATAACTGCCAACATGATTGGTTGGATAAGGTTTGTTGATACGACTCTTAGACACAATTGTGGATGTGATAACACTAATTGTTTTTTATTGTGTTTATATGAACTTCTTTGGTCAGATTTAAGTTTTTCGACTAACTCAATATTAAACTTGTAAAAAATTCTATGGTTATAATCATTGCGAGAAAAGTTAATGTGATGCAAGCAAATAATTTGAGTAAGTAACATTATTGCCAGTAACGTCAAGATAAGACTTGTCATACCGAAGAAGTTCAATGTCATGCTCTTACAGATTATCTTTGAATTACGCTTTTAAGGATAGGGTATCTTGGGACACACAGCAAGCTCAAATAGGACTGTATGAATGACATGTCCAGAAAGTGTAAAGAATGAATCATGTGGCTATCTAAGGAAAACATTTCAATACTATTATTTAATGTTAATTACTTCTGCTTTAATTAACACATTGGATATACATTTTTATTTTTGCAAGTAGCCACTAAGATAAATCAGAACCATCGAGTAACACATCGCCAAAACCGCTACAACAGGTCTTTTCGATTCTGAAAAGATATTTTAGTCTTTCATTAAAAAAAAGCACTTCGTGTCTTCACAACTTGTTTTTAAATCACCTGTCTGCCATTGTTACATCGGAAAATCGCGATACGGTATATAACTAAATGTTTTGTGTGATATAGGAATCTCTACAATGTTCTTGTTTTTATTTTGTTTTCTAAGGATGTAAATAAAACATCGATTTCCATGGAACACGTTCTTTAACACAAGAACAATAAGTAGTTCCATATCTTCTTTAAATATTCCCACAAATTCATGTGTCACCTTAGACATACATCGTCACATTGCAATTAGATTGAAACGTACCATAATTTTGGTAACGTTAGTAAGCATTTGCGGTTTCGTGCTACTTTTTTGTGAGAAGAACAGCACATTCCAATTTTTATGTTTCAAACCCCTCATCCCGACGGAGCGTTAAAAATCTTGTTGAAGAAAAAAGATTCAATAACAAAGAAACAAACATGCGATTTCTCCTTACCGCCTTCTATCCAGAACTGATGTTAAAAAATGCATAATTACATCAGTAATTTATTTCATTAAATAATCATTAATGAACTTTAAAATTTTTTATAACACTGTTTTATGACTTGAAATACCGGATTTTTAAGGAGCACTGATCGTGTCTAATTTGAATTTAATTTTGTTACAGATTAAAGCATTAACATAGGTTTCCTATCGTAAAATTATTCTGTTTCATTAATGAAAGAACTATATTATTTGTTTACTAAGGGTTCATGTACCTTCATGAATAAATACCAGTTATTAAAGTAGATAGATAGATTAAAATGAGATGAAGATTAAGGCGATGATCATACGGCAATTGTAGATCTTACTTTAATCAAATGTATTGGCATACTAGAAATATGAAACAAACTTGACATAATTTTTAATTACCAATTCGAAATTGTTAGGAAAAACAAGGGCATAAAAAATCAACAATTACCGAGACAATTACTTAACATAAGAATCATGCAACCTTTGTTTGAAAATTAATTCAATTTATTAAAATTAATTAAAAACATAGAAGACATTGCAGTACGTTCTTTTAAATTTCGTTCACATCAAAATTTGTATGATTAATTTATATTTATTTAATTGTACCGCCAACCGCAATACCTATAACGCATTTTTAGTATCAACCATGTTTCTATGCTTAGCTAAGACTTCTTTGTATCACTAGTCCATAAAGCATAATTTTGTGGAGAAAGATTGCGGACCGAGCCCACAACCGCGAGTACTTGCAACATTTCTATACATATGATACACAACATTTTTTGTAATAACGATATTAGTTCCTTAAAATCATTTTTAAAATATTTTTGTTTACACCATCATACTTTATGTTGGCTGAGCTGAATATCAATGTGTCGAACGATGAAAGCTCTTAGTCAAGCAACAAAAAAGTTTAACGTTTTGCAGACTTACGTGTGAAACAATAGATTTCTGAACGATTTTGAGGATTGAAAAGTTAGTACTGCTGGACGGAAGTACAAAAATATAATTTTCTATAAAGTTATCGATCTGTAATTGGTCTCATAAATAATGAATAGAAGGTACTGCTCATACGAAGTACTAGATCGCCGACTTTACAAAAAACCAACAATGGATTAAAATAGGCAACAGAACTAACCAATTACAATCGGATTAAAAGTAATTGACGTGTAATTTACATAAATCGCAGTCTTATATAAAACTTTCCAAGATTATATAGAACCGTGTGAAAGGAAATACATTCAAAAGCTAAACTAAAAGTTCCAATAGTGTAAGTCGACAGTGTTTTGCCATAAATAAGATTTCATATGACGTAAAGGGTGTTCTAATGATGTATTTCTTGTAATTTTAAAAAGAGATAGATCAAATTCCAAAAAAAAAAAGTAAAAATCAAGATCATTTAAGGTGCTCATATTTAAAACGCTCATCTAAAAATATTGCAAATGTGTTCAGTACTGTTACATACCTAACTAGTAATAAAATTGCATGCTACATTGAGAGACCGCCTGTAATTATAGTCAAAAAGAAGACACTCGTGTTTCTAATTATCTACAATCGCGATTTTTTTAGAAAGGTTTTCACTGTAAACTATGTTTAATGCTTTAGTATATTAAAACACGGACTTTCTCGTAAGCGCAGTTTAACCAAAGATATACAGTTATAAGACAAGTGTTATTTATATCAAGTCGTTTTAATTCAACCATGACGTATTTATATATGGAAATTATGTAGAATTCTATCAGTATATTTTGCACAAGGCATACCATGCTATTCTATTATTTACCTTATGTTTAAAGTTATTAGTCGCTAGAGGCAAATCGTTTCTTAGTAAATAAGTATTGCTCTATTTCCTACTAAAATTTTGAAAGTTAAATGTAAGGATGTAATTTAGCTTTCCACCAACATTGCGAAGCTGTAAACAATTCGCGAATTGAGATATATGCGTGATGTTTGTACATATTTCACCGAAACACACCGAATAAAGATTCGTGATAGTAATTAATGTAAATTAAGTTTTGGTACCTGTACCCGAGATAAAAATCATTCGAAAGAACCAAACAGATTTCGCGAACGAGTTGCATACATTTTTGTACACACTTTATTGAAATAAATAAATAATATTGGATAATATCAGAATTAAATGGCATAAGAAAATATACAGTGAGTTCGTAAAGTAGGGGATAAATTCAATTAAAACTCGAATGGGAGTTTAGGAAGAAACGCTCGGACCCGTCGATTTTTATTTTCAATTTAGAATTTTTTACATAAACGTGAAATATACAGGATGTGTCAAGAAAAAGATATGACGTCATCGATATTTTTCTTAAATATCAACCCCCATTTTTATTGCAGAATTAGAAAGGGTACATCTTGCTGCGTCTGACAAGGTAAATATGGACGATGGCTATATAAGGAAATATTGAATAAAAATTATCGTAAACATTAATGAGAAAATTTTATTGTGAATGTAGGAAAACGAAAACGTTAAATTTTACATTTTTTTATAATTATTTGCACGTTAGCAACTATGTGCTTAGTTTTTCGATAGGCGACAGCGTTGACATCGTGAGTTTATGTAGTAACTACTTTACCGTTATTTTGTGAAATATGAGGAAATTAAGCGAACGTGAAAGAATTGAAATCCTGTGCATGCTTGGTTTCGGAGATACTTCACGCAATCAATCAGAGGTGTTTGCGTTGTTTAATGCAACTCACCCTGATCGACCGTCCATTAGCCAAAGCATGGTAAGCAGAATTTGGACATGTTCGGGATATGAGAAAATCTGGCCGAAAGTCGATAATTGAAGAAGATCAGTTGAACATTGTTGTTAAGATAATTCTAATACCACCATTAGGGACACTGCTAACAATGTTAGCGTGGCGCAATCTACTATGCGTAAAGTGTTGAAAATAGAGAAGTTCCATCCCTACAAGAAATGCTTACTTCACGAGCTGTCGGAAGGTGATTTTGATCGGCGAAATGAATTTTGTGAACAAATGAAACAATTATGTTATGGCAAAGCGAATTTTGTAAAAAGAATATTTTTTTCCGACGAAGCAACGTTTGCTTTAAACGGTCACGTGAACACACAAAATTGTCGTTATTGGGCAACCGAAAATCCTTATTGGTTCACGGAATATCACACCCAAAACTCTCAAAAATTGAACGTTTGGTGCGGCATAGTTGACGAAAGAGTTATAGGTCCTTACTTCTTCGAGGATATTCATCGCCGCTCTAATATCGTTGTATCCGGATTTAGAAGAGTCCGATGTGCACCACTGTGACCTCTCTTTTCAACAAGATGGAGCGCCGCCATACTACGCATTACGTGTTCGTGCTTATTTGGATGAAGTTTTTCGAATGGTTGGACAGGTAGAAACGGGAAAATTAATCTTCTAGATTACTTCTTGTGGGGATACTTAAAGACTAAAGTATACGCGACGCGACTGGCCAATTTAGAAGATTTAAAAGCACGAATTCGCAAAGAAATTAGAAACATTACCGCAGATGTCATCGACAACGTTCAAAAATCATTTGTTAATCGCCTTGGCTATTGTCAGATTGTTAACGGTGCTCAATTGGAACATTTAATTTAAATTAGTGGAATCATTTTACAAGTAAATTAGGCCTAACTCCAAAAAATTGTCTGTGTTTCAAAATATACTTTATTAAAATGATCATTTGAATATTTCTTATTAGAAATGATATATGATATCCAATTAGATACGATTTTTTCTTCAAAATGACCACATCTTCTAAACTACCCTGTATAACATAATCAAACCTTATATTGAAAGAATGACCGAAATGAGCTGAATCCAAATTTGAAATAACATACAGGCTGTCCCATTAAAAAATCTATGTTTGGTTCACCCTGTATAACCTAAAATAATTTTAAAATATGCGGCTCAGTTCTTTCCACTACACTTCAATATTTTGTTCTCTTGATCCATCAAATAAGTGAGATATCGCCCGCGGACGAAAGTTTGGGACACCCTGTATTAACATCATCCATATGTACCTTGTCGTGCGTAAAAAGATGTACCCTTTCTAATTCTGTAATAAAAGTAGGGGTTGACATTTAAAAAATGCCGATGCCATATCATTTTCTTGACACACCCTGTATATTTCGCTTTTACGTAAAAAATTCTAAATTGAGAATAAACTCCTATTCGAATTTTAATTGAATTTATCCGCTACTTTACGAACGCACTGTATATGACATTCTTGCGGTTTTTTTTAACTAAATATCTTTATAACTAGTTACTTTAAGCACATAATTATTGTCTAATTCATCTGCATTTAAACAAAAATGAAAGATTAAGATCAATTGAAGGGAATTAGAATTCATGTATGAATAAAAAGTATGTAAATACATTTAAAACGTATTACTATGATTTGGTAATCAAGCAAACAGATGGTACGTGTACAAAATTACTATAAGCTGAATGTGGAGATTACTTCAATATTCGTTATCGTATTGTTTAAACAATTTTACTCACACTTATATTTACATACAATAAATTAGTAATCTAGTATTCAGGGCAATATTGTTTAAATTGAATGAACCTAATAAGATATGCATTTCCTGAAAAGAATTTTTATAACTTAAAACATCGTAAATGAATCACGAAGTAGGTTAGCTATTATTAATATGTCTACAACAAAAATAATTACTTTATCTGACTCAATATCGCCACGTAACTGTACTATTCACCAACTTTTCAATTTATTAATCTATCTTTGCTTATAACACAAAGGCTCGTTGAACAAAGGTGAAGTAAGTCAGGATTACTTTAGTCGCTGGGCTAAGAAATGTGATTGGCCATTTTTGGTAGAATAATATAATTGACAGATGTTTACAACAATCATATTTTTAACCCCTCATGATTAAAATGATCCTGGCTTAACTCACCTTCGTGTAATCGGCCCGGTATATTATATAACAATGTATTTATCTGATTACGTATATGAACATGAAAAAAACAATAGAGCGTATCATACCTTTCACTTATTATTAAAATATTATGATTACACTTTCCCTTCAGGAAAGGAGTACTTTTCCCAATGGCAAATATATAAGGATTAAGCCGAAGATTCACTGAATCCTTGGGGTCCATTCCTTTTTTATGTTTATCTTTTCACGGGTCAGTTGCTTAAATCAAAACTTTACGAAGTAGCTGTGCAGTACCATTAAGGCATTAATTTATGTTTTTTGCACGTAAATGAAATTATGTTTACCGGGAAATCGCACTAAATTATGTTTGAGAGATTGACAAACGATTCCTAATGCTCCTTGGACTACGAAAATAATTTATAATGTCATTTTCATTTCTTTACAACAATGGTAACATTATTTGCATTTTCTCTGAGTAAATGTTTAGTGTTGGTCCAGTTTGAGTTTCCTCAGTTTGGATATACAACTTTTTGCTGTATTTTTTCGTAAATTATTGACAAGAGTTGTTGCATTGAAGATAGTTTCGTTTTCCTTAATCACTGCGTGGATCTGTTGCAGGTGTATCATCACGACGGTTCCGTCCGGGTCCTGCTGCCCCGGCTCACCTCGATTTTCCTTCTTATAAGAGGAGTAATTGTTATATTACACTATTTCGGGCAATACTAACTAGGTGTCGTTGGTATAGAAATCCTTAGAAGACCTAGTACGCTATAACACAGCAGACCGCAGAGCAGATAACCGCCTAGGGACGTTTATCGGTAACGAGAAGTTTTCTAACAAACTTTTTGACTTCTAGTTGTGAAGAATCCATCAGCTAAACACAAACGAGATGATGGTCGAAACGTTGGACAAGGTACTACGGAGAAACATGTTCTTAGACCACGCCTTGAAGGTTGAAGTATGTTTACTTGATTTGCCAAATGGAAATGGTCGCAAAAGGATGGTAGAAGTCAGTTTCGAGGACTTCTGCCGAAGGAAAAATGGATTAATCAGCGTTAGCAACGCCGACATGTGCCTCGCAAGAGGTATCGTTACAGTAATATGTACAAGTGGCAACATCGGTAAAGTTCTCTCTCACACTCATATAATGCTTATTGAGTTTCTTTCTAGCTTATTATAAATCAGACCCGCAATAATGATTTTCCATACATGTATGTGAAATTATTATATGTTGCAAATACTTTATGGGAATGTCTTCTCCAGCGTTCCGTCTGTTTGTCCGTATGTGGTTTTTAAGCGGAATGGTATGGCGTAGAATGATGCGATTTTCTTTAAAATATTCCTTAGGACACGAGTAACTACGGCTACTAATCTGGTTCGCCTGGAATCATATGTCAAGGTCAAAATGTAAAAAAGCGTACTGATGCACATTACTTGCGAACGATTTCACGTAGAAATACGCGGTTTTTGACGCATTTTACAGCATGATGCACCAATTTCTAATAAGTGAACGTTATGCATTTTCGAAGATCAGATCACATGAACATTAACCAGAGATATCACAGTGGAAAAACGTCCTAAGGAATGATTTCAATGCCCAATATATGAATTACTCTGCTCTTGCGAGAAAAAGTTAGTTTTTCCGGCGGATTTGGTCTTCACAAAAAATGGGGGGGGGGAGTATAATTTTCCTAGTTATACCTCATGGTAGTCAAACGAAAGACCTCGACGAAAGAGGCATTTTTCCTCTCCGACCTCCTATGAGCGAGATTGGTCATAATTCTCAAACGATAGATAGTAGATGTCATTACGATCCCTCTCCAGCCTAACCCCATTCCCTCCACGAGTGAAAACCTTTTCAGCGGATTTGGTCTTCCCAGAAAAGTTTTTCCTAGGTATACTTTCATGGAACTGAAATGAAAAGACTCGACGAAAGAAGTATTTTTTCACTCTCGTCCTTTCCGACCCTGTAAGCAAGATCGGTCAATTCCAAAATAATGATCGTAGATATGTCATGCGATCACCCGTTGGAAAGCTTTCGACAAGCCTCGCCGAACTAACACTCCAAACGCCCTCCGACCAACTCCTTCCCCACCTAGATGAGAAAAAGAAACTTAGTTTCTTAGTGGATTTGGTCTTCTCAGAAAACCGAGGGTATACCTTCATGGTAGTCTAATGAAAGACCTCGACAGAGTATTTCTGATACCCCCTGCTGAGTGTGAAAGAGCTAAAGGTATTTCGGTGGATTTGGTCGCCCGAAAAGGAATGCTCCTAATATACTTTCATGGAAAGGTCTCGACGAAAGGAATAGTTTTCCACCAGCTTCCATCCCCTCAGAGTCCCTATAAAAGATGTCATAATTCCGAAACGATAAATCGTAGGTCATGCGAGCACCCGTTGGAAATCTCTCAACAAGTCGCATCTGAGTCATCCCGACCCCTCCTTCGGCAACCTTTTGCGGAGTGAGTAAGGGTTAAAGTTTTGTCGAGAGTTTTAGCCTTATCACAAAATTTTGTCGATGGATTCTTAAAAATACCTTCATGACGGTAATTAACTACGGTTAACCTAAGCCAAATTTCAAGTTCGGCATGGAAAGAAGTTTGCAACATATTACTGTAACACTAGGTTTAGGACAGTGTATTTTATATGTCAAATACAGTAGCTACCTCTGTATAACCATTATTTGTGATTAAGAGTAGAATAGATATCATTAAACATATCAGTTTTTATTCAATTAATAAAACACATGTGACCCACTGGCGGGTCACGGCCATTCGATAATACACAGGTGTAATCCACCAGTGGGCACGGACAATTTGGAAACAGGAAAAATTCCCTTTGTAGTCAGAGTTCGCATACATAACAAAGCACTGTGTAGTAAAATTTGATTTAAAACCTCAGGCTATACGGTGCATATACACACAATTTGCGTATTCGTATTGTTTCTCTTTAATCATGTTTAAAATTGAACTTACATTACACAGAAATTACGATTTCTTTATGGATGGTTTTTTCTTCCTACTGATGACAATTGCACCTGACGGTGAACAACACACCTCATACCGGTACTGCTCAGAGAAACGGTTACACAGCTCAGTTAGATTTATTGAAAAGAAAAACTTTTTAAATAATAATTAAAGTATTTTATTTATATATAATTTTTAGAGCAATTCAAGTTCGTTTCATTATACTGTACGTCTCCTTTTGTTACGTCTTGTATACTGCTAATTTAACGCTTTAGTTTCATAATTGTCTAGAGGCTTTAGGTAAAAAACGGCCAAAGCTGGGCCAAATTTACAGAATTTCTGTACAATGAAACTGTTGATCATACTAAACAACATGTCAAAAGTACCCACCTTCACCATGTCGGCTTCCTTTAATTCCTGCACCTTGAACCCGGGAGTCCCGAAAAATTACACAGAAACACTAGAACTCATCCTACAGATGAACAGTGAACAGTATATGGTAGTTGATCGCAGACGTCCAAGTTCGTTAAATTAAAGATGCTTTTGTACCAATTTAAATTACTTGAAGTGCGTAATGAAAGATAAATGCGTTATTTAAAAAAGATATAGTGATTCTAAAGATTTAATAGGCATTAAAAAAGGTGAAACCTCTAGGTGTTTTCTGAAAACCCCTTAATATTTTAAGGAAACATACTTTTAGAAACTTAACAAAAAGCAGACAGCCAATAATTGTTCATTCATTATGCAGGTAAGTTACTTTGTTAAGGTATTCTTGAAAAGAGGAACGCTCTTTTCCGCGGGCCTTTTTAAAAACAATTGGCTACAGGTCAATAATTATTTAATTTCTCGCTTCTTGTGTAAAAAAAAAACGATTTCCAGAATAGCACAAAATATTTCAACATTGTGGCTTTTCTTAAAATAATGAAATACAAGAGTGTGAGATGCAGGATTGTTATATACTAAGTAAAGACGGATACAAAAGGAAACACAATCATTCAGACTTAAAGCTGAAATAGATAGTTGATAGTGCCGTAAATTTTTTCGTGGCTGGTACGATGTACAACCACACTTGTATAGTTTCGGTTTTTAACAAAAACTAACCGGGTTCTCTTGAAATTTACAGGAAAAAATTGAGGAATGATTGGGAAGAATACGATTGTCACTTTTCTTTTAAAGAAGTTATGGAACTAATGAAATCACACCTCCTAGAAAATGCTAACGAATACAAGATAGGACACATTTCAAAGAAAAGCTCTAGTATGGAAATGTACGGTTTTTTTACAGATACCGGGTGCACGAACAAGTGTAACTTCCAGAGTCTATGAAAAGTGGTACAATGACCGAAAAAATAACAAGAAGAAAAGTTCCGTATAGTGCAAGGGGCTGCTGAAACAATTTTCTATGACACACGTGAAACTGTCCATCAATCACAAGTCACAAGTACCCACCGAACAACCCTGACACGTCAAAAACTAGCCCTCTTCTAAACCACATCTTCCCGTTTGAAACAATAAAATAGCCGGTCGGCCGCAGGCACACGCGCAGCTCAATGGGTCCCACTCGGATAATGTTCGATGCACATAAACTTTATATTAGAAAAGTTATAATTTGTTACAAAGCTTGTTTGGTGCACGATAGCGATATCTCACGAATTAGCGACACAGAACTATTGTTTTTTTTTAGTTTGGTGGGTTTTGTCCATCTCATTTGTACCGAATGTTCTCTTACCTGATCTAAAATCATACCAATCGGATGGCAATTCATATTTATTCACTTTATGCTTAACTGTTCACTGATATTCTGAAATTTTATTTTTAGTCAAACCTCTCTTCAAATTTCAAGCTTTGAAAAAAAAGTACGTTTGAAACTAGAACTAGAACAAAAACTACAAAACCTCTTTTTATGAAAACTTTAGTTTCTTATAAAACTATTAAGTGTCATTTTATAGAAAAATGAAATTAATTCCTAAATCTTCGGTTAAAGTGACTTAAATCATTTAAATAAGTGAAATAGCTTCGATTGGCTAAAGGTTATGTATGACTTTGAATATGTTACAATATCGCTAGTGGGTTACGGGATTTCTTTGTGTAACTGTAACTGAGTTTAACTACAGAATGGCAAGTGTACAGAAAAACTACCTGGCACATTTGAACTTTACGTTACTGCACACCAATGCGCTTCGATTCGCGCAGTATGGGTGCATATCACGTTTATAATTTCTTAGCCTGAACGCTTTATAACAAGGTTGAAATTAATATTTTAGAATTTAACGTTTATGGATGGCACCCGCTTGTACAGTGACGTGCATAGAAAACACAGAAAATGCCGAGTCGTCCTTTTATATACATACTATCCTGTGGTCCTACCAACAATGTTTTATTGAACTGTCACTGAATACCTAAGTTGTGGTTTCTGAAGTAAAAACAAATGCCAGTTATTTGTCTTAGCACACTATCATGCCTTCATTCATCACTATCATAATCTTCAATTATGGTTTAAAAAATATACGCTTAAGCATTATAAAATTAAAAAAAAATTACCTTTTTCTCATTTTCCAAAGATCTTCTATATCCAGTATAGCTAGGTCTATTTGCCATGTAGCTGTTTGCTGAATATAAACCCGTATACGGTTTGGGTAATCCAAACATGCGAGGAGATTGTTGTGGTCCAGGTGATGGTGACGGACTGTCTAACGGTAAATTAACTTCACGTTCTACCACCAGTCTTACAAAGCGTTCTAAACCAGTTAACATAGATACCGCTTGGTCGTGGGTGACACCCGTAAGATCTACACCGTTAATAGAAACTACTCGATCACCTATAAGTAATTTACCATCTTTTTGGGCAACGCCTCCCTCGGTAATACGCGAAATATAAACAGAATCATTATCTGCTTTAAAAGGAGGCGAACCCTTTCCACCCGCTATACTAAAACCTAACCCCCTAGTATCGCGAATAAGCGTTGTATGAATAAGTATTTTATGAAGCACCACTTCATTATTACTTGGCAACGGAGATGGTATGCGGGGTTCCGTTTTTACGTTACTAATGTTAGTATCACTTTTTATTTCAGGTTCTCGAACTATTCTAGTCACTTCGCGGCTCACTTCCAGTATAAGCACCGATCCAGATGCTTTTAAAACTTCTACAGCGTCGTAATGACTTACATCTAACACAGACACTCCATTCACCTTAAGCACTTTATCACCTACTCGAAGGCCTGCTACATCAGCGGGCCCTCCTTCTGTTACACGAGAAATAAAAATACCTTCATCGTCTCCTTTAAAAGGCGTAGATCCTCGTCCACCTGCAATTGACAAACCAAGAGCTGCACGAGAACGTTGTATGTGAATTTCATATTTTTCTTCTCTAAGTTCTACTGTGGCATCCGACTCGGCAGCTGCTAAACAAAAGAAAATGTTAAAATATGGACGGAAAATTAATGTATTCATTAATAACTACCTGAATACTTAAGAAATTGTACCTTACGCGGACGATGTTCAGGTGCCGCCTTTTTGGAAGTAATCGTAAAAGAAGCAATCTTTGAACGAGGTAAACTACCGGTTTTTAAGTATAGCTTGTGATTTTTTGATTTAATACGTGTTTTTGGTAACGTACTCATTTTTTTCTTATTTTAGTGGAAATATTTCGAGTAATACATATTATCACGGTATTTACTAATTTCATCAACATTCCATTTCTTATCTTAATTGATAAAGGGTAGATAAGAGAATGTCAATTCAGGGAATATTATTCCTGCTATGTTCGTAATATGTAACATTAACTACAAAAACAACGCAAAATGCTCCGGAAACTTGTTGCGGTTGTCGCTGATTCAAGAATTAAACTACCTTGGCATGACTATGATAATACCTTTATTCCCGCCCGCCCACCTTACCTTGACTGCTGGTGCTACAATCACCGACGGATTCGGGGGGCGTTGATGCACTCATTCTATCGACGTCATCCTCCTTTCGTTTCAAAGCCTGCACAAAAATAAAACTAATATATGTAAAACGTAATTAAAGATTTATTAAAAAAAATTCAATTAAAGCTGAATTAAATATGCGGCCATTGTTTGTAATGTGAAAAAAAAAAACAAACAAAACAAAATCATGCACATGTATTAATTTTACATTATGCAAAACACGTCATATTTTACAAGAATTACTACAAATTTAGTAGAAAACGCCAATAGCCAGCGTTACCAAAACTCTCGCATTACGAAAAGTAAATAGCAATCCTAAACTTAAAACATCAACAAAGCAAAGTTTCATTCGGGATAACAAATAAATTTTATTAAAATAGCACAAAAACATTCTATTCTCTCTTACTTATAGCGAAAGTAATTGTTTTCTTACACAATTCTTTCTCTGCGCTTCTTTCAAAAAACTTGTAAAAAACAGTAATTTTGAAAAAGGTTTTTATTTTGCAACTTAAAAACTGTTAATAACATTTTTAATGAGTCTGTGTGCATGACCCATTAACAAATATTTGTATAAAATCAAACACAAAGTAATGTATATGAAAAAGTCCTTAACATTAACGATGCAATCTGGAACAGTTTTCAAAAACGTTATTTGCACATCACGATAAGGATCCAGGTCACCATCCGGCGCATACTAGCAAAAATAAATAAATAAACGTGTTACTGTACAATAACAAGCTATTAAGTTTCTATAATTTCCTAAACATTAATTACAAGGTTTAGAGTTCTCCAATTATACATCATAAATAAAAAAAAGACGATAAGGAAATGACGTATACGTATTTTCAAAATTTGATTTTGGAAACGGTAGAGCCGATTAAGTATAACACATGTAACTTAAACTATTTTCTTTGGTGTAATGCCGGTAACGCAAAACTGTAAATTCCTGTTTTTTTAAAACGCGCCTCGACTATAATCTGTCCAGAAACGAAGCGAAGGAATAAATCAACATGTTTGGAAGATTCCAGTGGCGTTGGGTTGTTTTATGATAAAAAATATAAAACCGAAGTAATATTGATTAAATATGTAATAATGAAATTAATTAATAATAATTAAAAGTTGGGAAGGGTATTATTTATTTGTAATATAATTTTTCTGTTTTCAGATTAAAAGAAGTTCGTGGTTGATTAGGTAATTATTGATTGCTTGGACTGTCAACTCCGTATATATCACAAATTGCTAATACCATTATCGACCACATGTTTAATAATTTTAAACTAATTAATTACTAATAATTGAACAAGAAAGTATTTACTGTATTTGGAATTTGTGATTGCATATATATATATATATATATATATATATATATATATATATATATATATATATATATATATATATATATATATAGACACACACACACACAGGGACCGCCATAAAGTTGGACACATGGAAAAAATGTTATTGAAATTTCTGAATAACTCTATTGGAGGTTCGCTTCTGCATGCCTGACAACCAAAAATCAATTGTGGCATTTGTCACGTGACCATAGATTTGGCGGGAATTTTGAAAAATGTTAACTGTGATGCCGAAAAATGGGTCAAATTGACAAGATATCGAAAAATTGTATTAAGAAAATGTATTTAGAATGCAACAAAGACCCCATATACCAATTTTCGACCAAATGAGAAAAAAAAAATAAAAAATATCAGTTATTCCCCTCTGCTTTTATTACGAAAACATCATAAGATCTTGTTTTACCTGGAAATAGTTTTAATAATATAAATTACATAATTTTAGGTCAAAATTAATCAAATGTTTGTAAAATAGACAATTTGTGAGACGAAAATGTAAAAAATACGATTTAGCCACGTCGCTGGTTGTGTTCATGCCCTGTATATTGAAGCGCATGAGCTGATCTAATATTTCTAACCGGTAAAAAAATGTAAACGAACTAATATTTGTAATTAAAACTTAACAACACATTATTTATCCTTATTAAATTTAATATTGGTTAGTACATTTGAAATTAGCGATTTTTTTTAATTTAATAAGTTGGCTTAGAAAAATCAAATATTTCGGCTTATAAGGATGAAAATTATTGCTCTTTAAAGTGCACCTCATAGTTTAAGATACCTAAAATTATGTAATTTGTGTCATTACAACTATTTCCAAGTAGAACAAGATGTTTAGTAATGATGTTTAGTAATAAAAGCAGAGGGGAATAATGGTATTTTTTATTTTTTGTTCTGATTTGGTTGAAAATTGGTATATGGGGTCTTTGTTGCATTCTAAATACATTTTCTTAATACAATTTTTCGATATTATGTCAATTTGACTCATTTATCGGCATCACAGTTAACATTTTTCAAAATTCCCGACAAATCTATGGTCACGTGACAAATGTCACAATGGATTTTTTGGTTGTCCGACATGCAGAAACGAACCGCCAATAGAGTTTTTCAGAAATTTCAAAAACAGAAATGTTTACCTTATGTGTCCAACTTGACGGTCCCTGTATATTATTATATATATATATATATATATATATATATATATATATATAAATATAACGACAGCCTAAGATATGATTAATGTTATATATCGGTACATCAAAAGGTGTACTTACGCTGCATTATTGAGTTTAATAGCAATGGCGTCGAGTCCTGAATTTATTCCAATGAAACGCGTGGAGAGGCTTTCTGCCAACGAAACAATTGTTGTGCTCAATGTGTACAATGATTTGAAATGCCATAATCCATTGAAAACAGTTGAAGAGACAGTTGAAATGTGTTCACATATGACTAGCATTGGAAAAACTACAATATTCAGACTTTTATGTGAAGACAAAGTTTCTGTGCGTGAGCCTAGTTTATCTCATGGTAGAAAAAATAGAAATATCCGAATATCTGAAAACTACAATTAGAAAAATAGTGCATTCGTTTTATTTTAAAAAACAAATACCCGATTTAAGTAGAACAATGTTGTGGCAACTTTTGCACGAATTGAATTTTTTATGGGAAAAAATGAATAGAAAATCAGCTCTCATTGATAAGGAAGAAATTGAAGAAGAAATTACTTACGAAATATCTCTAAATTGCGTTCTGAAGGTTATACGGTGGAAAAATGTGGCGAGGGAAAAATATAGCCAGTGGACGACAGGCTTTTTAAGAAGGATTATCTACAGGTTTACTGCTATTTGAGTCACAAAATACTGGTGATTACTACGAGGACATGAATGCGGATGTTTTTGAGGAATATTTTGAACAAATGTTAGATTTAATACCAAAGGGTGCTGTAATTGTTATGGACAATGCCAGCTACCATTCCAGACAAATCGAACGTTTACCTACAACATCCTGGAAAAAAGGTGCTATAATGGAATGACTTTCCTCAAAAAATATTGCTTTCGAACATGATATGGTAAAAAGGACACTACTAAGTCTAGTACAGGGTGTTAGAACAAAGTTTAAAAGATGTGCGGTTGCCGAGATGGCAGCAAAACGTGATATTTTTGTTCTACGCTTACCGCCCTACCATTGCGAATTGAACGCTATTGAATTAATAAGCGAGAAATAAGAACGCGTTTAAATTAAGCGACGTTCGACAATTTTTAACGACTTCCTTAAGTGAGGTGACTGCGGAAAAATGGAAAAAGTGCATAGAACACGTAATGAGAGGAACAAAAATGTGGAAACTTGACAATATGATATAAGTTACTGTAGAGCCTATTGTAATTTCAATAGGGCCAAATGTTAGTTCTTCCGAAGAAACAGATGAATTCTCAGAATAACTGTATTTTAAAATGATATATTTATTATTTTTCTTATAAATTTTGTTTGTTATTGTTTAATATAGCTAATAAGAAGTTCAGATATGCACGACTATATTATATAATTGTTGCCTTACCTTAAATTTAAAAACTCTATAAAATGATTTCTAACAAACGGAGTGTTTTATAATTAAATGATACATTACAATTATCTTTAAAATCAATTTTTATAGTTAAATTTTCAATAAAACATTGCAATCGTATTTTTTTGTCTGCAAAACCCATGTACGCGCCAATAATCTTTACTTTAGAACTCAACAACAGGTACGTCCCATTGTTTTAAAGGATTAGCAGCGATCGATTGATAAATAACTTACGTTGTAACGCTATAGTATGGAAGCGGTATATCGTCGTTGGGAATGAAATACCTCCAATGTGCACATTCTTTCAATGTTAAGCTTTTTAATGTTTGGGCTTTAAATTAAAGAGTTTTAGGATCCTGAAAAATATACAATGTGTAGCTTGAACCCTAACCGCATTTATTTCTAAACGATAATATCTCCAATGTAGCAGTCTATAAATCCTAAGACTGAAATATAACCAAATACAATACACATTGTAGGTGTTACCTACAGGGGCACATTGGAGGTATTACTAATTGTCGTCTGTCGAAATTCTAACCTCAAATTAAACATTAAAGTTTATTTTATGAACGAAATACGTTAGTTTCTTTTTGAAAACAAAATGAGTTTATATAAAGAAAGAACTAAAAAACTTATGAAAAACCTGTGTTTGTTAAATCGAAGTGAAACAGTGGAAGCTTCTAGTAATAACGAGAGTGTAGCTGGCAACCAGGGCCAAGATATTAGTTCAGGATCAAATGAAGGTGCCAATTAAGTATACAAATTTATATTAGGGTACCAAAAATAAATAAATTTTAACGTTTTAAATTCATTTTGGCACGTTAATTTATGTATGTACCTATTCTTTTTAGGATATCGACACACATTGTTGATAAAAACTTACAAAGTAATGCAAAAGTAGTAATTCTGGAAGTGTACCAAGTACTCTCGGATGGATTGTGTTTTAAAATAAGTACAGGAGAAACTAACCAAATACAGTAAGTATTCCCTTTTAATTATTTAAATAAAACTATAATGCGTACATAATTGTAAAACATTATTTTAGAACAAAAATAGTTTCTATGTGACAAAATGTTCAGTTGAAATTAATTATGGAAAGGGAGTGATGTTACTTTAAATGTATTACAGTTACAGTGTATTGGACGAAGATAGATATTACTTTGCTCTTTGTTTTCGTTGGGTCTTAACATTTTACTCAGTTAAAAACATTATTTTAATATTATTTTTTTTAGGAATGCCGGCGATTCTAATGAATCTGACATCAGCAAAGAAATACTACTACCTCAAGTATCAGAACAAATAGAAATTCAAAGAGAAGGTATTAGGGTGGACAAAATACCAATATTAGAGAAAAATAAACACGATTTTATAGATAAAGATGAGGCACCAAAACCACTGTTCCAAAATGAAACGGTTGAACTAGACGAAGAGAATGAAGTCATTCCAAATACTGGAGAAACTGAAATAAAAAGGCGGAAATTAGAGTTTAAGAAAGAAAGTGCATACAAAAGATTAAAGGGTAGATCTTATACGGGTTATAAAAGAGAAAATAGCACTATAAGTCATAATGTTGAGTGAAAGGCAAAATCGCTAAAAAACAGGTGTAGTCATAAAATTGAGAAACAGAAAACAAACCCCCGCACTTTTCGATGTTGTCAGATAACAGACACAGAAAGAGATTTGCTTTTTAAGAAATTTTGGTCAATTTCAACATGGGATGACAAAAAGAAATTTGTTAAGAATCTTGCTCGAACTAGAGCACTGCGAAGGCGTCGTAAAAATATTGAAGTAGATACCCCTAAGACAAAAACTGGACATGACTATTTTTTACCTAATAATGCTGAAGAATACCTTAGAGATGCAGAGTTATGTGTTTAAATACGCTAGATTTAGCAGAAGACAGAATAAAACGATGGACCACTAGTGAGACAGAAAACATAGAGGTTGACACATCAACTGAAGCTGACAAATCAGACGAAAGTGTAGCTGAAAAGAGTTTAAAACAAAAAAGAAAACAAACAAATAGGAAGTTACGACAGATTGAAAAAAGAAGAAAACGTTAAGCAATGGTTATAGAAAATCCCTAAAGTCCCCTCGCATTATTGCAGAGCATCTGCTCGTAGAGTTTATGTGGAAAACAGTTTTATTACAAAAAATCATATGAACAGAATTTATCAAGAATGGTGCGAATCAAAACATCTGCCTCCTGCTCACTTGAAGCTATTTAGATCTGTTTTGAAAATGGAAAAAATTCCTGTTCATAAACCAAGGTAAGACCAATGTGATGTCTGCGTTGGTTATAAAACCAAAACAGTAAGTATCAGAGTATGAGCAGCACAGATTAAAGGAAAAGCAGGAAGAGCAGCTAAAGAATTGCAAAAAAATAGTGCTAGTAATAAAAAGTCTGTCGTTATGGTTGATTTACAAAGTGTGTTAACTTGTCCTAAGCTTTTAACTTCAAAATCTTACTATAAGTTAAAACTTCAAGTACACAATTTTACTATTATAAACAACGAGGACGTACAGTTATATGTTTGGCATGAAGCAAATAGTGGAGTGACTAGCAACGAATTTATTTCCTGTTTACTACACTACCTACATAATATTCCAGACAACTTTAAAACCGCTGTAGTGATCTCAGATGGTTGTAACTATCAGAACAGAAACAAAACGTTAGCTAGTGCGTTAAGTGACATGTCAAAACAGAAAAATATCACAATACAACAATTATATCTCGAAAAAGGCCACACCATGATGGAAGCGGACCAGTACATTCCTCTTTGGAGCACTATTTCCATCCTCCTATTAACTCCCCCATGGATTACATTGCGAGTATGCGGATGGCTCGTCCCAAACATCCATACAATATTAAAAGCTCAGACTTTGCATTCTTTAAAAAATATGATATATCCAGTAATTTTTCGTCAATAAGACTAGGCAAGAAATCTGGAGATCCTCAAGTTGTTCACATACGGCAATTAAAATATAGTCCAAGTAGAGCCGTACATTACACTACTGACTATTCAGATAATTGCATGCTCTTACCACAGAGAAGTGAAAATCAAGACATGTCAGTATACAATTGTTCTCTTTTCAAAGGACCACCTCCTATATCGGAAGACAAACTTAAACATTTGTAGGATGTTAAAGCAGTGACAGAAGACGACCATCACCACTTTTATGATACCCTTCCTAAACAAACAAAAAATCTTAATATTTTTAGGTCATTTAAACTGTCATGTTCGATTTGTTGTTTTATTTGAAACTCATGTTTTGAATATCATTTCTAATAGAAGTTACTTTTTCCCACCAATAGTGTTTTATTACTCTTTTCTGCGTAAAATACAGGAACCTTTTATACACTACTTGTCGAGCTACTTGTAATTGAAAACATCTCTCATGTGCTCCAGTAATAATATTATTTTCTCCAATGTGCACTATTTCTTATTTTCATGACTATAAATACAAATAATGTATATCTTTTGCATCATTTTTGAACGTTTAGTCTTTATATATGTCATTTCTACTCAGTAATGTAAAAAAATACTGCAAGATATATAAAAAAAAACCAAATGAGAGGTTTTTTGCCTCTCCTCTAAATTTTTCTTTTTTTCACATCGGAGATATTTCATTCCCAATGACGATATACTGAAAGTAAGTGCTTAATAAAAAATCGTGTACCGCTTATATGTAAAATAAATGAACTATTTTAATTATTCCTTCGCTTCGTTTCTTGAGAGATTTTAGTGAGGAAAAGGACAGTTTCTGTAGCGTACTGCTGAGTTCGTTAAAATGTTAGTCTACCGTTGCACTGCTGCAGACGAAGGTGTATCTATTGGAATTGACAACCTTCTTTTAATTTTAAATGTTTTTGTTAACTAGACGCTGTAAATTAAAGTTCATTTGGTTGAAATATATTACGAAATATATCACTATGATTTAATTTTAGTTATGGATTTTGTAACTGAAGACTGGAAATTTCAAAAGTGCTGATTGCCAATTTTATTTAAATTGGTTTTTTCTCTTAAAAATGATCTATATGCCACCGACAATATCCTGTAAAGCGGCTAAGTGCAAAGTCCAACCGGACGGTTTACCACCCGTTTACAAATGGCGCTCAGTGTAAGTACGCACGACGATCTAGCGTGATAAGTGCCATCTGTCATTTGATTGTAATATTGGTGAGATGTGCTCGTCTGGTTTAACCCGTTTCTAATTAGTTTTATGAAAAATGGAAAGAGAACGGCGTAAAAGTGGTACGGGTTCGTTTGTCTCTGAACAAAGAAAAGCGAAAATTGCTGGAAAGATTTATGTTACTTGTAAAAATAAAAAAGTTCAAGCAAAAAAAGAACCTTGTATCGAGGTAAGTTTTAAGCTATATTGTGTTATCTTAGTGTCGATAACATTATGTCTTGGTTTAGGTCTCTTGTAAATGCAAGTTAAAATGTAAAACCATAAACCTTGAAACAAGAAAAAACCTGATCAATTTTATTTAACTGACAAGGTATGTAGAGCTACATTTATTGAAACTTTTGGTATAACAAGAAGACATGTGCCCACTTTTTCTAAAATGAAGAAATTAGGCCAAACCACTTTTATAGAGAAAATACGATGTACGGCACCTAGTAAATTTACCCAAGATGACCGCAGATTAATTTACCGTCATATCAATAGTATTCCTCGCGGTAGGTCCCATTATTCCAGACAGAAGGCGCAAAAAGAATATTTAAGCCCTGACTTAAATATCCAGCGTATGCACAAAGCGTTTTTGAATAAATACTAATAAAGTCAGGTAAAATAATAATAAAGTCAGGTTACGTACAACAGGGGTTTCAGTCGTTTTTAAGGTCCAAAACGTAGGAAAAGTAGGAATATTTTGTGAAAACGTGGGAGGTTTTAGGTTTGTACTACAAATATTATAGGCAGATTTTTCTAATAAATTTTCCTAATCTGTCATTCAGGCGAACTCGTAACAACACATGTCGAGTGTGGGATAAACTACAGTGTGACATTCAAGCTTGAAATGAAAATAGCTCCAAGGCCAAAAGGCCGATAAGGCAAGAAAATGCATGAAAAGTGATATTACCATATCTCAGCTTCCTGGATCTGATTATACTACTGTTTCTATGGATTCGGAACAAGTACTAATTGTACCCGCCCTAACACACTCCGACATGTTTTATATGATCCATCTTAGTTGTTACAATGTATGTGTAAAAGTAGCTGATCTGGGTATTTCTTACATGTGCTTAAAGTATGAAGCTATAACTGGAAGAGGCGGTAATGAATATCTTCGTGCTTACTTTACATACTTAATAACGTAAATCCAAACAACAAGAAAAACATTACCATATGGAGCGATAACTGTGTCTCGCAAAATAAAAATCGTATGATAGTTTTTATTTACGTTTTCTTTTGGTTTCGCTTGATTTATATGAAAGTATCGACCACAAGTTTTGTGGGCACAGTTTTCGTCAGTGCGATATTGCTTTTGCGCTCAGTGAAAAGCGGAAAAGAGTATGTAATTCTATAGTTCCTGCAGATTGTCATTCCATTATTGAGAGCAGTACACACACTGGAAAATATCGTGTAGGTGACATGCAAACTTTTTTTAACATTCAAGCAGCTAGTGATTCTGTGTTAAACTTGAAATCGGTCCAGATCAGCAAAACTACGCATATTCGAATGGATGCCAGACATCCAGGAATGTTGTTATGTAAAGATAGTTTACTGAGTTTTTAGATTTAAAAAAATCCAATATTAAAAAAGAGTAAATCTATCCAAGATGTACAAAAAATAACACTGGAAGAATTGCCTCATGAAGTCACATAAGTGTCAACGAAAAAAAGCACAGAAGCCATGAATCAATTTTTGGAGAAGCAGGAACATAAAGATTTTTACAGTAAACTAATAAAATGAGTGTTTCTTGGCACTTAGTACTTTGGTTAAACATATGACACTTAGCACGTTTTCCATTTGTTTTTTGAAAATATTTTTTTTATATAAAATTTTGAGTTGTGTGAACTTTTGGCTTAAGTTATGTATTCAGAATATCTCAAAATATATGTAATGTGACGTTTGCAAAAATATAGTATTTAAAAAGTTTATCGTGAATATCTCTATTTTTTATTTTTGGTACTTAGCACGTTTGAAATTCAATTAGACGTTGTAGATTAAATGGGCCCTAGCATTTACAAAAATCAAACCCACTCAAATCCGTAAAATGGTTAATTTTTTTGTTAACCTTCAAACTCGAACCTACAACGTTTCTGTACAGACAGCTCTAAAGCAGTTATTGTATATATGTCGAAAACTATCAACTTTGAAGCAAAAAGCGTAAAGACCTTTTTTAAGGATAATTCAATTTTAGGGAAGTTTTCGTAATGAAAGTTGCGTAGGATAATAAATAATCTCTAAAAGACTACTTTATACTATATAAACTTTAGATTAAAAGACTACAGACCTTTTTAAGAATAATTCAATTTGAGATGTGTCTTTATAAACGGTTTCGATTTGTTCAAATAATCTGATGCATACAATACATAACTGTAATGTTGGAAACAAAACCTAGTTTAGAAGCCACAAATGTAATACCTGAAAACTGAAAAAGAAACACCAATCTTCAATAAATTCAACCCATCATAATAGTAAACATAATGAGCTTAAAGCGTTGCGATATACAGGGTGCCTGGAAATTATGTATACAACTCAAGACTAGAGATTACTCAGTTTAAAATAACCTGATGTAACCCAACGTACTTTAATCCAAAATTAAATAACAAGAGAGATGCAAAATGTTAAAGTAAAAAATTTAAGAGTTCTTCTTTAAGAATCGGTAAAGTTTTGATCATACCACTTTGAATATTTGCATAGCGGGGTTTTGTAAGGAGAAAGATTGGAATTTGGTAAGTAGTAGACTTTATCGCTTAAAAAAGGTATACTTGTTGAAAGTTAATAGAGCAAGAGATACCGTCAAAGGTAAAGTGAATCATAAGGGGTAAAGTGAATTACTCGGTTACTTTCGGGAATTCTCACGTGTCCTGCGACTGTCAAGCACGCCGTACTGATGGTAACATTTGCATCGGCATGTTAGTTGATCGGGTGATATAGTGCGCACGCTGCAAATTCCTTCACGTAAGTAACAAGCACGAATATGCCTAGTCGTTTAACCGTTATTTTTTTAAACGCTGAAACGTTTGAACACACGGACTACCGTGTATGATTTTTTAACCTTGTACCCCCCCCCCCCCCCTCAACGCGATAGTTTCCTTAATGTACTAGCAATAATATGCGGAATTTAAACGTATCCCTAGTTGCTTAAGTTTATTCCTATCGGAATTTGTATAAAAAATGAACAAACTAAGGGGTAAGATGAATCACAAAAGAAAACGAATCGAAATGACTCAAATTAGTGTTAATAATCATGAAAAGTCGTAACAAAGGAATTTCATGTTACACTAGCAATATGTATGGCACATCAGTTTCTACCAAGTAATGTAGGCACCTATGTGACCTAATTTTCCCCTCTTTCTTTTCAGAATGCCTTGTTGCTACAAAAAAACATTATGGACAACTGAAAAATGTAATTACAGTCCAGAATTCGTACAACGAGCAGTTACCGCTGTATATAATAAGAGTTTTAAACGATGAACAATCGTTGCAACTGGGTGCAAATTGGGGGTTCCCATTACGATCGACTAACGTACGAGAAACAGTTCGGCAATATCTGGATGCAACAGAAAAAATCGTAAGAAGATTTCAAAATAATCATCCCGAAACCGACTGGTTTATAGGCTTTATGAGGCAGAATCCAAATTGACAACTAAGCTGGCCAAAAACACCAAGTGGGTTAGGACCGGATCAAACACTTGAAGTTTATTTCAATAATTTAAGGGAGACCCTTTACAGAAGTCCCATCATCAAGCATAATAAATCATGATGAACTAATTTTTTAGACGATTGTGGAGAAATCAAAGTAATTACAAAGCGGGAGGATAAAAGCCACGTCAAAAAGGAGTACAACTGTAATGTTCTCCATCGCGGCCCATGCTACCACGCTTGCACCGTACATTGTGTATAAAGCAAAACGCATATACGAAGGATGGATAGAAGGTGGTCCTGAAGGTTCGAGGTATAATAGAACTCTAAGTGACTGGTTTGATGCGGAGGTCTCCGAAGACTAGTTTCTTACAGCTGCGTTAGGATACTTCCGAAAATTAAAAGACCCTAAAGTAATGATAGGGGATCACTTGAGCAGTCGCCTAACAGTTCGAGCCTGCGAAGCTAATAACATTAAATTTTTACTACCACCAAATGCAACACATTTACTGCAACCACTTGATGTTGCACATTTCACGTCGATGAAGGCGTGTTGTAGGCAACTACTGAATAAGTGGAAAATACAGAATCGCGGCGTACTGCCGAAGACATCATTTCCAAAAGCTGCTGAACGAGACAATAGCTAAGATAGGTTTTAGATCCAAAGAAAACTCCATTGCCGGTTTTTGCGCTACAGGCATATGCCCATTCGATCCGAACAAAGTGCTACAAAAAATACATAGAAATCTTGAGAACCCTCGTAACAATGAAGTTGCTGCTTAGAGACGCTGAAGACATGAGCGGGTGGTCTTCACCAAAAGCATGGAAAAAACCCGACATTTCACCTTGAAAAACCATAGCTGTGGCCGATTTGATGATTAAGGATTTAACTGACAAGGAACCAACAGATTAGTAAATATCTTCAAGCGATAGCGGGACATAAAATGACAAGTTTGCCATTTTCACCCCATCGACATCTGCACCAAGAAAAAATCCCCAATGAAAGCGATAGTTACTTTAATTTTGAATAAACTCATCAGAAGAAATCGGTGACTACATAATCGCGAAATTTCCCGTAGTGAAACGACTTCGATGTTACATTGGAAAAATAGTCGATTTCAGATGCGGGGTTAAAAATTAATGTTTTAAGAAAGAAAGGTCAGGAAAACGGTAAAACGGAAAAGTCCTTGATGTGTCCAATATTCTCCTACGCAATTTCTTAGAGGTGAAACTAAGAGCATGCTTAAAAGAGGACAACACATATTTGCAATTACTTTGGACGCATGTGCTATTCTAGCGTAATAATTAATCACAACGTTTCCCATGTTATTGAATTTGTATTTTTATGATAGATTGATATTGTTTTGTGTTTAATCAAATTTTTTGTTTTGTGATTTGAGAAGAAATGTATTTTTTATTTTAATCCGGTTAACCCTGCTTCAATTGAATTTTTTATCGATTTTTAATAAATAATGGCATATGGATACACTATTCGTTTTTCAGTTCACTTTACCCTAGATCAGGCTAAAGTGGCACAAACATAATTTTAATGTGATTCACTTTACCCCGACCTATGGGGTAAAGAGAATCACACTTGATAAAAATAAAGGGTCAATTATTGAATTTATAAGAATCGTAGATAAAGAATATATTGAGTGAATAATAAACTTCCAGTATTTTTTTTGGAATTCTTTGTTTCAGCGATTTAGCGCAAATCAAGAAAAACTCATCTTTTTATTCACTTTACCTCGTGTGACAGTATTCCCTAATTTCTTAACTAATGTTAGAGAAATGTTAAAGAATTAATTGAGTATAATATTATAATCCGTACTTTTACAACTTCCTTCGCTATTGAAGAAAACGGCGCCCAATTAAAAATTATCAATCTGTGGAAAGGGAAGTTGCAAAATATGTACTATAATTTTATACTCAAATTAGTTCTATGAAAATTACCCTAACCTTCGTTAATAAATTAGCGAATATCTTGCTATCCTCGGCCTAACGTTGTACACGCAATTTCCGAACACCCTGTATATTTTATTTATACGTATTAAAAGTAAGCAAACGATTACTGAAACGACCTCCATTCTAACAATTCCTTCGAGCTGTGACATTAAAGTGTATTAAAGATGTTTATTATGTTGAATCGCGCCGATGTAGACGGACGTATGACTAGTTATATAATGGGGTACATTTTATACCCGCATGATTCATACGCGATTGTTACAAACCCGAACAATGTATACCAGGACGATTCATACCCAGGATGATTCATGCCTAACGCCATTCGCACCTAGGACCCTGGTCCGGGTATGAAAAGGCTCGGTATGAATAATCCTGGATATGAATCATCCTACGTATAAATGGCTCTGGTGAAGAACTAAATCGGCCAACCTCTACCAGCATTGTTATCACGATGTCGGGTAGAGCGCTTCAGCTAGAGCGCTGCTATGTCTACTCTGCCGAGTGACAGAATTTCCACCGTTGGAAGGAGCACTGACAACAAGCAACTCGCCAGCCCCGCAGGCAATCCGTCGCTGTTACACCTGCCTTGGGATCCCCTAGCATCCAGCACAACAGGAAAAGAAGAAAAAATGAGATTCCGGCTACCAAAACCGTAATAGACGCGCCAGAGATACCGAGCTGGTAGAGTAGTGGTGACTCGACTTGCTTAGCATTCGGGAGGTAATGGGTGCGATTCGTTACCGTCTACCTTGTATGAGGTTTTGCACACCATGTGTGGCTACGTAGGCGAATGATGGGATAGAATTTCCACCACAGAACCCTAACTCCGTTCCTTCAGATCCTATCCTGACAACACCATCCTTAATCCCACCATGCATATATACGTAATGTATGTATGTATGCTGGGAATCCATGATTGTGACTGAATGAGCTTGGAAAGCTCAAACAGCCCTCACTCTTCGGGAGGAATGAAATATGTGACCTTTTCTTTTCTTTCCTTACACATCAGGTAATGAGTGAACATACGTTCAAGGTGGTACTACCAGGAGTACCTGTATAAATCTCCGAGAGCGACGTTGCTCCGAGTTACAATAATGCGACATTAATACCATTTCTTGTTTCAGGATGAAGAAACAAGGACCGATTCCGCTTTCGCTTATGACGCTCCCAACAGAAGAGGACATCAGAAGAATCCCCAGGTGGAGTACGTGGTTCGGCTTCATACCTCCATCGAAGACTAAAGATGGAAATCGGACATCGGACAGTGTCTCTGCTGCCAGGGATTCCGCAACGTCCAGCATTGCTGTAGAGCGGCGGCGCGCTGGGTCAAGTGCATACGAAATCACCACTCCAGCGAATGCCCTAAACCTCGTATCGACCGTACTAAGCGCGTCAACTGCGGTGGTGATCACACGGCCAATTTCCGGGGATAGCGACACCCCTCAATAGCGAACCGGCATTAGTTACGACAAAGCGACGGCGAGCGATAGTGAAAAGGCGGAAGTACCAAATGCGGTAGAAACGAAGTCGAAAAAACGTCGGCTTTAGGGCTCGACGCCATTCTAGGCTTCCTCGGAGGCTTAGATTTGGCGAAGACCCTACTTGTCATCCACAAGGTGGCAGCGGCACTAGCGAAGGCGCAAACTGCGACTTACCTGTGGCGAGTGATCCTCACGTACTGTAAGGAGGTGTATGCCTTTTTTTGGGCAAGCACTCTCCGGAACGGCGACGAGAAGGGATGCCTACGATAAGTACTAGTATCGACTTCCTATAACTATTTCCTATCCTACACTTATCACCTATTTATTCAGTACCGCCTCACAGTACAGACATTTCTGCAATTGTGAGGACTACACTTATACGTTTTTCCTTTTATTTCAGATATCCGAGGCAGCAACATCACACCAGCCGAGAGACAACAGGACAGTCCACACAGTACCAACTCCAATAGCAATAACACCAACACGAGGATCTTTTTTTTTGGAAATCAACAAACTACACAACATGCTGTCAACGGATACCATCAACATCACTCAACCCAACTCAACCACACTACACGCGCTGAAGAGGACGAAGACTCCTTAGCAGCGCACCACCAACATAACACGATACTTTGTATATTTTATTTAGTTGTAATTGTATTTAGTATTATAATATATATATATATATCTAAAATTTTGATCTGTTGAGTTGAGTCAATTAAATTGAAATCGTTCTGGGTATTAATGGTTTCAGGTATGAGACACCCGGACGCATTTAAGCAAAATGTACCATTATATAGTCAATAGTGCGATTGTCCCTGCTCTGATTGGTTGAGATCAAACGCTGGTACGTTTTGCGAAACGTGACTACAGCGGGGTACATTTTGCCATGTTTACATGCCCAGAGCGCCATCGGACCAAACACAGGTACGTGTTGCCAAACTTTACTAAAACGTGGTGTATTATGCCTTAGGTCGAATAGCATTAAGCTTTTCACTCGTGTAATGAAAGCCCGTCCTCCCCCTTGGGGAGGGAATGAAATACGTGCCCCCCCCCCCCGTTTAATGAAGCGTTCTCGATGTAAAAGACCGACTAAAACTTCTAACGCGATAATTTTTATACAATCAAAGAGTTTGCGCATGCATGATTCAAAAGCAAGAATAAAAAAGTTACATTTATTTCTATTCGATTTAAAAAATTTGTTACGTGAATAAGTAACAATTATTTGTATTGTGACGTTAAAAATAACATTAAGAAATAAAAATAAATATAAAATTAATTCATATTTACTACGCATTAGTGAAATAAAAATAAATTAAAATTTAAGCATGTATTACTGTATAATTGGCGCCGTTATAAAAACAAACATTTGTAAGAAATCAGGCATTCATAAAATTTATACAGGACGTTGAAGTTAGTTATTCACATATTCAAGGTCTTAGCTGTGAAGCATATTTTTCAGTTTATAAATAATTTAGACCTGTTTTATTATCTTAAATCAGAAAACTTTTTGAGTTGGTTGATTAAATTCCTAAGGTTTTCGAATTAATCAATCACCATTTCTGCATGAAGTGTCTTCACACGATTGATCTTAGATGAGAACTTAAAATAGACATCGTCAACGAGTGCCCATTGATAATAGCATTTCAGTTTAAAAAATTTAAGCTGGTCTTGATTTAAACTAGGTATGCCGATTTTTGATCTCCCGTAATGTACCTAAGGCTCGCAGTCTAGAACGTCACTCGAAATCAATGTCACGTTGAAAAATCTTTGTTATAACATACTATACGTACAAAACATACCTATAATGGGATTATTACAATTAGAAGAATAGTAAACAATTTCTTTTTAATGACAACCATAATAATTAATAATTGCCTTACTTTTAGTGACACGGATGACGCCGACTGCGATGAAAAGTAACACGAGTTATCCATCATGTGTAATTTATAAATATCTTATTTAAACTTTACTATTATTTATTAAAAAGTGTTACTATTTCTCCATTACGTTATCAAGTAAATAAATTAATAACTAAATAAAAAATAAATGATTAAACAGATATGTAGTACAAACATTTGTTTGATAACCGCTGAGAAAGATATTTATAGGCAGGTACTTATAGAGGATAAAGATATGGCAAAGCCGCCTGGAACATAAAGTTACACTGAATTTAATGTTTGAAACGGTCTATAGATACAATAGGTTTAAGAACGATTAGGGTTACATGTAAAATTACAAAAGGATTGAAAAAGATAAAAAGAAATTAAAAAAATAGTAACACGCAAAATAATTGAGTTCATAAATAATACATTTTTGTAATTTAGTCACAAAATGTCATCTTCTTGATATACACTTTAATACTCAAAAGTGATTCGTTTCTATACAAGTATTAAACTGAAATCACTAGTGGTAGATAGAAATTTCAATTTTTAAAGAATGTTAGCGATTGATCATTTTTATTCACAAATTACATTTTTTTATGAAAATTAAAAGTACAATTTTGAAAAGTATTGTAAGTAAGAATAAAATTTGTATATTTTATTTTAATTCAAATGAATCCAAAACGTATCGATTGTAATAGTTTTCCACAATAACTAAATTACAAAAAATCTTGTGTACAATTCGAAGCAAAATTGCTTGTTTTTTGCAACTTGATATGTAAATAACTATTGTTACACCCATGAGACTGTATATAACCACAAAACAGGGACTTATATAGCATATTATTTTCTAAGGAAGTAATGAAAATTATGTATCAGTTGCCATGACATACATTCTATCAATATGATCGTTTACAGTTATTAATGAACACTTATAAATATCTTAAAAGCTAGATACGCTTGAGCGAGTTCAAAAAATAGTATATACATATCTGGAGTGAAATGCCCTTTTTCCCTTGGTGCGTAGCACCTCTTGGGCGTTGCCCTCGGAGTACATATTGACCCACTAATTTCTACCTGATTGTGTTGTTGGCATGTCAATAACACGTAAAGCATGTGGAAAAGGCACCCAACATTTGTCAGTTCTGGTGGGCCAGTGGAATGATCTTGATGGACCATTCTTATAGTGTGCTGCAAAATACTCTATTTTAGTTACCGTTTTACATCTTTCATTTATAATAACAACAGTTGACTTCTGTATTTCATACACAAGTGGCACATCATGCTCTAAATCATCCGAAAGGGAGCAAACTTAAAATTCATTTGTCATCACCAGGCCTGTAATATATCACAACTAAGTGTACAGTCGCTGACGAATGTATTTCGTCCTGCATGACGAAAGAATAATTTTCTGCAAAATCCATCAGTACAAGGGCTGTGTCTTGTGACAAATGCTCTTTTCTATCTTTCAAATATTTTGCTTGGGCTTTGGAAATGGGGTATCAATTTTTGAAGAAACATTAAAGGTGGTTTTTATGCATTCTCGTGACCATGATTTTGGAGCCATTGTTAATATTTGTATTTTTTTCTTCTATTAATAGTATTTTTTTGGTTATAAGATCAACCAGCGCATGTAAATCCTTCGCTTTCTGCTTGATGATTTCCATCTCTTTAGCCTCATCACTTGTATCACTGGAATCTTGTAAATCCTCTTTATTAGAATCGAGTATTCCCCGAGATACTTTAGCTTTGGCACAGAATTTTATTTTTTTAATTTTACGTTTTGCATAGACTTTTCAACTGTGGGATGGAAGAGAGTGCATTTTAAATGGAGACATTCCCAAATTAGTCGAACTTTTGCAAGTTTTTGCCTCTCTGTTTCCTTTGACACCAACTCTTTCTTGAATAGGATCTTGTATTCATTCATTGCCGTCAGTTATATCTGCTTTTTCTAGCTCACTATGAGAATCTTTGTCAATTAATGCTTGAATTTTCTTACAAGTTGAACACAACTTACGACCCGGTATTACTGTAAACTGTGATGCCTATCATTTGATTTTTTTAGCAAAATCAAGAGATACAATCCGAACATCACGTGTAATTTTCTTCTTGGGACATTTGAATGGACCACAGCAAGACAGATTCTGATTCTTTTCATATCTTACTAAAAACATTTTTGTTATGGCGGCCATGTTCATTTTGGGTGTCATATTTTTGGTTGATCGTGGCTCCACCTAGTGGTATATTTTTAAACTAGATGTAGTAGAAATAGTATTCTAATAATGGAGACCTCGTAGCAGGGTTTCGGAACTTGTTCTCGAGTCCTAGCCCCTTACAAGGCCCCTTTGATAGTATTCCAATAATAGGGGCACCATAGTATCTCATAAAATACCGCTAAGTCTCCAAAACTTGTTCTCGGGTCTCGTCGCGCCCCCTTGTTTGTTATGGAGAGAAAAATTAAAATTTGTAGTATTCTAATAATGGGGAGCCTTATACTTTTTCTTGGTTGGTGCAATAATGAACACCTTCTTCCTTTTCTTCTTGGAAAATGTGTGTATGCACGCCGCGCATATGTGTGTGCCAGATAAGAAATGTTGGGGCTAAATATCTCAAAAACTTGAAAAGCGATTGTATTAAGATGTAATATAAGTTATGTTAAGCTTAAATATCTAGGCCCCACTAATTTTTGGTGACTCGATCTACGGGGTAAGTAGAAGAAGGGCGGCTTTGATTTTTATTCGGACGCAGTATTCAAATTTGACACAAAAGACCTAGATCGTAGGCGGAACAGAAACTTCTTTACGATCAGTCAGGTTTTTTCCCTTCAGTTTAGTGAAAATGTGGTTAAGATTTATTACTGAACACGAAAACGATTTTTAAGCCATTTGCAACATCAATAGGAACACTCCGAAACTGAATTATTTGTAAGATATATTATGGCGAAAGTCTTAGATTATACTACACTACGTGGATAGCGCGTTGCTTAAAATATTCCAAAAAGACATAGAACGAAGAATATTTATGCGCATGGTGAGGGTATAAAGCACATATACTCAAAGAAGATAATTTACAGTTGTAATAAATATACACTAACTCCTTTACTTTCCTCCTTTTCAACATTCGCAAGTGAAATGCGTATCTGCACAATTTAGAACACGGGATATACTCCCGAAGATTGCTCTATCCAAGTAGCACAATGTTTAATTGTTTAAGCTGCAGGTTTTTTTAATTCGGAAAGTTTTAGAACTTTATTACAAATTTAAATCCACATTAAGATTTAATTTATCTATGGCGATTTTTGACATAATGGGAAAAAACCAAAATGGTGCCAGCAGTTCCTAAATGAGTGATCTTATGGTTTTTGATTGATACATTATTATTAGTGCAATTTTATAAGAAGAATTTAATAAAGACAAAAATAATTTTTTAGTTTCATTTGTTTTGAGATATTTAACATAAACTTTCTATTTTCTTACGGACGTCATATTGGATTTTGCATTTTTGGAAAAGCTGTTCATGAAACAAAAGAATGCCCCCTCCATATCGCTGAGTTGCCACTAAATTCCGCAATTTATTTTGTTTTTACGTCTTAAAGGTTTTTTCAAACTATTGATGAAGAAAATTTAGATATGATTGAATTAAAGCTAACAGGAATACAAAAGCATATGAAAAACAATTTCCGGAGCGAAACCAACTTAACCAGAGACATTTTAGATTTTTAGTTAGGAACTCGTTAGCTTAGTAGATTTTTTTTGGACCCAAAACCCAAAAATAATGAAGCAAGAAATGCGACCATACTGGAACATGTTAGCGATGACTCAAGTACTTCGGTAAGAAAAGATTAAGAAAATACTCCAATTCCCAAATCAACTGTGCACCGAGTTCTAAAACAACATCGTTTACATCATTACAAACCTTGGATTGTACAAGGTCTTCTAATGGAAAAGTTAGATTTAGTGAATGGTTTATAAAGAAATGTCAAGAAACACTGAACTTTCAATCCAAAGTTTTTAGGACAAACAATACACGGTTTACGAATTGTGGAGTATTTAATAGGCATAATCATAATTGCTGAGAACCAGAACATCCAAATAATTTAGACGAAACGCGTTTACAAACAAGATTTGGGTTGAATGTGCGTGTGGCGTTACATGTAAGCTTAAAAATAGTGGATGTGTCTCACAAAACAAGGCCTATACTTTTGTATTTTATACAATTTAATTGGGCCGTTTATTTTCGATGAACATCTAACGGGAAATATATATTTTCGACCCATTTCGGCCCACAATACCAGAGAGGTACGGAGCTCTTCAGGAACACTTTTGGCAAACATTATCTCCAATAATAGCCCCATTACCTGACCGACAAAGTCACGAGACCTTACACCGCCCAAATTGAGGTGTATGAATATTCTCCGCCTGAATATCGCCAGGAATTGGAAGACAAGGTACAAAATATTTTTACGAACATCAACGAAATACGTTAAAACGAACTACTCAGAAGATGATGGAAAAGTGGGAAAAATGTGTAGAAAAAGGAAGGAGACATGTGTTTTTAGTTCCATAGCTCTACTTAATTATAAGGTAATTAGATAGTGTAAGCACAATAATAAATAGGAAGTTCTTAACTACAAATCTAAAATGTCCCTTATTGCCTTTACGTCAGTTTTTAAATAAATAAGCCTATTTAAACTTACGAAAATAGAATAATGACACGAGCCATTCTTTTGTTTCATGATGGCGACCACGTGTAATGAAAGCCTACTATGAAAAAACAACGATTTCGAATTTTGAACCTTAAGAAAACTATTAGCCTAGACTTGTAGTACATGGTATGAAAAGATCTTGAAGAGAAAATAACAAGTTCATATAAATATGTTAAAAATAAATGAAACTAGAAAATTATTTTTGTCTTTATTAAACTTCTGTTGTAAAAGTGCCCTAATAATGTAGTAACCAAAAAACCGTACTAGTACTCAGCTACCGACAAAAGTTAAAAATGCACTATTTTGTTTTTTCCCATTATCTTAAAAACCACAAAAGATAAATCGTAAGGCGGATTTAAATTTAATTTTACAAACCCTGCGGCTAAAACGATTTTCGAGATAGCCAATACGTATGTAACCTAAATTTGGGACACAGTGTATATAATCAAAAGAGAAAATGTGACTTTGCCTTTTTAATATGATAGCTAGCTGGTCCTTTGCACTGTAATCTTTCCTTAAAACTTGGAGAGAAAATGGTATTACATTCGTCTTAACAAACATTACAAAAAATTTCCCAGAAAACCCCAACTAAAGTTAGTCAGTGGCCTAGTATCGCCATTATACTGCTGTTTTTGTAATTTATAATTATGAATGCGTTGAGAGAACTATCTTTCAAGACTAGACACTAAAAAACTTAACCAAGTTGTTAATTAAATGATATTTAATGCAAGCAGATTACTAGAACTAAAGCTAATTATGGGTAGTCACGGTTAGGGAGGCGGTCAAACAATTATACCTGTCTAATTATAACGCACATAAAAACGTGAGAAAAAAATTAATGGTTAAGCGTTAAAAAAATATACAAGATTTTGAACTTTAAAAAAATTAATGATTAAGCTTTATTTTTTTTTATTTTGCGCAAAAATATTATAAATACAATCTGCACGTTTCAGTTATGTGAATTTATTTACTCACACTGTGTTTTACACAACAGCCTTTTATTTCATGATTCGTCAAATAAAATAACGAGTTAAGCTATAACGATGCGACGTGCGCAAGTACCATGTAATTTAAAAATAATAATTATAATTAATTTAAGATTCAACACGTAATTGTATACTTTCTATGTAACATCATAACTGTGAGATGATTGACGAAAAGAATCACGCTTGAAAGCACTGTTAGTTTTGCTTAAAAATATTTGCATTTGAAAGGTATGTAACTAAATACCATCGTTACAAATATATTAAAATGAGTACTATTACAATTATAGAAGTTTTTTTCTTTGGAATACAATACAACTACGTCAAATAAATTAAATATGTTCATTTAAAAAACGTCGCGTTATGCACACAAAACCAAACACAAAAGTTTGCATTAACTCGATTCTCATCTTCCGCGGTGATAAATGGCTATAAGAAATAAATCTTTATTTTTTTTATTTATACATAGTTACATTTTCACTAGAACTGTATGAGTAACCGTATACATGACAAACTAATTTCAGAATATACCTACAATTGCAAAATGTATGAAAAAGTAATGAAAACAATATGGTTACGCACCTAGTCACGATTAATTCTACAATATAAACACGCATTTGAGAAATGTCCATAAAGAACACCACCTTATAAGGCCCACCGTAAAAAAATAATCACAATTATTAGTGAAGATCACTTTAAGAACAATGCCAAGCACTACCAGTTGCCACAAATACAATAACGGTAAAGAAACTGATTTATACACTTTTTATCAAACGTTTAACATGTATTGTTACAAATGTTATTCTGCATGTTTAATACCTATGGAAGATTTAAATTTAGCGATGACTATAACGTAGAATGACGGTCATTACCTTGTATTGGTAATTTTATAATAAAGAAAGAACAAGTTATCTCAAAACAAAGAATGGCTGTAAACGTGGTCCACTTTTTGTTACGCTAATAATCTTTAATCTATTTCTGATTACTTTTTTATTTTTAATTTATTTAATCAGGAAATACAAGATTCTATAATTAATTGAGCAACTATACTTTACCTATTTTACGTATTTCAAATATTTTCGGAATCCTTCAAAATGATGGAATTTGTTGTAATTCTAATTATTTTAATCTGTGTGATAGCAGACAAGGAATCAATAACATTTTTAATACGTGAAAAATATTACGAATTTTTTTGTTTACCAAAAAATTTATAAAAATCATTCAATAAGAATTTAATAGCGGGGGATTAAGTAGACACGCCCAATCTAGTCTATAAAAAAGAATTTCTGATCACAAAATATTTAACTACATTTAGTTTACCGTTTCTCAGACACGGAAATTACGTTTTTGATTTAGTTTTTCTTAATTAACACGTCCAATCATTGTATTGTATATTTTAGCTTTAGTATGAAAGACTTCCGAAAATACACTGTAACGGCGCCATCTGCACTACTTTGATGTCACCGTGTTTCCAAAAAAAAAAAAAAGCATAAAAGTATCAAAATTTTAATTAATATACAAATTTTTTTATTGAATTCAAAAATGCGCATTTTTCAGTGCCACCTAAAAGTTACTTTACAAATATCATAAACATGTGTAAAGATTATTATAAGTTTTTGTTGATAAAATTAATAATCTGTAAAGATGTTGCATGAACGAAAAGACTCTGAAATTGGAGCATGCCATAGAAACGCTGAAAACGGAACATAAATAAAAATATTCAATGTACGTATGTAGTGAACTCCATACGTACCATAAAATAAAACTATAAACGAAATTGGATTTCAGAAGTTTTTCAACCTGGCACATACAGAATTTATATTTAAAAAGAAAAATCATATGTACTAAGCAAATTGTCAAGTTTAAAAAAAATGAAATATGGATTTGAATAGTTTTTCATCTTTACACGTAAATGCATTAAATATTGTGCACGGACCTCACTACCCTATGTTTGAGTTTTTCAAGTAGGCCAAGATGATTTGTTACAGAGAGAATGGTAAATATAGATACAATTTTTATAATTAGAAAACAAAGTTGGGTTGCCAGTTTTCTCAAATTATAGGTGGAAGGCATGTTACCCAATGCCGCCCGGTACAATACCACCACCGTTAGCATACGCTCCTTAATATTGGTGCCATAATTTTCTGAGTTCGGTAAGGGCTGCCGGTGACTATCGCCTATATTCCTTATATACTGGCGTTTTAGCGATTTAACGGCTAAGCCCTTAAAATGACGAGTTCTACAACAGACGCTATACCCCAGGTGAGTAGGGCGAGATGCCTACACTCTCGCATGGATTTGTCCCAAGGATTCTGGGGGTGGGGGTGGGGAGGAGACAAAAATTCGTCGACGCCAAAATCAAGACTAAGAAGAGCAAGATCTGCCTGGAATAAAATTCTGCCCCATTCGGATGCCCGGCAGGGCAGAGCTCAAGCGACCTGGGTTATCGAAAGTACCAACATTCGGATATATTACTGCAACATACGTACTATCAGGTCGAATCTTAATGCTGGTCACCTATACCTTGAACAAGTGCAACCGGACATTCTGGTTCTATCCGAAACACAAGTCTCCCCTGGAAGCACTGATTCGCCTGACCTGCAATTTCCCAGATACAACATCCACTCTAACTTTCGCCTTAAAGGCGGAGTATGTGCGTATACCAAGGACAACGTAAGTTGTAAGAGGATGTCCACTTTGGAAAATAACAAATTTGACGCGATTTGGTTGAAACATTCTGGGTCCCAATTTGTGAAATTCTACAGTTGTTTGTATAGATCTTCCAATGATAATAACTTCCAAGATCTTCTTGATTACCTTAGTCTGAAAATAGACTACCTCTTATAACGGTTTCCAACTTGCGATATCTCCATTCTGGGAGATTTTAATGTCCACAACTCCAATTGGCTTCAATTTTCATCTACCACTAATCCTGCAAGTCATAGCGCAAAAGCATTTGCTGCATCCTGGATCTCACACAAATGATTTCCGAACTAACCAGAATCCCTGACAACCCTAACCATCTCCTGGACCAATTCCTTACAACTAACCCATTAGGTCAATCAGACCACTGCCTAATGGAAATAACTGCACCCAATTCCACTTATTTACTCGAAAAACAGATAGAACTATGTGGTGTTTTAAATCAGCTAACTGGAGCGAACTGCGAGATTTCTTTGCAATATTCCCTTGGCGTGAGTATTCCTTTAAGCGATCCTCCTCTTCAAACATAGCTCTTTCAATAACTGAAGTTATCTTGATGGGTATGGAGTTATTCATTCCCAAAAAAACATAATCGTGCAGTAGGTCATGTTCGTTCCCAACCCTGGTTTAAAAGGGCTTGCACTGATGCATTATCGCAAAAGCATAAACTCTATACCAAATGGAAATTAAATAAATCTGTGTAAAATCACGCCGACTACAAAAGCATCATTACCAAGACGAAAAAGATGTTTGAAGAACGCAAATGCAAAGAATTAGTCTCATGTCTTCTGTGTAGTCATAAATTTTGATCATTAGAAAAGCCAACAGTAAAAACTTTAGTACATCTTCCTTTCTTCCCATGACGTCTTGCGACGGAGCTATAGTAGCTGATCCTGCTGACAAAGCCAACCTCTTTGTCGATTACTTTGCATCGAATTCATGTCTCAATGATTCTGGTAAAATCGTGCCATCGCCCAAATCTACCCCATACTCTATGAAACCAATCCACTTTCAAGCTCCTTGAATCAATTAAAAATAAACTTGACTCAAACAAGGCGACCGGCCCTGACGATATTCCAGCTATCGTCCTTAAAAATGCTATCCCGAGCTAGTACCTGTATTGTCCAAACTCTTTTCGATCTCCATACCCTCTGGAGACTTTCCCTCATCGTGGAAGCAAATGTCCCACCTATTCCTAAAATGGGCGATTAAACCGATCCCTCAATCTATGGACCAATAGCTATTACTTCTATTCTATCCAAAATCATGGAAAAAGCCATCAACCACAAAATACTTTGGTTCCTCGAGTCCAATAAACTCCTAAACGAGCACCAGTATGGATTCAGACAGTCCTTCAACTGGTTCTTTCATATGTCACCCAACTTTGAAATAACACATTGGAAAGGTCCGTCGTAGTAGCTTTAGATATTTCAAAGGTTTTTGACCAGGTTTGACACAAATGCCACCTTTCCAAGCTCACTTCGTTAAGCTTATCCGATACGCTCATCAATTGGATCTCCATCTTTCTTGACAAAAGACGTATACGCGATGGCGTCGATGGCTTCTTTTCGAAAGAAACTACTATTAACGCGGGCGTACCCCAAAGATCAGTGATAGCTACCACACTTTTCCTGCTATACATAAATGACCTCATTTCCTCAACAACTAACTCGCCGATCCATTGCTTTGCAGACGTCAGCACTCTACACTGTAGTTCTTCTTAGTTTTGCCACAACAATAAGTCTAGTCAGAACGTTAATAAAGTGAAAATGGCAGTGACTTAGAAAGTGTCCTTGAATGGGGAAGGAATAATCTACTCACGTTCAACGCCGACAAAACCCAGTGTTGCCTTGTGCCCGGCAAGAAAGACCGAACATTTTATCGCTATGTTAGGGATGTCCGTATCATCGAACCTTTCATGGGTTGACCACCTTTTGTCAGCCTGCAAAACAGCTGCCCATAAACTGGGTTTCTATACAGATCTAAACAGTACTTCACATCTCAACAACTCTTTCTACTGTATAAGGCTCAAATTCGACCTCATCTAGGATACAATTCCCATATCTGGGTCAATCAATGCTCCCCAATACGCCCTTGATGTGGTAAACCGCATCCAAAAAAGAGCTATAAGGCTTATAAATGACCCGTATCTGACTTATGACCTACAGTCTCTTGAGCCTACAAGAATAGTTTCGGTTCTTTCCTTGTTCTATCGCTATTACCATGGCAAGAGTGCTTCCGAAGTACATTCCTTAATAAAATTTAATAATACCTTCGCAGGTCATCATCGCTAGTAATACTCGGCTTGCCGATTCCCATGATAATTACGCACTCAAAATTCCATTTTGTCACACTAAATGGGCGCAATCTGCATTTTTCCACACGGCGACCAAATTGTGGAATGCACTACACAATTCCTGTTTTCCTCCAAACTTTGAATTAAGTAAATTTAAGGCAGCCATTCGTAAACATTTCTCAACAGCCTAACAATATCCCTAAACCCTCCCAGTGTTCCTGAGTGCTTTAGCATGTTAGGCAAATCTTAGCCTGTTCAGGAATACTATAAGTAAAAAAAAAGACATTTAATATGACAAATTAGTCACTTTTACCTCATTTTGTGACAATCGGTCATAGTAGAAAGCAATGAAGTACATATTGAGAAACTCCGCAAAATGCTTTCACATGATGCCACTGATAATTTTGTTGATCTTAAACTTTCACCTAGCAGGGGCCACTTAATGAAAGTTTTCGAATTCACCTTAATGATACATGTATTGTTGTCAATTAAAAATCGTCTTAACCTTTGACCCGATTGAAGTCGTTAATCTTGCAATTTGTCAGTCAAGTGAAATCTCCACGAAGAACGTTTTCGAATATAGTCTTAGTTTATACATTAAAATTTTTGTTGACCTTTATCATTGATCCAATAGAGGTCAGCCGATTGAAGTCAAAAAGTTGGCGTTTTTTATAATTGCGCACACCGTTGGACGTGCCTGATGAGACTGACATGACGAAATTATAAGAATATGTGGCTATGATAGACAGAGCCTAATAAATGCAATACAAAGAAAAAACTATTTGATATTTAAGTCCTTTAGAAGGAAAATAATAAGAAAATAAAAACAGTTAATCGAAAGACATACATCATAAAGAAACTAAAAATAGATTTACTGTAACTGCAACTTAACAAAGCTTGCGCTTTCATACAATTGAGAAGACCAGTGCAGTCAGGATATTATCGGAATGGGTATTCAACTCCAGCGTTTACCTAAATATGCGTGTGGTGGTAATAAGCAGTGGCCATGTCACTAAATGTGATCGAGAAAAACCCCGTCTTAAATAATTTAGGCAAACCCGAGTACAACATAGTAATAACACATTGTCCAACAGAACCGGTAGTAACAGAACGTTTCTCCATGTAACGTGTTACATTTTAATGTGAATGATTCGAATAGCATACGAAACTCATCCTCTTAATTACCTGCGAATGTGTATGCTTCTCTTGCTCTCAACCATAGGAAAGCTGTGCTTAAATTACGGATACTATTCTAGTTAGGGTTCCCCTGATTATCAAATCTTCTAGTCATCCTAACAAAAGCCTTCATTCTCGAAACTCTATAAAATACTGCAAAATAGGTACTAACGCATACAAAATCAAACCACCCAAAACTAACTGAAATATTCAGACAAAATAACCACCATAAGTACTTAATCCAGGAAGTCAAAAAAGACGACCGTGTCAAAGAAATAGGTGTTCTCTTGTCAAAATTTTGATCCCTTGTCAAAAACATCACCATCTTCAAAACAAAAGATCTACTTGCCAAACAATTTGCTGCCTATTCTACTATCAATTCACCTACCAAAGTTGCTCTCTCAACAGTATCAACAGTGCCTAACAGGATAAAAGAAGTCGCCTTTAAAGTGAAAACAGTCAAGAACGTTTTGACATTTTTTTCACATGTCCAACCATGGTTAAACGTTAAGATATCCTTGGCCTACAAATATTTATGTTGTAAAAAAGGAAAGTTGTAATTTTTAACAATGTATTATACTAAATATAGTCCCAAAATAATACAAATACAAATTTACACCGATTGAGTCGACATGCGGTTGAAAAAACAGAACAGAACTTAAGAACTATTTTAGTATAAGTTTTCTTATGAATGAATAAGTTCAAAGTTAAATATGTAATTAAAAATTATTATTAATTTTATTAAATACATAAATAAAAAGTTTACCTCGAGTAGGATTTGAACCTACGAGCTGTACTTTGCTAGAGTACCGCACTAACTGCGCTATCGAGATTCAAGCCCCAATCGACGTAAATTTTGTCTTAATGTATGTAAATTCTAAATACTGGGTTCCCCATATTAGACTATACAATTTAAAAGTCGAATAAAAACTTTCTAATCAAAGTAAATTAACTTTTTAATGGACTAATATGTAGCTTATTCTGTGGGGTTTATGACTAAAGTAAATAACAATTCAAGTTTTAAAGATCAAGGAGGCGCCTGTCTATAAACAACGACTTAAGTGTTTCTGTCAAATATGCGTTATACGCAAACGATATAATTGCTCCAGTTTAACAATTTTCATTGCATTATGAATTATTCGATTCAAGAGCGTGTGTTTTCTGTGGAAGTCTATATTAGAACTGGTTCATTTGAAGAAGTTCGGCGTGCATTTCGACGGCAGTTTGGAAACAATAATAGGGGCGATGCACCAACACGCTTTACAATTGCGGCGTGGGTTCGTCATTGGCTTGAAAATGGCTCTGTGCAAAACATTAAAAAACCTGGACGTCGAAGAACGGTGCGTACGCCTGAAAATATTAAACGAGTATTAAAGAAGTCCTAAGAGATCGGCTAATCGGCAATCACTTGCCCTAGGAATATCTAAGGGAAGTTTCCACAGAATTCTGCATAAAGATATAAAATTTCACCCCTATAAATATCAAATGGCGCATAACCTCAGTGATCTAGACAAAGGAGCGAGGGTGACATTTTGTGAAGAATTTTTACATCAGCATCGTGGAGAAATTCATAATTTGCTAATGAGCGACGAAGCAAATTTTCATTTGGACGGTGTTGTTAACAAGCAAAACTTTAGATACTAGGGAGTAGAAAATCCTCACGAACTGTTTACCAAAAACCTCCACAGTCCAAAAGTCGTTATTTGGTGCGGTGTAGCATCATTTGGAATTATCGGTCCTTATTTTTTGACGATGAAAATAACCGTTCTGTTACAGTTAATTCCGAACGCTACATAAACATGTTGCAAACGTTTCTTATCCCAGAACTAATTAGACGAGGACTAAATGGCGCCATATTATTCCAGCAAGATGGAGCAACAGCTCACACAGCCAGAAACACTATGAGAATTTTGCGAGATTTTTGACGGCCGTATAATTTCCCGATTTGGAAATTTGAATTGGCCCCGAGATCTCCGATTTAACGGCCCCGATTTTTTCTCTGGGGATACCTAAAGCAAAAAGTTTTGCAAGTCGTCCCGCAACAATTCCGGAGCAGAAGGAGCAGATTCGAAATGAAATTGCAGAAATAAATGGAGATTTGCTTCGCCGAATGATGATAAATTTTGAACTTAGAATTCAAAAATGCATTGAAGTCGAAGGAGGGCATTTGGAAGACATGATCTTTAAAACTTGAATTGTTATTTACTTTAGTCATAAATCCCAAAGAATAAGCTACATATTAGTCCATTAAAAAGTTAATTTACTTTGATTAGAAAGTTTTTATTCGACTTTTAAATTGTATAGTCTAAAATGGGGAACCCTGTATAATGAGATTACAACCAAATTACTTATATTAATGGAATGTGAGCCTGCAATATCGCAAGGATTCACACATACCAAAGCAACTTGACTAATATTAATTTACTATAAGTTTTCTTATGAACGAATAAGTTCAAAGGTAAATATGTAATTACAAATTAATAACAAATTAATAATAATTAAGAACTGTTTGCTTGCATGCACTGCAGCAGCAGCGGGAAATACTCGCGGGTGACGTCACACAACGCGGTAAAGACCGAAATTCGTCTGCCCCGGGAGCACACCATTCTATATTCACACCACGCTGTCCAACATAAATGCAAGTCCCTTAACAACTCCATTCACAGCTACGCAAATAACGGCATATATATAGGGTTTTCAAAGTTAAGTCTGCACTATTGCTAACTTTCTTGTTAATAGAGCTACGAAGTCGGTTAAATTAGCAAAGTAGTGTGTTTTTTTACGCTGATTACGATGGTGGAAAAAGAAAAACAATTGAAAGTCGCATTCTCGAAAAATCGACGAAAACATACTTTTTTTCTAATGGAACACCCTGTATACAATATTCCCAGTCGATAGAGAATTAAATTCTGAGCAAAAGTGGTCATAGGATTTCTAACTTACAGTAAAAAATAAGGGAGATTTTGGCGATTTTTTAATTTCATCATGTAGGCTATGATTTGAAAGTAATCCTTTATTTTACGAATTTGAACACGCTCTAAATAATAAATAATTAACAGGTCTTAAATTAAATGCTGGAAAAGGTCTCCTCTTTGTTCCATACATTTTTCTACGTGCTTATCAACACGTCTTGTGACCTTCAAAATAGTTCTAGCATCAATACTGTTAATAATATGAATAATGGTTAGTTGGAGTTCGATATTTGTATACAATTCATTTTTTAAATATCCCTACAAGTAAAAGCCCAAAGGGGTTATGTACGGATACCGAGGAGGCCAGTGAACAGGACCATTCGTAGCTAAGCATCTATTACCAAAAATTTCTGAATGAAAAATAGACAATCACTTTTGAATCAAGCGTATTTGATGAAATTCAAAAATCGGCAAAATCTCCCTTAATTTTTACTGTAGGATAGAAATGCATATGACAACTTTTGCTCAGAATTTAATTCTCTATCGACTGAGAATATTGTATACAGGGTGTTCCAGTAGAAAAAAGTATGTTTTAGTCGATTTTTCGAGAATGCGATTTTCAATTGTTTTTGTTTTTCCACCATCGTAATCAGCGTAAAAATACACACTACTTTGCTAATTTAACCGACTTCGTAGCTCCATTAATAAGAAAGTTAGCGATAGTGCAGACTTAACTTTGAAAACCCTGTTATATATATATATATATATATATATATATATATATATATATATATATATATATATATATATATATATATATATAGTGCGACTGTTTTCATGCACTACGGCGAGGAACAAAATTGCTAAACGACGCGAAGAGGAATATTTTATAGAAATTATAATTAATTATAGTTAAATAACTGTTTGATTAACTATAGACATGCCCATATTTGTTAGATTATTTCACATCCGTCACGATCGACACTATACCTCAAGGTTACGTTTAGAAAAATGAATTGGTTGATTTAACACAACTCCGAATTAAGACATATATAGGTAATCTTTAAGTAATGTTGACATACGAAGTAGTAACATGAATAATTAGTTGAAGTGAATTTACGCAAAAAAAACTTTTGACTACAAGCATAAAACTGATGATAAAATAAACTCCATCTCAACTACAACATACAGCGAAAGATATTAGTATGACTCTTGAAACTTAGGTAAAAAAAAGATATTAAGAATAATCGTGATGAACTCAACGGTATGTTTAGAACAATGAATTGGTTGATTTGACACAACTCCGAATTAAGACATATATAGGCAATCTTAAAGGTATGTTGACATACGAAGTAGTAACATGAATAATTAGTTGGAACTAGCTAAATAAATTTAGGATGTACATCGGTTTTTTCGCTGGATTACCTATAACAACCTTCTATTGTACAGTGTGGAGCCATACTATGACAGTAGCGACACTGCAACAGTAAATTAAATAAAGGCGCCTTAATGCGTTCGTAATAGTTCCTTTCATAGTGATCTTTGAAATTGGAATGGTCACGGGTATTATTGATAAACTGGTTAACCGTTACCATAAGAGACAAAAATCACATCAACAAACGAACGTGTCAGACTTCTCATGTGTGGAATAACAATAGATTGCTCAAGCGAACAAAACCGTTTGATATCGTTTATTGCGATTTTTGAGCATTTTATCAACGTTTTTAAGGGAATATGTACTTTGGGTGGTGAGTAGGTATTAAAGTGCTTCGATACTTATCACTATGTTTAAACGCCGGATTCCGTCATAAATAACGACAATATTGGTGTACCTTGTTACGCATAACCTCAATCTTGTGTTATTAAGTATTAATGTCCGCGATTGAATTAATCTTATAATTTAAATAAAATACGGATTCTCACAAACACCCTGTGTCATTTCCATTTATACAAAATGATTTTTACTTGAAATATATATATATATATATATATATATATATATATATATATATATATATATATATATATATATATATATATATAAACGTATTTGTAACTTTTGGTTATTTGAAATAAAACAAGGAGCATGTACGTTTTCCTTCATTAACTAAAGAATACATCTAGATAAACTATACAGTTATAATCCACATAGTATTTTTTTTACTAAATCAATATTTATTACAAACCATTCCTTTCAAACTTTTTAAAATGTTTACTTAATAAAGTTCTCTAAATCGTAAAAAGTTCAGTGAATAAATCAAACCCTAATGTGAGAATACATCCTCTTTGCGATTTGGTGCGTTCCAGAACAGCTGACGAGCGCCATTTTTGTGAGACAAACAGAGAATAATATATACAGAATCGTCACCGCGAAAAATACGCGCATGTAATATGCCGCATAACTGATGGCCAAAATTATAGAATAGCCGTAACGCCAATTTTTTACCGGGTTTGTTATCATAGTTGAATCGCTCTAAAAACATTATGATGGTGAAACTGCTTCTTTATATTATTTTTTTAATGTAAATGTTGTAAACGGTACCTATTAAAATGAGAAAAGTCAACCCAGGAATTACATGCAAAAACAAAATATACAATTACTGTTTTATAATGTTTCTCATTTTTTTCAAATGGAACATCCTATATGTTACAATAACGTTCAATTTCTTTGATATTGCTCTGTCACTTATATTTATCATTTTCTATACCTTAATCCAATATTTATGTTTTAATATTCGCGGCTTTTTGTTTAAAATATGCGATTTTCAATTAGTTCTCAACGATTAAAAGAATATATGACAAATTATCATACTTTTACTTGTTCTATAAACCCATCAAATAATTTCACTTAGTCCTGATTTTTTTTTATTATTTAGTTTTCTCGAACCATCTTTTTTTGGGACCAGTTCACAATCTATAAATGAGCGATACTCCAGTAGTAGTAAAAGTGTGTAAAGTAAGTAAATAATTTCATGTATTATAGTATATTAAGTATCAATAACGGCAAGGGACGTTTACCGTTCGACGGCAACGCGTTCAGTCTCCAATTTGCCGGAGACTGGTACAACCAACGTTCGTGATGCTTACACTGTTTTTTGCACGAAATAAATTAATTTCTACTAAATACCTCAACGAAAAGTCAAAAGTTACGTTTATATTTCGCGGCAAGTTCAACTTTTAATAGTGTTTAGTTCAGACGTCGGTACGTAAAACACGTCGGTAAGTATTTACTTACCGACGTGTTGGACATATCGCCTGGTAAACATATCCTACCGTTTTTGAAACAAATTTTGTAAATAAAAAAATGCTCGATCGTGCAAAAAAGATTATAAATTCGAAAATATCGTCATGTTTGCAATGATGTAATTTACAACCTTGCTATATAAAATACTATAATCAACTTATACCGAACAAATTTTGTTTTTTCAAGTAATAAAATTCTCCAACAAACTTAAAATTGGTGTCATTATTTTAACAAACTTAGTCGCTGTACCTAATTAATTTTTTGAATGACAGATTAATGTTTTAGGCCATGCAAATATTAAGTTATTGTTATGTCATCTCCATCAACTCAAAAGTTAATTATAAACTGATCATATTTTGAAAAAGCAGTGCAAGCTAAACAAAAATTAATAATCATTTTGCAACAGGTTTGTTACATGCAAAAAGCAAAAAAAAAAAAAAAAGAATTTTAAGTTGTGTGAAAGACCTGTGCAATGATGGAAGCCACTTTATCTTTGTCAAATGTAGAAATGATGCGCTTATTCTTCAAATGGTGGGGAGTATCTCTACGGTGTAAACGGCTAGGCTTTGAGTTGTCTGGTTCATCGTTACCAACTACATTCTTCATAAACCCAACATGTTTCCTCACCTGTTCCTGTATACCCAAATACATGCACAAACCTAAACATATCTATCAAGTCACAAGCATATGTGACTAAAAATTATAATAAAATATACAGCTAAGGAAAGGAGTCCTAGTGAAAATGGTTTCTATTAACTTGTCATGCAATTACAAAATTATTGCAAAAAAGAAATATTTTTGCAACTTGATAGATATTTTTCTACAATAAACCAAATTTGTTAATTACACAAAATCAATCTAGAATTGTGAATTAATTACGTTAGTATAAATCAATAATAAGAATGCTACAGTGTAAATAACAAACTGTTCAAGACTTACATCATCACTATCTTCATCTACACTAGGCTCACTGCTTTCTTCAGCTCCGTTTCCTACATGGATGTCATCAGTAAAATTGTTGTTCTTCTCAATTTCTTGTGTTGGAATGACTGGATTTACAGCTTCAACCAAAGGTTCTGAATTTTGTTCGTAGCTATCTTCTAAGGAATTTTGTCCTTTTGCAAAAAGCTTGTGCGCCTTCGCTTTCAATTCCTTGGGATGCGGAGTATTTTGGCGAACAAAAGGTGTCTGCACATATGAAATTAAAAAGGAATAATTATAAGGAAAATATTTTTATTACCTAATATATATTTTTAAGAGATATTTACAGTAAAAAATGTTACTCCAAAGTTAAAAGTGCTTCAATAATTAAAATTTCTAGTTGAAAAAGTAGAATATACATTAAAATAGCCATCATAAATAAAATGATCAAGCTTTGAATATACATAATCAAAATTTCTGTTTACCCAACATAAACTATTTGTTTAATGAAATATAAATTACATACATACATCTGCAAATTATCCTGTACCATTCAATGTGAATTTTGATACAGCAAAAACTATTTCTGCATGTGATAATCAAAAATAAGCTTGTAATAAAAGAACAAACCGGTAAAGCACAAATTCTTCATATCAATTTAAGTTCACAATTTATTAATGTAATTGTAGGGTGAAAGGTCAAGTTATTGAATCACTTAATAAAAGAAGAAATTACAAAGTGTGTAATTAAAATGACAGTTCAGATCATCATTAGCATTGCACAGTAGGTTAGTAACAAAATTCTAACAAATACTTTAGTTTGGGTAAAACAACAAAGTTGAATTAATGAGCGTGACTTAAAAATGGCTATTTTTGTTGATTCATTAAGTTATTTTAGATGTGGCAGTGCACTGAATACATTACGTCGAATTCAGCGAGAGTATTTATTTTTAGTTTGTCAGTGTAGAATTTTTTTAATGTGTGATTTATAAAATTTTCGACTCACTCAGCGCTCAATCTAAACATCTATATTGTGGTAATAACACTAAGATAGGTAAAGGTATACAAATAACTCAATTATTACTGAACCTATATAACAGAGATATTGGTGAAATGTATCTGGAAATTCAAATTTTTAAAAGATAAGAATATGTTAAACTCATAATATTTTATTGATTGTTACTATGAAAATTTTTATTGGGAATATGTGTTGCAGGTGTTTTACAATGTACTTAAAAGAAATCTAAAGGTATGTTTTAATATTATAAAATTCAAGCTTAATACTACTTTTTCAGTTTACAGAAAGTATGTTTTCAAATAATAAGTAATGCAAGGCGTGTTCTATGAGTTTGTGATTCTAGTGTTAGTTGCTGCTCCAATTTTATGGATTTTATTTTTATCTACTGATATTTCAAACCACAAACGTCACAATTGTAGAATTCCTTTCTTTTAAAAATGTGATGAGTCGTGTCTTATATGTTTTATTATTTTTCAGATAAAAATCAAACAATATTAATTTTTATATTTTCAAGTAATAGTATACAACAAAAGTAGCAAGACAAACTTGATCCAGAAACATAATGAAAATGGATTTCACATAGGTTTATTCTCTATAAAATTTTAAGAAAGATTAAATGAAAATTGAACTTAAATACAAATTTCCTTGCATAATAGTGGTGAGTATGGCATGGAACCATAAATAATTATCAGGAGAAGATTGTCATGTTTCAAAACATTAAAATACACCCTATAATTTCTAATATGGTGGATCCCATAGGTAAAAGCACCAAGCCGAGAAGGGATGAGCAAAGGCCAGGCTTTAAGGCATTTAATTTAATATAAATTTAAATAAAATATGTATAGCAGTGCTTAAGAAGTGCTGTTGAAGCTCATACTTTTAATTCATAAAATGATTGGGAGAGTTCCTAGTCAGCTGTTTTCGAAATGTCCAGTTAAAATATCAAATGTTTGCATTTTGCAATACCATATTAAAAAATCTGGAGTGTCTCCATCAACACGCCCGTATACATACATAACACCATAAAGGTACTAGCGGATTTATATAATTACATAATATAGTAGTTTCGAATGTTTAACGCTTATAAAACATTTTGAATAAATACGCCATTTTAAAGAGTAAATGCATATTAAAATAATTTTAACAAAACAAAAATTCTTGTTAGAACTCTCCTTCTTTGTCCGATCTCTTGACCATGTGGGCATTATCTCCATTTATATTTTACGTATATTGTTAGTATATTATTAAATTGTTACAGATTTTTAATTTTTACCGTTTTTGTTCAGTTTTGTTCGATAAAAATACGTGTGTGTGTTTTTTTTCACAATCTTTATCCCAGTCCAAAATCTCGGATAAGTCTCAATTTATAATGGGCGTTTCACCGCGATTTTAAACTTTAAAAAATAATTAAAAAAATCAGTTTTTGTATTTATAAAATTTTAATTACAGTAAATTAGAGAACATTTATGCGGATTTCATGTGCGGAATATTAATTACACCGTCGAGATGTTTTCCATCACCGCGAGTGCGCTCCTCAAAGCTTACTCGCGAATTTGCAATTATACGTCGAAGAACGTCATCTGAGAAATCCCTCAGTCCTTCAGCGGCTGTAAATTCGTGGGAGGGGTATTAAAAACTCCTGATTTAAGGTAACCCCATTGAAAAAAGTCCGCTAGAGTTAAGTCAAGCGATCTGGGTGGGCACGTTATGTCTCCAAACCGACTTATGATTTTTGCTAGAAATAGCGATCTGATTGTGTCCATGGACATCTTAGCTGTGTGGTCAGCGGCCCCATCTTGCTGAAACCACACATCTGACGTGTCAACATCCTTTCCTCGTAGCTGCGGTACAAAAAAAATATTAATTATTTCGATATACCGCTCACTCGTCATTGTAACTGTTGCACCGTGATCATTCTCGAAGAAACATGACCCTATGAATTTCTTAGACGATATTGCGCACCATACAGTAACCCTAGGGTTATGTAAGACTTTCTGATGCTTTTGCTTCAGATTGCTGGATGACCAGTAACGGCAGTTTTGGCGATTGACGTACTCTTCGAGGTGAAAGTGGGATTCATCGCTAAAATAAACATTGTCCACGCCATTTTCCCCTGAAAAAATTTCTAGCAGTTTCTGACAGTAAGTTTTCCGCTTATTGTAATCTTCAGGTTTGATTTTTTGGACAATCTGTGATTGATAAGGGTTGTAATTTTAAGTCTAAGGCCAAAATTCTTTGAAGACTTGAACGATGGATATTCAAAGAAGCAACATGTTTTCTAACTGATCTTCGGGGATGCTCCTCCACAGCAGCGGCGACGCGGTTAATGTTTTCAATTGATCGCACTACGGTTCATCATTAAAACGCCTGATTTTAAAATGATTAAAACACTTGCGTATTGCTTCACTAGACGAAAAACCGTTGCAGAAATACGTTTCCATCGCGTAAGCGCGCCCAACCAATACGACACACCCACGCACCCAACCAACCGATAAAGTAGGTTAGAAATTTGTTTATGTTGTACTGTATACGAAATATGAGCTGAATGTATCGAGAATAAAAAACACGGTTAATAATTTGTAGAATTTTACTTGAAAGATGCTCGAAGTAATTCCCTTAATCATATTTACCAGTCTTTCTTTCCACTGTTTAATAACTCCCAACCAATCTACTTTTGAAATACCTTCAAAATAAGCGTGAACTACGGCATGTCGTATGAGATGATGCATTATCATAGTACAGCACAATTCCCATGTCTAGAATTCTTCTGAACGCTTCAGGCAAACCTTTTCAGTGTACCACTTAGCTGATACTGTTTTTTGTACATCTAGCTTAACTACCTTTACTATACCCTTACTTCGGAAGAATACCGCATACATAACGTTTTCACAGCTTTCTGCTTCTTGGTCATTGTTCGAGATTCCAATCTTCGTGAATTCATACATGACTATATTTTCAAACATTTAATTTTCCTAGCAAATTCTTACACGATCAGCTTTTTGTACGTCAGAAAGGTGATTCAGAGCAAGTGATGGTTTATGAACGTTTTAACAGCGGAGGATTATGATTTATTACTGCATGAGTGACTTTATCGTCCTCTTCAATCATTCTTTTAACATCAGTTTTTGTCGGTAACAGCCGTAGGGGGACGATCTGCTGAACAGAACTCCTTTCGTGTTCAATTTCATTATATCATCGATAAATGTTAGCCAAGGATAGTGCTTCTTCACTAAAAGTCGAATCTAAACTCTCTTTGCACTCATAAGAACCTAAACCTTTTTTAAAATCATAATAAATCATGATTCGAAAATCTCTCTGGTAAATTCCATCTTTTTACATATAACGTCACTTAAAAAATTTAGTAACTTGAGTTATAACGAATACAACTTCAACAGTAAAACTTTAAATGACAGATAAATAATTGCTCTAAATAACAATGTATGATTTGTTTTTGATGGCCTACTACATTTGTTTATTCTCAATAACTTCAGCTTGACCTACTTACTCTACATAGGGAGATATATTCACTCACTATTTTTGAGGTACGAAAGAAATGGAAATTTTAAATTATTAATGATGCCACACCCAGTTGTAATCAGCATTATTTATTAGACTCGTTATACTAAATATTTATTTTATAATAACATATACCTATATGTACACAATTATTATGGTAATTATATTACGTATGGCTAATTTTTAGATATTTTTAACTGCACACATTGTATTCATATAAATGATTAGTTTACTTAAAGCCAATGACAAGTTTTATTTCTGGATGTATACACCAGAACCACTCCTGTCATTATTTACTGAGAATAATCTCTAGCGATTGTTGCCGGGAATTTTCGTTGCAGCTTTTGTTTGTGTTGACAAAGGGTTTAATATAGCTCACTCGAGAGTGAGAATATATTAGAAAATAATGAGGAAGATTTCTTCCCAAGTTTGTTGCCATTTGGCAATAGCTACTCAACTCAAGCCCTACGGTAACAAGCTTTTGAGAATCGGTCTAATTATTTTCATCATTCACAATCACTTGTGCTATTACTACTGATAATTTTAGAAAGAATTGCAAAGTTGTATTCACAAAACAGAATGTATATACACAAAACAGGTTTGAGGACCGATGGATAGGGGCGAATGGGTCAGTAAGGTGGCCAGCCCGTTCCCTACGTTTGACGCCCCTAGATTTTTTCTTCTGGGGTCATATCAAAGAAAAAGTCTATTTTATTCCACCTGAAAATTTAGACGTTTTAAGAAACCGAATTATTACAACTATTAATAATATTTTATTAATTTAAATGGACTCCATAGGTATAATAAAAAAATAATATCCGTTGTTATGTTTTGTATTAAAACCATAACCTATTTTTAAGACATGTTTTATGATATAATGTACAACCGTCGCGTATTGTTGTTCACGCTTCAATATGAAGTTTTTCCAGGTTTATATTTGTAATGAATAGAGCACATGGATTATACAAGGTCAAATTTTGAAGATGATGGGGTTTACTAATACAAATAGGTCTCTACTGTATAGTACACTGTGATATAACAATTCATCTATTGTCAAGTGGTAAAAATGTTATCAAAATCCACCCCAACAATTTTTCAAATATACCTTCAAAGACTTTTTACTCTGAAACTAAAACATTTGCTCACACAAGCTTTGGAGGCATGAAATATGTTAAATAAAACGAAATTTGTAGAAAAGTTAAAATTAAAGCAATACTGATCCATAAAAATGAAAATTTTTACCATTATTGCACATATTAAAATACTTATCTTTTTTGGGTTTTTTAATGGTGTATTTGTATATTAAAGTTATACAATCTACACGTTTCGATAACACTTACAGTTATCTTCGTCACCAATGTTATCCATTAAAATCGTTAAAGATGTAGAAACAATTTTAATGCATAATATTACTACTGACGAAGGTAACTGTAAGTGTTATCGAAACGTTTAGATTGTATAACTTTAATATAGAAATACACCATTAAAAAACCCAAAAAATATAAGTATTTTAATACTGATTCATGTTGAAATAAGGCAAATCTAGAAACATGTATTGGTGGGCCAAATTTATAAAAAGTTTTTAAACACTAGCTTAGTTGAAAACAAGTTTCAGGGCGAAAGAATAGAAGAAATGGGCAGCAGAACAAGTTGGATTTTTGAAATTAAATACCACCTTTCTAAACCTAAGTTTATTCATACTTTAAAAAGCAGATAGTTTTGTAGAATATTTGATATTTTTAATAACAAATTAGTAGGCCAGCAAGATTACCTAATTGTATCTCGTTTTTGTATGGGTGTATCGAAAACAAAATATGTACACTTGGATGGAGCACTTTTCCATGGAATACCTTTGCAGGATGAATGGATTTTGATGGCAAACCACACTAAAGCGTATACTATTACAACAAACGTTGCTGAGGTCACAATACTTTGTTGTGGGCTTCTGTGTATTAAATCAGGAGGGTAGGATCCATTTATGGCAGCAGTAGTAATTTCTTGCATTTCTGGTCTGTACTGAGATGTGTTCATGTTGGTAGCGGTAGTTCACCTACTGTTTTCTCAAAATGAGCCAACGGCAGCGCGTCTCGCACATCTCTAATGCTTTTCCTACTTGACCTGCAAATGATTTAGGTCCTGCAGTAGGATCTCCAAATAGGTAAAGAAATGCCTCAAGGGCATTAACGTGTAAGAGGCAAATTATCCACTGCAATGGTCGAGATAGTCTATTTTCTAGTAGACGAATAACGCCTCCCACTTCCCCTGTATTTGTGTTTGTAGCATCACAATCAACAGCAATTAAACTTTCTGGTAATTTCTTTTTAGTCGTCAAAAAACTGTGGATAGCTCTTTCAATATTTCTTGCACTACCAGATGTTGGAACAACATACCCAACATACATAGAACCGGGTTCTTTTATAATGGAAATATGTTCCTCTTGCACAATTACTCTAAACCTCTTCGATCCTTTAAAAATATGTTTAGCTGTCTTGTTTTTCCTTCCATCAAAACATAACGCAGGAATTTCTGTTATTCTTTCTTCTGTTAAAATATGCTCGCGTACTTTTTGTCTTAGCTTCATCCTGTCAACGATGTTAGTCGACTGCAAATCAAAGTCGGCATCAAAAGCAGAACACAGCACACATGATACGATAGCCGCCGTAGTCCGATCTGATATTAGCTATCTATCGCATATAGTCGCAACTATGGACTAGCATCCGTGAGCTTTATAGGCTATTGAGCGACTGTGTCAGCGGTATCAAGACCATCTGCAGCCGACGAACAAGAAGGAAGGTCAACGTCAGAACTAACTTTAGATCTCTTTAGCTGATACGAAGTAGAAGGAATTTCTTCGATTCGTGTGATTGAATTCTTGTCTGAGAGCATGTAATCTTCTATTCTGAAATTTTTTACTCTGGATAAGATCCGTTCTTCCTGTTAGTCTGTTTGTACGTTGATCTTCTAAAAATATTTGTTTCTCTTTTGGCACCTTGTTTTCTCTCAAACAAGTACAGCTTGCAAATTCTTTACATTTATGCAACTATGTGAAAAAGCTTTCTACTCTGTACTCTAAACTCTTCTTCCTCCAGTTTATTCAAAGATTTTTTTAAATTATAACATTTTGAGTGAAAAACTTTTAATAATTATAAGACTCGTTTGTGAGTGACAATAGGAGTAGAATATTTTATCCATAATTCTTCAGTTTTGGTCGCGAATATTTCGGCAATTTCCAGAAACTTAAGTTCTTTTGTAGTGTCGCACCTAATTTTTAAGTCTTGACGAGCCCATTCATAGAATTTCATACGTAGGTAGGATATTCTCTTTCAACTCTACACTTTCGCCAAATATTAGACATTTTACCTTTTGTCTCGTAGAAGTCATATTAAAAAACACTTAATAAGCGTAAATCAACAAGAAGTACTCGTGAAAATAATTGACGCGCGACGTTTCACCTTGAAATAATTATCAACAGTAGTTGTAACATTGCAATTCGTAGTTTGACCTTCTCGCTTCGTCCCGCGGACGCGCACTCCTCTTTCGCCTCGCACTTTGCCTCTCTGTTACAGCGCCAAAGTACAGTAAAGTAATAAAACATTTGATTGCCACAGCTAGTTAACTATATTTGAATATGTTTTTGAATAAAAGAAACCTATTTTGATAAATTCTGCAGGCCGCGGAAATAGCCCGTAAATTGTCATTGTTGTAAACTTTTTGTCTCGGCGGAGGCTCTTACCATTGTCTGATAGAATTTATATTTTTCATAGAGGTAATTGACAATTGACTATTCCAAATAGAAATACGATATAAAAAAATTTCGTTCCACCCTAATGTACAGGCTGTCCCAAATTCGAGGGCAAGCATGGGGATCTCGCTTATTATAAGAGATAGGATATAGGTTTAAATTCGGCACTTTTGCTAAATTCGATGCCGAGTAATAATCTGAAAAGAAATTTGAGCTAACTCGAATGGATTTGGTTTTATGCTCAAAAAACCAAAAATTTCGATTTTTGTTTTTCGCGTTTGGCTACCTTATTATTAGGAATTTTCAAAATTCGATTAAACATTATTAAGGCAACTTTTTACGCACAATACTAATACGGTATTAAAAATATTATGCGACGTTTTGTTTATTCTGAACCATCATCAGGTTTATTTTTTCTTATCGGGGTTAAGACATATTTTTATGGCGTTGGATGGAGAATGTTATGCTGATTTTAGCAATATATAACACTTCATGGTTTGATCGACTGCGAACTAAAATACTCTTAAATTAAAAACTAAATATTAAATTATCACGATACCCATGAATCAAACAAAACTCAGGAGTTGGCTTTTGTCATGTCATTTTCTAATTGTAAAAAGGGTAATAACTGCAAGATCCTTCGTGTTAGTGCTTTAAAGTTTCTTTATAATGTTTTCAAATTCAGAAAAACGAGACATGATAAGGATATTTTATAGCTGCAATAGAAATAGTGTCAGAGCAGAACAAAGATATTTAGAGGAATATCCGGAGAGGCAGCAACCAAACCAGAGATATTTTTTAAAATTAGACCAAAATTTGCGAGAATTTGGATGTTTTCAGAAACCTCAAATGCATATGGTAGCAGACTAGACAGAGATGCCGAAGAAGAAATATTACATCAGGTACTATTTGTTAGTATTATACTAATTATAAGAATTTCCACTCACTTCACTGCTAATTTCAGCAGACATTTTTTTTGGAGAGTTATGACTTTATGTTATCCATCTTAGGTTCAAGAAAATCCTTCAACATCTACCAGAGAAATAGAGCAAACTATTGAAGTGCCAAAAACGACAGTTTGGCGAGTGTTAAAGCATCACCATTATAAACCATTTAAGTTACACGTTAGTCAAACTCTTCGGCCTGGGGACGATATGAGACGGTTGGATTTTTGTAACCAACTTAATACCAATCAAATAATTTGGACGGATGAGTGCAATTTTTCCACTAATGGAATGTTTAATCGTAATAACGAGCACTACTGGTCCGTTGAAAATCCACGAATTAACAGGCAAATTCGAGGACAAGGCCACCGGTCCTTTAATGTGTGGGTTGGAATCTGGAAGGATAGGCTCCTTGGGCCAATTATTTACGAAGGTATCCTAACGTCTCAACGCTACCTCGCATTTCTAACAAACGAAATATCAGACCTTTTGGATGATGTTCCGCTAAACGAAAGATGGACTCTCTGGTGTCAAATGGACGGAACTCCTCCTCATAATGCTGCGATAATAAGTGAATATCTTAACGGCGAATTTCCTGATAAATGGATGGGAAATAGGGGACCACTTAGGTGGCCAGCAAGAAGTCCAGATTTAACCCCTTTAGATTACTTCCTCTGGGGCTATTTAAAAAATATGATTTATAAGACGCCACCGCAAAATATAGAAGAACTCCAGTATAGGGTTGTTAATGAACTTCGTCAAATTCCCAGGCGAACCATTCAAAGAAGCGTAAACAATTGTTGAAGAAGAATTCGTTACTGTATTCAAGAAGGAGGAAACTTGTTCGAACATTTATTATAATAATTTTTGTTTGTTTGTCTGTGTAATTATTTTGTTGTTACCTATCGATAAATTTTCGTTGTCGCTATTATGACCGTGTTACATAGACCTACTTGTTTGAGTTGTTTGTTAATGTTTTTTTTTAAATTGTGTAACTGTTTTTATATTTTTTTGGATGTTCTAACGAGTTTAACAAATTAAATAAGTAGAACTACTGTAATTATTCCTTCCTGGATCCAAGAAGGCGGAATTTTGTTCTTCGTATTTTTCTCATTATTTTAGTTCGCAGTCGATCAAGCCGTAAAGTGTTATATATTGCTAAAATCAGCATAACATTCTCCATCCAACGACATAATCTTAACCCCCATAAGAAAAAATAAACCTGATGATGGTTCAGAATAAACGAAACGTCACATAATACCGTATTAGTATTGTGCGTAAAAAGGTGCCTTAATAATGTTTAATCGAATTTTGAAAATTCCTAATAATAAGGTGGCCAAACGCGCAAAACGAAAATCGAAATTTTTAGGTTTTTGAGCATAAAACCAAACCCATTCGAGTTAGCTCAAATTTCTTTTCAGATTATTACTCGGCATCGAATTTAGCAAAAGTGCCGAATTTAAACCTATATCCTATCTCTTATAATAAGTGAGATCTCCATGCTTGCCCTCGAATTTGGGACAGCCTATACAGGGTGGCCAACTAAGAATGCGAGGTACTGTATCTGGGAAACTATCCATCGTAGAGGCTTGCGCAAAAAAAGTTATTACTAAAACGGCCAATACAAAAACCTGGAAAATATTTTCAAGTTTCTTAAATGGTCGCTAGGGGGCGTAACTGCAATCTTGAATCTAAAAAAGTGATGTTTCTGTGAATTCTGCTATATTAGCCTAATAAAAAAATAACCGATCTTTAAAGTCGAGGATAATCTGAACTTTTTTTTGTTTGGCACTTTTTGACGTATGTCTAAAAATAAAGTGGTGGGGGGTATTCAAAGGTTTCCTTAAGTAACTTCGAAATGACTAAGCCGATTTTAACAAACTTGGCGCGTTGAAATGAGCTATTCTTGGGCTACAAATACCCGGATTCGTAACGCAATACGTAACATACCGAGAGCCGAAATTGAAGCTGCAGTTTTGTCTAGTCATGAGAGGCTTCAGCAATGCATAGAGCATGATGGTCAGCATTTCGGGCATTTACGGGGGCATTAAAAACCTTCCTCCTTTAAATCGGTCCTTTTTAGGGCCACAACTTACATAATAACAATTCCAGAAAAATATAGTTAAAAAAAATAAAAATTTAAGGGATTTTCGTATATAGTTTTCTTTGGTCGATATTTCAGGTTAGGAACAAGATATCGAGATGCGGTTTTGGCAAGCTTGTTTAGGCATCATTTAGCTACTTGTTCATGAAAAAAAGTCATACCAATGCATTTAATTTTTTTGCGAAAATTAACCGTTTCTGTCGGAATGTCGAACAAAGCCATCTAGCGATGACATGTGAAACTTACAAAACTTCAATTATTTTAACATTTGTAGCCCAAGAAAAGCCCTTTTCAACGCGCCCAAGTTTGTTAAAATCGGATTAGCCATTTCGAAGATACGGGGGGTGATTTAAGGAAACCTTTGAATACCTCCCACCACTTTATTTTTACAGATACGTCAAAAAGTGCCAAACAAAAAAAGTTCAGATTATCCTCGACTTCAACGATCAGTTATTTTTTTATTAGGTTAATAATAGTAGAATTCACAGAAACATCACTTTTTTAGATTCAAGATTGCAGTTACGCCCCCTAGCGGCCATTTCAGAAACTTGAAAATATTTTCCAGGTTTTTGTATTGGCCGTTTTAGTAATAACTTTTTTTTCCGCAAGCCTCTACGATGTATAGTTTCCCGATACAGTACCTCGCATTCTTAGTTGGCCACCCGGTACACAGCCCATTTCAAAATATTGATCATATAAAGAATATCGCAAGAGAATGTTACACCTTTATACCTCGTTTACTTTAACATTGCGTCGTATTATGTTGAATTTTATTTTTCTACATGTAGGTGTGTTTAAGATTTTAATGATCCTCCAAGTAATTGTCCATTTAAAGTTTATGTTGTTTATTGTGTACAGTCATAATTAAGTTTTACACAACTTTTGATTATATTCTGGTACTCTTTTATAACATCGTATATGGGATTTTTGAAAAAATGACAGATGCGAAAATTCAACATTTACATTGTATTCATTTATAGGTTACATTGCAATACAATGTAGACGAAGGAGTTTTCCAAATCATTTTTGAAAAATCGCATTTTTTAACCATATCTGTTCTCGTTAAGTTATTGGATTGTAAACTGGAAATGTTTAAATGTTTTCACTTTTCATACAATTCTTTGTGTACAAATTTAGTTCAAAAAGGAAAGCCTCCTATTATTATACTGTAATTTACTTTTCACTTTTCCTTTTTAGGGCATTTTGCAAAAATGAACATGCACTTATTGTCGGTACAAAACTTTGTAGATTCGAGTTCGAAGCGCACCGAAAGAGTTCACCACCGCACTGCTGCAGGCGAAGGTGTATCCATCTGATTTGATACTCTTCTTTACCAAAAAAGTTGCTAATGATGATTGAAAATTTTCAAAACAAAAATTTGGGTATGCAAGGACGTCGATTCACGTTTCCGAGGCACCATACCACACGTTGACAAATGCGCGCCCATTTTTAACACGATATTTTTTAACATTGTCGTCATTACAGGTAGTGGAACCAAATTTCTTTACCGATTTTCAAGACATACACAAACTTTATGATGAACTGGTCAACGTTTATCTACGTACTTGAAAAATGTAATTACACTCAAAATCAATGCAATTTCACAGTCTGTAAAACGTGGTTTGAGAAGCATTTATAAAAAATCTCTGGGGACGATAGTAAGAACGAAAATGCAAACTAATGCTGCAATTTTCTAAATGCTAATTATACCATAAACATTTAATTTTAAATTAAGTGCTAATTTATTTTCTGAGTGACTCATTAACTTTAAAAACTACTGGTCAGAAACGTCAATAAAATTGTTGAATTTTTATGGGGTCTTAATTAAGGACCATTAGGTAAAAATTGTTGATTGGCGGGAAAAATTACCCATCAAAATTCAACAGAAGATAATTGGGTTCAATGACAATTTTCTCAAAATTACTTCAGTCCATCTATACCTATTTCTTTTTCACGGAGAACTTTAACGCATATTTTTGTTTTAATTTTGTCAATTATGATCAACAACTTTTTGATAAAGATCACCAAATCAAACAGATACACCTTCGCCTGCAACAGTACAGCGAAGAGTAACATTATAACGAACTCTGCGGTGCGCGACAGAAACTGTCCGGTTCTCGGCAGTCGAAGCACAGCGGTTAAAACTCCGATAAAGTCAAAGAATTGTTTTTAAAAAACGTAACGGAAAAATGGTTTGGAAATTATTCTCATTGTGTTACTGACATGACACCGAATACCATAGTGTAACTCAAATGCTCGAGCGACCTTTCCTTGCACATACCATGTGTTACCAAATCGGCGCTAGCGTTCACAAAAATCCAATTTGAAAAGTAAAATTTTGCATGCTTCTTAAAAAAGGTTCAATTTGTAACATACTAAAATTTCACGCGATTTGATTAAGCGGTTGTGTTTTTATGTAACTCTAAACCCCAAAAAACGGGCGTTTTTATAGTTTGCGTGCAGTAATTGTTAAGATGTATTAATAAAACTTTTAATTATAACTAAACAACGTATTAAACAGACCTTAATTTGATACCAATCGCATTCAAATCCGTTAAATAGTTAATTTTTTATCAAGCTTCAAACTCGAATATGCAAAGTTTTTGCGCAGACAGTAGGCGTTTTGTCCGCCTTTCCATCAGTGCGAGGGACCAAATTTCAGCACTGCAACATCGTAGGAAGCTCATTAATGTTTGATTTGATAAGTTTAGATTAGTTATTAGTGCAGCAAGAAAGAATTTGAGAAAAATTTATTTTGATAGCCGAAAATCAGTGATCTTAGTTCTGGCAATCATTTACGCATGCTCATCATTCAAATTGGACACACTGTACACAACCAATAATTCAGAATGCTTATGCTCAATGTAAATACAAAACCCAGATATAGAATGTTGCGTTTGGGAATTGTCATGAGTCACATTATTGGTAACATAATGATTTTATACTCTAAAAATACTTAGTTAACATCAGCTTGAAACAGAAATAAATACTAGGGACATAATTTCCATACAAACTTAGACCCATGCAACATACAGTACAAAAATAATACATGAGAAAGGCAGTACAGTCGACTCTCGATAATTTTACACTCGTTAATTAGAATCTTCCGATAATTTGAAGTTGTTTCTCCGTCCCCTCAATAAATTAAAAAAAAAACAATGTTATTTGGTCCCCTCGGTAATTTGAAGTTGTAGCAATGGCATCTTGCTCGCCGACATTCTATAATTTGAAATCGGGGCTTATCTACTCTTCATTAAAAGTCGGTCATTGTTTTCACGCACAGAACTGTCGTCTGGTTACATGAATGAGATCATAGCATTACATTACATAATGTACTATGTAATAGTGAGTTTGCAGTCATCTTTCAAACACTAAAGTGTGTTAATTTTGTTGATGTGTTTTTTGACTCTGTATGTATCGAAATGAGTTCAAGAAAGAACAAGTCTTTCTATAAGTGAAAAAAAGGGTGTGATTCAAGCTGTGAAGGATGAACAATTAAAATAAGATGTCGCCAATCAGTTCGGCACCGGAAATGGCTTAAGTGTGTGTAGAAAGGTCACGCTAGGGTGAATTTCCCCGTCTTGAGGAGTGCTTGTTTAAGCGGATCATCGGTGTAGAGAACAAAACATTCCCGTGGGCGGCTTCATGTTGAAGGAAAAAGCCAAACCTTTTGCTCAGTCTCTCGGGATTGAAGGATTTACAGTAAGTAAGGGGTGGCTTTCAAATTTCAAAAGCCTTCGCGGAGAGAGAGCTATGAGAGGATAGCTTAACTGTCCTAGCATGTAACATGGTCGGATCTCAAAGGTTGCAACCGCTCATTTTAGGAAAATTTGCGCAACCATGCTGTTACAAAGGAATAAATGGCTGCCTACAACTTACCGATCAAACAAGAAATCATGGCTGACGACAGAGTCGATTAAGGAATGGCTGACCTCAATTAACAGTGGACATGAAAGAGGAAAAACGGAAAATCTTACTGTTTTTAGACAACTGCACCGTATATAATAACCCATGACCATTAGGCCGCGTAAAGTAGATTTATTTCACTCCCAGTACATCAAGATTGCAACCTTAGACCAAGGCGTTATTCAAAATTTTAAAACTCTACTGCAGAGACATTGTTTCGTTTGTACTGGATAGTAATAAAAAAAGGTCAGAAGGCGAGAATAACAGTTTTAACCCCGTATAATCATGGTTGATGAGGTCTGGAAAAATGAGGGAGGCAAGGACATCTCTTATTTCCCTACACTCCTATTCCCTCAGAACGGAAACAAGTCACAATTTCTTCTAAGCTCTAACCACTCTTGAAAATTCACTGGACAATGCTAGATGGAAGTCACTCACTCAAAATAAAATTACGGGCTAATTTCAAAATGAACATTTGTGGATGTACTGTACATACATCATAATACGGTAAGTACACACATATGTAGTATGTACATACATACTACATATCAATATGTTATTGTACAAACACTTGTTTACTTGAATTTTTTCCTCCCTCTCTCTTAGTTATTTGAACTCCTATTATTATGAACTCTCCGTAATTTCAACTTTTTCTCTGGTCCCTTGTGTTTCAAATTATCGAGAGTCAATGTACATAACACAAATTTTATGTTTTTTTTTTCGCTGCTATTTAAAATATTTCACTTGAAATTCTATAGATTCATTACTTCATATAATTGATACAATTTTATTTCACAGAAAAATGATATTTCACACACATTTATTTCCTTAAGCACTGTAAAATTAATTTGCACATTCAATAGATGGTAATAAATTTTAAACTATATTCTTTTCATGTGTAAAAATGTCTTGCTGCAATCAAATCTAATCTAAAGCTTCGCTTTGCAAATTACAAAACAAAGTAGTGCTCTATGTCAGTGTGACTTTTATACCTAGTCCACTTGTGAAATCAGTCATCTGATTAGTCCACTGGAAACTCAGATGGTTAGTTATTTTCTTATGATAAATCAAAGGAAAAACAAGCAATATTCATAAGAAAGCAACTAACCAATAACCCAGAGCTTCTTGTTTGGTTAACTGGAAATTCACATTTATTACTTTTGTTTTCCTATAAACAACAAGGCGTACCCGGCGCGCGTTACTGCGCCCAACATTGAAAAAAAAACATGTAATTAATGGTAACAGTGAAGTTAAATTTATTTTATCTTATACTAATGCTAGTATGAATCATCAGCTATTAAAGTTTCTGAAAAAAGGAAAGGAAAGGTCACATATTTCATAACTCTCCAAGGGGGGGGGGGCTGTTTGACCTTTCCAAGCTCCTTCAACCACAATCATGGATTCCCAGCATACATACATACATTGTGTGCATATGCATGGTGGGACTAAGGATGGATGTGGTCAGGATAGGATCGGAAGGAACGGAGTTAGGGTGCTGAGGGGAAAAATAGGATACATGATGTAACCTGTATCTTTACTCTTGCGTAATATTAAAAGTCCATACTAAAACCTACTACAGGACCTAAATACAAAGTGTAAAAAATGTGATGTAAATCGGTAAATGCGGAACATACATACATATATTAATATATATATATATATATATATATATATATATATATATATATATATATATATATATATATATAGATACCGGGTGTCCATTGCGTCACGCGACGGAAGATTGTGGCTTCGCTGTTGATTTTTCATTAAAATCGTTTACACAAAAGTTATATGGTTCCAATACGTGTACAACTTAAAAATATTCTAGCACCTACAGGGTGATTCGTAAAAGTAGGGGGGTATCAACTTTTTTATTTTAAATGGAACACCCTGTATATCATTACATTTTTGGATAGCCTAATGAATAAGCTTTCCAACGATGTATACATTTGTACATATAAAACGCAACGTTGCCAAGTTATTTAAAAAAAATGTATTTTTTTTCCTGAATGTAAGGTTAGCAATAGAAATTAATTCTTGGTTTATTATCTAAGTTGAGACAAATTAGTTCAGGGATATAATTAAGCTAGGTATAGGCTTTGAAAAGATGTAAACGTTTTATTGACAAATTGAATAGGTGAGAGAAGGCTCCGTATGAAACTTTAACATGTTCAACGTACATCAATTCTCTTATTTCAAATGGAACATCCTGTATATTTTGATATGGGCGAATAGTACTCTTAAAGACCTAACTTTTATCTAAATACATTGATAACGCTAAAATTTATAGTTTTTAAAATATGTCCATTTTTTTTATTTTTCTATAATTATTTTATAACATAACGATTTAATAGTGCCATGAATTAAAAACAATAAAACAAAATTTTAATGTCAATTAGGTGTATTTTAACTTGATTTCTTTCAAAACTACTTTTTCACTACATTTGTATTTAGAAGAAAACTTAAATTAAGAGAAGTTCACTCTAAATTTTAAAATGAAATATACGAAGAACGAATTAATTCTAATGATTAACATAATAGGAGAAGCCCAAAGTAATTGTTTACTTGCTTCTAGAATTTATAAACAAAAATTTCCCAATGCCTGTTGTCCAGATGAACGAGTTCTTGAAAATTTAAAAAGTAGATTTGAGGAAACAGGATAGATTACATATAAAAAGAACACTTTTCCAAAACCTGTAAACAATGAGGAAATTCAACTAGTGGTGTTTCAAGCTATATAAGAAAACCCTCAAATAAGTATTAGAAAAATTGACGTGGAACATGACTTACAGAAATCAACAATACACAACATAATTAATGAATATAAATACCATCCATACAAGATCCAACTCCACCGGGCATTAGATGAACATAATTTTGAAAATAAATTAAATTACCGTCGTTGGGGATTACAACAACCACATAATTTTTTTAATGCAGTTAGGATGACAGACGAATCTACTTTTCATAACAATTATTTTGTAAAAAGACATAATTGTCATTATTACGCCGTGGAAAATCCACATATAATTAGATACAGAAACAATCAGTACCGATGGGACTCTCAATGTTTGGGCTGGTATTATTGGCAACAGATTATTAGGACCCTATTTTTTGGAAAACAATTTAAATGCAGTAAATTATTTCAATTTATTGCGAACCAACGTGCTACCATGGATTGAAGAGAACATCCCATTCGCTAATGAGGAAATATGGTTCCAACAAGATGGCGCTCCTGCAAATTCGGCTCGTGATGTGACGGAGTTTTTAAATCAGCAATTTCCTAATCGTTGGATAGGTCATTATGGGCCTATCAGAGGTGGCCAGTTGGATCACCCGATCTGACTTTCATGGACTATTTTTTATGGGGCTACATTAAAAATAAAGTTTAGAGAACATCGTAGACTGCTGCAGAAAACATGAGGGAAAGAATTCAACAAGCGTTTCGTAATGTAACCTAACGAATGTTGCATAATTTACAACGTTCCTACAGACAATGATTGAATCAGTACATTGAGAAAGGAGGAGGCTTGTTTGAACCTTATTTCTAATTTTTTTAAGTGAACATTTGCATGTTTGACTTACCTATTTCTGGTTCTTGTAAATTGTTTGTTTATTTCAATATTATATTGTTTAGTTTATTGTTAAAAATATTTAATAAAATTAATTATTACTATTACTAATCTGGTATTGTGACTTGAAATCATGGCACTATTAAATCGATACGTTATAAAATAATTATAGAAAATTTAAAAAAATGGAAATATTTTAAACACTATAAATTTTAGCGGTATAAATGTATTTAGATAAAGTTAGGTCTTTAAGAGTACTATTCGACCATATCACAATATACAGGGTGTTCCATTTGAAATAAGAGAATTGATGTACATTGAACATGCTAAAGTTTCACATGCAGCCTTCTCTCCCCTAATCAATATATCAATAAAACGTTTACAACTCTTCAAAGCCTATACTTAGCTTATTTATATCCCTGAACTAATTTGTTGCAACTTAGGTAATAAACCAAGAACTAATTTTTATTGATAACCTTACATTCAGGAAAAAATACATTTTTGTTAAATAAGTTGGCAACGTTGCATTTTATATGTACAATTGTATAAATCGTTGAAAAGCTACAGGGTGTTCTATTTAAAATAAAAAAGTTGAAACCCCCTACTGTTACGAATCAGCCTGTAGGTGCTAAAGTATTTTTAAGTTGTGCACATATTGGAACTATATAACTTTTGTATAAATGATTTTATGAAAAATCAACAGCAAAGCCACAATCTTCCGTCGCCTGACGCTTTGGACACCCAGTATATACAGGGTGTTCCAGTTTCTTATAGCAGGACTTTAATAGTCGGTACAGCTTTCAAAATTAAGACAAAAAGTTCATATAAACATGGGTTGCCAAACGCTTGGTTTTGGAGATACAGGGTTTCAAAGTTTAAATTTTTTTTCAGTTCTTTTAATTTATGTTCAAAACTATTTAAAATAATAAATCCAAATACACACATTATACTTCTTAAACTCAATATTAAGAGTAGTTTAACGTTTATCAATATCTACAGGGTAGTACATTTTCTGGGGTGGTACACCCTTTATCCCCCCCCCTAACTTTTTCATGCGACGCCTCTAACTCTTAAAAACCAAAAATTTACATTGCCCATTTGATTTAGGAACTTTTTTGTCTTCTGCTTTTTTCCAAAAATGCATAGTTTTTGAGATAAATTAGCTGTAATCCACGAACAGCTTCCAAATGGTAAGTAAAGAACGTCTGATGCTCCCGAAAAAAATAGTGTGCCATGAAAAGAACAATAAAAAAAAAGAATCAAATTATGTCAATTCTCACGTTTTTTTGTTTCTTAATAAAAAGTAGTACTCCACTGATTTTTCCTAACTTTTCAGTTGTATTAAATAAAGGAAAATAAAAGTAAAACAACAAAATAAATATTAAAAGAATACGTATTTATTGGAAAAAATTTCTATTTAAGATTTTAACAAGAACAAAACGAACGAAATAAATAAATTAAACAAATAAACTTAACCTATGACAACAAAATAAAAACGCTATCGTAATAATAAATAAATTTAAAGAAACTGTTCAAAATGTGAACCATTTTGTTGAATACATAATTCACACCCACGAATAAATTGCACGTGGAATATTAACTAAAAATTGTCTTATTTCATTACACGCATCCCTAATCCTATTAATGAGTTCATCTGTTGTAGTCACAGGAGTTGCATACACCCTTTCTTTAAATACCCCCACACAAAAAAACGGATTTAGGTCTGGAGACCTTGGCGGTCAGGGAACTGGGCCTGCACGACCAATCCATCTTCCTGGATAATGGTTGTCCAGCCAGTTTCTAACGATTCTGCTATAATGAGCTGGACAACCATCAAGCTGGAACCAAGCCGTTCTTCGTAAATTTAAGGGAATATGTTCCCACATATTCCCATGTTCATTCTCTAAGAATTCCAAGAAAGCCAAAGCATTCATCCGAGGTGGTAAAAAGTAGGGCCCAAAAAGGTGATTATTGTAAATACCTATCCAGACGTTCACACTAAATTCTTGTTGGAAATGTCTCGGTCGAACTACATATTGGATTTTCATGTGCCCAAACGTACTGGTTGTGAAAATTTACCATACCACGGCGAGTGAAGCAGGATTCATCGGTCCATAAAACATTATTTAAAAAACCTGGATTGTTATTATTTTCAGCAAGAATCCATCGACAATACACAACTCTACGTTCTGCATCCCCTGGTTGTAATCCTTGAACAGGTTGTAGATGGTAAGTATATCGGTGATCCACTGTGACCACTAGGAAGTTGTTCATGGATTACAGCTAATTTATCTCAAAAACTATGCATTTTTCGAAAAAAAATCAGAAGACAAAAAAGTTCCTAAATCAAATGGGCAATCTAAATTTTTGGTTTTTAAGAGTTAGAGGCGTCGCATGAAAAAGTTCGGGGGGGATAAAGGGTGTACCACCCCAGAAAATGTACTACCCTGTATATATAACGTTAAACTACTCTTAATATTGAGTTTAAGGAGTGTAATATGTGTACTAAATTTGGATTTATTATTTTAAATAGTTTTGAAGATAAATTAAAAGAACTGAAAAAAATCAAAACTTTGAAACCCTGCATCTCCAAAACTAAGCGTTTGGCAACCTATGTTTATATGAACTTTTTGTCTTAATTTTGAAAGCTCTATCGACTATTAAAGTCCTGCTACAAAAACTGGAACACCCTGTGTATATGTGATTATATATATATATATATATATATATATATATATATATATATATATATATATATATATATATATATATATATATATATATATATATATATATATATATATATATATATATATATATATATATATATATATATATATATATATATATATATATATATATATATATATATATATATATATATATATATATATATATATAGTAAATAATCATATAAAATGTAATAAGCAATTGTTCTTAAGAAAAGAACTAATAATAACCTAAGTTTCCAGTTGACCAATCAAGTAAAAATTGACACATAGTTATGAGTTGTTTACATGTAGCAACTTTAATTGTCAGTACGATTTCTTGCTCTGAAACAAGTATGCAGCAGTGTAATAGCCACCTTTACTGAAAAACTGGTTCATATTGTACTAAAACACTGGCATGATAAAGATATCTTAAGGGAAAAATATTTTTTAACAATTTTCCACCAAACACATTCCATTCTGATAATAATCAATGCTAATAAAAAAAAAATCTAAAGTTGGAAATGTAAACTACATATATAAATTAAAATGTTACATATCAAAATAGCAATTTATTTAGTTAATAACTTAGCACAAAATGGTAATTTTTCCTTTCACCAAATAAATATAGCATCAAGATAAATTATTTATTAAAAATTATGTAAAAATACATAGGAAATAAAAGCTATGTGCAGTCACATCAACATTAAATCACATTAAAAAAAACTAAAATCTACAACCAAGTGAAACAAATAACAAACAATGAAAAGGCTTCATGCCAATAACCGAATTTTCATCTCTATTTGCTAAATATATATAAATCAGCAAAAATAATTTTTAGACAATATAAGACAATTATAGAAATGAAAATTTCAGTTAAAATACTGAGAGAAAGAAAGAAAAATTAATACTAGTAATTACGTACATTTATGTAAATGCATGTGGAACTTGTAATGTGCAAGTGTAATTTACTTATACATTAAAATTCATTGTATCTTAAAATTTTTACTAATAACGACATGTATGGCTGCAGCTCATAATCAAATTAGCTTTATTGTATTTTACCAGAAACCTCATAATCCAACCACCTTTAAAAAATTACTTAGTCCATACTTTGTTTATCAAAATACTAAAATAGTATCAAGGCCACCACTAACATGAAATAGGAGTATGATTACAAGAACTAAAACTGCATTAATTTTCAGATTTGAAATTCACGGAAAACATTAAATAGCTAAAAGGCTAAAAACTACCTTAAAGATTGATACAAATCAATGTATGTTCTTTGAAAAGCTATGATTTCGATTGATTCTTTTTCAGTTGGATCAGAAGTTTTGAGAAATCATACAATAATTTAATTTTGAAGTAAGGAAGAAAGAACTTATACAGCACAAATTAAAGTTATTAACGATTGTCGAAAAATACTGATTGATATTCAAGTATACTTGTCTTAAAATGGTGAATTTAAAAATGAAAGTTTTTTGTTATTATTAATATAAGTGCAGCATGCAGATAGATACAACCATAACCAAAACATGCATTGTGTTTGCAATAGAAAAGAAAGTGTATGCTAATTTACATTTCCAACTATCTATATACAAGTTCTTAATGGAATATGAATTATAATAAAATAAGTTATAACTACAGCAATAACATTATTAGATCATAAAGCTTTTAGGTCTATTTAATAAGCAGTCGAAATGATATCTAGAAAATGTTTTGACATTAAAATTATACCTATTACATAATCATTTAAACAAAAATAAAAGTATAAAATAGGATATAAAAAATTAAAATCAATAATTAACTGAAAGGATATTACATTTAATAATTAAAAGTTTTCATAAATGGATGTTAACATTTTATAAATAATGAAATTGTGTTTAATTAATTCAAGATATAACCTTGGATTGAAATGATGGAATATTTTTCCCTAAAACACAATTTAACTATGTTAAAAAAACAAATGAATATACAGCTTTCAAACTTTCAATGTTCAATTCGAGATATCTAATATCATTACATGCACGTACATAAAGGTATTCCAAACCTGTTTGTGCCAGCCAATATCCTTTAAACTATTGAAGACATATTATTAGGTAATAAACAGTTATATTTTGTTCAATAAATACTCCAATTATGTACTATACTAATGCACTAGAAAATGCTATATACAGTGGGTCTTGTATGCCTACAGGCTGCAGTTAATTGATTCAATCAATAAATTACTTGAGTAGTAAATTCATATTAAGTATTTTAGAAGTAAGATTTAAAATTTAGATTTGTTTGAAATTGTAAGACTGCTGTTTTTTTAGAAAGACAAAGCGTATGTTACAGTAGCAGGTAAATTTTTGAAAACAAGTTATGTGAACATATTTAGAAAATAATATAAAGTGGTGTAATTTGAGACTACCTTTTATATCAAATACTTAAGCCATGTTGTTAGCTTATCTTCTGGATCATTTTATATATTAGGTTTAAAGAGTTATTTAATAAAAAAAATTGACAAAATTCCGGTTTTTATTGATTGACACGCATTTAAAATTGTGTTAGAAAATTAAAAAAATATGCAAAGTATAAAGTTTTTTGAAAGAAAGAAGTTAAATTGATAGCTTCCTCCTCACTTAAAAAAACAGATTATTGATCAAATAAACTCTAACAGTTTTATCTGAGCTTTAAAATCTTTATACTTTACAGGGTGTAAGCTAGCAAAACATTCTAAAATACTTCAAATATGTACTGCTGAATTAATACGAATTCGTCCAATTTTTTTAAATGTTTGTTACCTTAAAGAATGTCAACTGGCAAAACATTCTGGAATACTTTAATATATGTCCTGCATTTATATAACTTATACCAAATAAACGTTTTAAAAACTTTATATGCAATTAAAACGCTCCTTTACCCTTAAAAATTAATTAATACTGTTTAGCAACTTTTATATTTTCTCTTGGTCCTAAAGAACCAGTAAAGTTCTAATTATTAAGATTTCGTTAAAGTCCAATTAAGAATATTAAAAATTGTATATTTCTTTGATGATATCCACATTTGCATGGCAATTACAAGATAATAATGTTAATGAAAAAATTTTTTCTAGATAACATAAAAATTAGACATAAGTCTTTCCTTATCCTAATGAGATCAATGTACCATTTACAGAATTTACACTTTCACTGAACTTAAATTCGAATTCTAATCAGTATATTTAAAGTAAATTGTAATGAATTTTATCTGTCAAAAGCTGAAAAATTATGTAGTCATTCAACTGTACCAGCTTTTTACACACGCACGAATATTCATGTAATTCTGTTCTTTAAATAATTAAATAGTAAGTATCCAAAACCAAAATCAACTCTGAATAATTTACTACAAAATGCAATCTTTTAACAGAAAAAAATTCTTTCCATATAAACAGATTAATGTTAAATAGTATATTCTGTAATAAGTACAAAATTAATTGAAAAAATAGTTTTGTTTTCTAAATATTGCTGTTAAAATCTGAATATAACGATAAGAACTTGCATCAGTCATTTAACCCCTCTAATGAATTAAGCATATAATAACTATCACTAGGAAAAAGTCTATGACTGACACAATTTCTAAACCAGGCCCATAAAGAGCAATGTGAAGGAATCGGGCTCACCTCTCTATTGTCGTGCTCCTGCGGATCGGTGAATTTTACAGAATGTGTTCGACTAGCTTCCCTTTCTTCCCAATCTTCATCACTGCCTCCATCATCTGCAGCCAGAGCTCCATTAGAGAGAGTGGGTGTCACATCACAACGGTACAAGCGGCCATCAGAAGCTGATATAAGTGCAACACACATAGGGTAGTGCTTTAGACAATGCAGGTGCAATGGTGTACAAAGCAAGAATAGACTCAAGATAAATGCCGAGTAAAAACATTTAACGAATGCACAAACGTTACGTAAAGATTAAGAGCACACTAACAATTAAGCATCCCACACTTTAAAATTAAATACTTTGTACAGAAAATTCAATACTAAACAGAAGAAAAAGCATACCTATAATAGTGGGTTGATATTCTTGCTGTGGTAACAAAAAACATGTAAGAACTGTTTCACCAGTACCAGGATCTGTATCAGTTTGAAATGTTAAAAGAGGTTGCGCTTGATTTTCACTTAACCATACAGCTTTGAGTGCTAATTGGAGCAAGGAAACTGGTAAATATGGTAACCGATTCCCAGAAACATCTAACACATGAAGTCTTTTACATTTTCCTATAGTATTAGGCATTAATATCAATCTATTGTCACGCAAACTTAATACTCCTAACTCTCGTAAATTTCCTACTTCCTCTGGAATCGTTATAAGACTATTTCGGTCCACATTTAAATTTGTTAGTTTAACTAGTCTGCCTATTTCTTTAGGCATTTCACTTAAAAAATTTTCTGTTAAAATTAATTCTTGTAAATTAGAACAACAGCCTATATTAGAATTTAATACAGTTAGCCTATTTTGGTCCACTTTTAAAATCGTAAGTTTATCTAGCTTGCCTATACCATCGGGTAATGTTTCAAGTACATTTTGAGATAAATGTAAATCTGTAAGACTTTCCAAACCTGCAACTTCTTCAGGAAGTGATTCAAGCCTATTTTCAGATAAATCTAAACATGTTAAATTTTTTAAATATCCTATTTCTGGAGGTAGTCTTTGGAGTTGATTATGATCCAACCATAATTCTTGTAATGCTGGCAATTGTCCTATATGTGTTGGCTAAAATAATAAGATTATAACACAAAAAATGTACACTGATAAATTATACTTACCAACTCTTCTATTTCATTATCACCCAAATCAAGTCGCTCCAGTTTACTTAATTGCGCTAAAGAAGACGGAAGTTCCTTAAGTAAATTTTCACGTAATTCTAAAGACGTTAGTGCGGTTAGTAATCCAAAATCGGCAGGTAACGAAGTAAGTGACATATCGTTAAGTCCAAGAACTGTAAGAGCACGTAACTGACTAAATGCAGGTGGTAGCCTGGGAATAGGATTTGAGCTAAAGTCGGCCACCTGAAGAGCTCGTAAAGCCCCAATACTTTCTGGTATATCCGGGATGTCTGTAAAAAAATTATTTTTACAGTTAACAGTTAACATCAGTAATTAAACAATAATAATTTTGCTCATTGCTTGATTCTAGATATTACAACATAAATTTGGACAGAATAAAATCTGTACTGAATGTCTATCATTTTAAACATTAGCATCTAATCCCAATTAACATAAAAAAATGTTAATCTAGTTAAATTACTTGTGTTCTGGGTATGTAATTGTGTATTTTTATTAATTTTTTTTGCAAATTTAAACGTTTTCATAACAATTGCAGTTATCGTCCTCAGTTAATGATAATAGTGTTTAACAATAATTAAGATATCAAATAAATACATGGCATATATCACAGAATAAAATGAATATGTATCTCGATAAAATTAATATTTGGTTAAAACTAAACAAGTTGTCTTTAAATATAAACAAAACTATATACGTAAGTTTTGGAAATTATAGTGACATCGTACCAGGTGAAAATGAATATTGAATACATTCTCAAAAAAAAAAAATCTGGTTAATGTTTTTTATAAACTGGCCAAAACTATGTCAGTGGAAGTGTTGAGAATTATTTTTTTGCATTTTTCACAGTATAATTAACTATAGTAATAATGCATAGGGTGGGGCATACGGTAATTAAAAAAGATTGATACATTAAGACACAATTATACTGAGTCTGGAAATAGAACAAGAGTCTATGTTGTTTCCTAAATTCTCTAAAACTATAAGCATTACTAAGGCGATCAAAACCTTCAATTTACTAATGAACTTGTTAAAAAATTTCAATATTTGTAAAGAAAAGAGAAAGAAAAAACTTATGGAATGGATTATTAACAAAACTTAACTTGTATAATATATAACTAAAATGTGAAAGCGTTATTTATGTATTATAGTAAGTATTTTGTAATCTGTCAATTTAGTTTTAAGTTGTTATTTTATTTTAAGTCTACTAGTTAACGTACAGGGTTACTACCCTCTGTGTATTGTTTCCATATTACTTATTAATATTGTAAACATATTTTACTGGTCAAATAAACTATAAATCTGAAAACCAAAATGTAAGCCTGAACTTAGGGAACATACTTATATGAAAAAGCCAAGTATGGAATCTAATTTTATTTTTGTAAAGATTAGCTAGTTCTTTAATAGATTAAATTTTATTAAACCGCCTTGAAAATGACAAATCAGAATACGGTCTAACGCAAGGAGGCTAATAATAAAAACGTCACAATCAAAAAAAACATTTTTAATAAAATTTAATCAAATCATAATAATCGTAATAATATGTAACCTTACGAAACATCTTACATTTTTATTACAGCCTCATATACGCAAAACATCTCATGGTATCAAAAATCTACAAATTTCATTGAAAAAATGCATAATTTTAATACGAAAAAAGGTGACGAAGTATAAATATGTTACCAATTAAGTATTTAGCATTGCAATGATTTAACGTACCTAGCACGATATAGGATCAGAAGGTAGAACCACGTGGCTCTGTGTGGTCATTCGTAACGGCAGCTTAATAGCGCACCGGGCGTTAGACAAAGACGGCATAATTGCGGCTGTCGACTGCCGCGAGTTCACCTCGATCGTGTTGCAATTTGCAATTTATACTTGGAAATCTTAAGTTTTTACAATCATGGACTATGGCAATGCCGAAGTATAACTTTATCTAAGGGAAATTGCACATTTATCGCATAGATAATAAAGTTAAAATATTTTTATGAATTTGTTTTTTATTCAAAATCTTATTAGAAATGACCATAAAAAAATTTTAGTTGGACGAACCGTCCTCAGGACGAACAGCTCGCTGGACGAACCGTCCGGGGACGAACAGTTCTGGACGAATCGTTCGTGGACGAAAGGTCCAAATACCATATACCTTGAGGTAGGTATACATACCCACCTATTTATTGTCCTCAATATCATCAGCAATATGTAAAAAAGCAAAAAAAAAACAACCCACAAAGTAATGGTAATAAAAACAACTTAAAATACGTACAATTCAAATAATAACAACCACGATCTGAATGCAATAAAACTAAGTTAAACAGCTTTCAATAAAATGTTAAACAAGTGTTATTTAAATCAAATCCTTCTAATATTAATTGATATCACATGAAAAATGTAAAAATGAAAATCCGACTGTTTTAGCTTCAAAACCATAATGTATCATGGTTAAATTCGTAGTAAAAAATACTATCGAATACAGGATGTTTTTTTTTGTTGCGGCGATATAAAAAATAAAGTTGATGATGGTTTCTCGGAGACGAAACGTCGAATAAAAAATTTGAAAACGCCATCTAATAGAATTCAAAAAGTGACAATGAAGAAGTACCTGTGGTTTTTAAAACTGTTTTAAAATAAATGAAGGAATTACGAAGAAAGAAAAACCCAAAAATCGCATTTGGTTTTAAATCTCGGAAGCGATAAACAATAATGAACTTTTGCAAACTATATGTGAACATGTCCCAAATTATACAACTTTTCGCTAATTTAACCACATTCGCATCTCTGACCGTTTTCAAGATCCCCATGCTGTTCATCCTTATCTTGGGTACGTTGTATGAAGAAAAAAGTGATAAATTTGTCCAGGTAAGATGTGTCTAATTTACAGGGTGCCCCGGAAAGGTCTTTACAACGCTCTTTCACGTAGAGTACACCTCAAAATAAGTCAGTCGATTTAATTAAACTTACTTTAGTCCAAAAGTTGAAGGATGTCAAAGTTGAACAAATAGATCACATTTTCTTTAATATCTTTCGACTAATTCGAGCTAATTTCACGAAATTTGGTATACAGGGGTTTCTTGGGATGAGATTTTCAAATTTGTGAACGATTTTGTTGTATCTCCTAGAGAGCGTCACAGCGTCGATTAGCAGACTTTAAAATCACTTTAACTGTTTTGTGCCACGGTGTATGTTATTTTGGGCTTGATAAATCTTTTTCCCTATCTTTTCCAATTAAGAAAGGTATACTTTCTTGAAGTCGCTAGAAACAACCTTGTCCGAGAAAAACGCATATGAAGCTGATGACGCATGTAAATTGTCAAAGTGAGTCGAAAGCTATTACAAGGTGTTGCAATTTTTTTGAAGGATTTGGCAAACGCAAAAGATTTTTCCTTGTTTTTAAGGATAAAAAATAAGATAAAAGCAATTTTAACACAAAAATTAAACTGAAAACTTATATTCAAATACAAAAATATGTCATAAAAACTGTTCAAAATGCCCGCCGTTTTGATGCATGTAAAATTTATACGGCGCAGAAAATTAAAATTGACCTTCTGCGTAATTTCTTCATTATCTCGAAGATTATTTTCTGCATCCCGAATACGCTGCCATAGTTGGTTTTCATTTTCTATTGGAGTCATGTAAACCAATGGATTTAAGCCGGGAGAACGTGGTGGCCAATTCACAGGAGCATCATTACCTCTACCTATTCATTTGTTTCGGTACTATTCATTTAAGTAATTTCGAACAGGTAATGAAAAATGTGGTGGAGCCTCATCGTGCATGAACCACATATCTCTCCGAAGAGGTAAATCCTCCAGGAAACCTGGCAGCGTATTTTGTAGATATTGCAAGTAAATTTCATCGGTTAATCTTTTGCGGTAAAATGATATGACCAACATTAATATTTTCTATTAACCATGTCCACACCTTAATTTTAAATTCATGTTGAAAATGTCTAACTTTGCTTGCATGCGGATTTTCGTATGCATTAAACGTGTTCGTTATAAAAATTAGTTAGCCCTCTTCTTGTGAAACAAACTTCGTCGGCGAGCAAAATGTTTTTTGGGAAGTTAAAATGAATTTTTCTTTGCACATTGATAAATCGACAAAAAAATACTCGCACTTCAGGATCATGGTGTAAGATGTCTTGAACTGGTTGCTTGTGGTATAGACGTAGCAGCTGTTCTCTCAGTGTTGTATTAATGGTAGTTTGAGACACTCTTATTTCACTACTTATTCGTCTTGTACTTAGTTTCGGATCTTCTCCAATGCGTTCTATGTCTTCTTCAATTTCGGTAATTCTTACAGAACGCGGCCTAATAATGATTGTTTAATTTTGAAATCTTTTTTTTTGTTTTTTTTTCCATAATCAGCGGTTTCAGGAACTAAGCGACCGGTTTCTCGAAGACGTCTCTCCACTGCAGCAAAAGTTGGATGACTTGGTGTATGACGGTTTAGAAACCTTTCAGAGTAAACTCTGACAACTCTCGGCTATTTCCTTGACAATATCCAAAAACCAATAACATATCGGTATATTCTGCATTGGTGTATTGCCCGGCCATGATGAAGAAAATTTAAGTTTTTAAATTATTAATTATTACGAAAATTTAGTAGTAGAAGTTACTTAAATGTGACAGAAGTTTTATTTAGTTGAAACTATCACAATATACCAATGTAGAATATACCGACATGTCATTGGTGTTTGTATATCGTGAAGGTAATACCTAGAGTGAATCAGAGTTGAGAATGTATTAAAGAAGGAAAAATCTTTTACGTTTGCGTCTTCAAAAAAAAAAAAAAAAATTGCCATACCTTGTAATACCTTTCGACTCACTTTGACAATTTACATGCGTCATCAGCTTCAGATGCGTTTTTAACGGAAAGGGTTGCTTCTAGCGACTTCATTAAAGTATACCTTTCTTAATTGGAAAGGATAGGGAAAAAGATTTATCAAGCCCAAAATGATATACACCGTGGCAGAAAAAAGTTAAAATGATTTTTAAGGTCTCCTAATCGCCGCTTGGGACGCCTCCTAGGAGATACAACAAAATCGTTCACGAATTTGAATTTCGCATCCCAAGAAACCCTCGTATAACAAATTTCGTGAAATTAGCTCTAATTAGTCGAAATATATTAAAGAAAATGTGATTTATTTGTTCAACTTTGACACCCTGTAGCTCGGTTATGATCAAGTTTTGGACTAAGGTAAGTTTTTTTAAATCGACTTATTTTGAGGTGTACTCTAAAATCGCATTAGGGTACGAGTTTCCGGACTTGACGTTAATTACTTTTGTAATATTCCAATCACAAACAGAAAACCCATTTCCAACCAAGGGCTAGAAATATACTAAAGGAAAATGCAAAGATTTCATGCAGCAACGTCATTTGACAAAATATGCATACCTAATTACTCAAATCATCATTCTCCCGTAACTATATATTATCTATAAACAATAGTAAAAGCGTTCCACTGAAACAGTGTAAATACAATAAAAAAATAGCTTCCTTTTTTTCTTTACTAGTAGAATTCAAATAGTAGATTCAAAAGTATGTCCAAATAGATCATGAATAAATATTTTTAAAAGGCGTATTCAAAATGGCGCCCAATAAAATAAAAACACAAAATTTAGTGTTTGCTCTCGGTAACAATATGACCATTGTTTTTTAGAACAAATTGGTCTCAAAATAAAGATTTTTTACAAGTGCGAGCATAAAATGGTGTTAAATCAATCAATAATTTAAAATAAAATCATAAAATTTAGACTTTGCGTATTACAATCACATGATCACTTTTGATATACAAAGAAATTGTTTATCCTCACCTTCACTGTAAAATAAATCAAAATCAGTAGCGAAGTAATTTATTTTTAATCTATTTTTTGTTATAAGGTAGGATTGGATTGAGAAATGCCATTTAGTGAAGAAAAACGAGTCGTTTTGAGTTATATTTCGTTAAAAATGTAAATACAAAATTTGCTCCAATATTTTCTAGATGCATAAAATGTCTGAAGGGATGAATTTAAAGAAATGCCAAATTATAAGGTGGCAAATATGTTGTAGAGCAGCAAAAAATGTGACAGCGTACGAGTTACGAATAATTTTTCGTAATCGATTACATACAATTGAAAAATATACTAAAAGTGAAAATAATGACAAACAACGTCAACTGTAACACTTAACTCGGGCTTAACGGACCTCGGCAACACAATTTCACATTTGTCTTAAAAAAGTTGAACTTCACTGTCCACAGTCAGTTCGGTAATGTCGCCGAAGAATCAAAAGTTTATATTTACTTATAGACCTCTTTTCTGTTTATGTATCAAATGCAAAAAATCAAATGCTTCCGACTTAAAAAAATATATGTGTCTGCAACTATACTTTTTAAAGCTCACGTGGCTTACTCGCCTAGGTCTTAAGGGGACTCGGCAACAGAATTTTACATTTGTCTTAAAAAGTTCAACTTCACTGCCTAGCGTCAGTTCGATAACTTGGCCGAAGGACCATTACAAGTGTATACTCTAGTCTGTTATTCATACATTAGTCTTTTTTTTTTATGAAGTATACGTTTTTCGATGTGGCAGGTCTAAATTTGATGTTTAAAAATAAACAAGGGTCTAGCACACTATCAAGATAAACGAAAAATAATGGTAATAAAATAACCATTGGTACGAAGTATTGATAGTTGAGGTATGTACCTATGCATATCTTTGTCTTACTGACGATAATATACTTTAAAATGTAATAAAAAGATAAGAGTAACCTCGCCCACTGAGAGTCTAGACCTCCGTTCGACTACTTGTAATACATTTATAACGCTTAAATTAATAGTTAAGGTATTGTTTGGTATTTACTGCGCAGTTCTGATGAAACTGTTTTTTTTTTTTAATTACGAATATATATGGAACCTGTCCTTTGTAACCGTATTATGCTATCTTTAGGCCGTGATGGTTTTTAGCGACTAATAGAGACTAACAGTCAAAAACAGTAACAATTAGTGACTTGGATGAAAAATAGATACCAACACTTAAAGTAATGTATAAACCCTTGTGCTTGAATAGTTTTTCACTTGTGAGGGTAACTACTGTAAGTTAACAATACCAACAAGCGCTCCTATAAGACTAAATACAAGAGCAGAGGACACCCGCAAATGTTAACAAGTTATTAGTAACATTCATTGTACTCGATACACGAAACGAATTCAATGGTAACACTCTGTATAAATATAATTATAGTAGCGTAATAAAGGCAAAGAACAATTTTTAAGAGAATACTCTACGGATATTTTTTGTTAATAAAAGTAGTTGCCTAATTTATATGAATGAATTATTTTGTATATCAAACAAGTTTACTTATAGTTATAAATATTAGCATTCGTTGGTATGTGAAAATACTAAGACATCTAAAAATAAATCGGTTCATAAAGCCTTTAAAATTTTTAAAGAGCAGTTAGTTATAAATAGATAGTTTGATACATCCATAATATCTTGTATACTTTGTTGACCTTGCCCTGTTGCAGTCAAGGTTATAAGGGTTAAAGACCCAATCAAACAACTTACCTTCCAATAGTTGCAATCTTTCTAATAGTGACTTTTACCAGGTTATATTTTAAAAAAATTCTGCTATCTATGCTTTATCCCTAAATCCTATTGAAATACTAAATGCTCAGTTAATGTTTATGTAAAAGCATTCTTGTGTAAAATTAGACATTGACTATTTTACTACAATATTTTATATACTCCATACCCTTTGAAATTATGTTTCAATAATAATAAACACGAAACTTAAATTTGTTGTCGTGTTATGCAACCCAATACGTTCGTACAAATGTTTTAATTAGTCTCCCTGTCAACTGTTTCACATTTAAATTTATCGTATTAATAGTAAAATTTGTTACTCGGAAAGACGCATAGAAGCGTACACCTCGTACTGAAACTATTGAAAAAATAAACTTGCGCATTTTTTATGAATATACAGGCTGATCCTTTTAAATGGTACCAACATTGTGATTTCTGAAACCTTAAGAGGTACGAGATAGGTTAAATGACGAAAAAGTTGCAGTTTTAGGGAACCAATCCACTTGTACCAAAACATGCTTTAAACATTTTTCAGTTTAAGAGTTATACGAGGAAAACTAAAAAGTTCAATTTTCGATTTCTGCCAGTAATAAGTTTATTTTTGAAAATATTAAAATATGATACAGGAAAATTTTAGTTCATTCAACATTAGCTACCTCAAGAAAAAGCTAGATTCTCTTTACGACGTTTCGCGTCTTTGAGGATATCGTCAACTTTTTTTTTTCAAATACGGACCTGTATTTTTCATTAATTTTGATTACAGAATTTGTGAAGCCTAATACAACTATGTAGCACAATTGACCATTTTACGACGTTTTGTTTTACAAATAACCATCAACAATAAAAGTTATGAGAAAATGTTATTTTAAATTTGTAGAAAGAACTGAATTATACACCAATATTAATTGACCTCTGTTGCTTTTAATGAACTGCTACATCTACTTCCGATATTTTCTCAATTTAGTCTAATATCTTTTTTAATGATACCCTGTATCAAAAACTTGATTACTTGTTAGGTAAAAATGTTGACTGCGATTGTTTATAATTTGCCATTCCTAACTGCTTCCTTAATTTATACTATTTTCAAATTTATAATTGTTCAAATAATAATCTTGATTCTGCGTAAAATTCAATGCACTGTCTCTTTTTAACAGAAATGTGAATTTCTATTGTGTTTTACTTTTGTAAAACCTGCATATCAACTTATTAATTAAGTGAATTGAACATGCTATTAAATTAAAAGAAAATATAGTGACCTATGCTATGACCGCTGCTATGACAGTATTTGACAGTTGTTCATACTTAGCAGCTAATTTATCTTAGAATTATGTAAAAAAATTGGAAAGAAACTTATGAGAAAATGGAGCATTTTCAAAAGAAACAATTCAGAAGGAAACATATTACTCGAAATCAACGTTATGGGTTAGTGCTATACGTACAGAGTATTTTGAAATAAATTCATAACCATTCTCTGTTCTCTTTTAGGATTTATTCATTACAAAAATAGAATAAATGTTGGATATCCAATTCGGGAAGCTTCTAACGAATTTGGAATGAGTTTTGGTTCAGTAAGGATAATTTTAAAAAGAAATAAATATAATCCATACAAAGTAAGAAAAGTACACCATTTATAACCATGCGATTACCAAAGAAGAAAACGATTTTCTCGTTGGATTATAAGAAAAAATCGAGTGGGAAATATTTTTTAAAAAATATTGTGGTCTGATGAATCTAGGTTCACACATAATGGATGGTTCAATAGGAACATACATTACCAATAGTCAGATGTAAACAACCACCTTCATAGAGAAACAAACTTCCAATAAAGATTTGGGATTAATGTGTGGATAGGAGGAGGATAGATGAAAAAATGATTGGTCCTCATTTTTATGATTATATTCCAAATGGTCAATACTACTTAAATTTTTTAGAGACAACGTTTCAGGATTATCTAGATGAAATGCCTTTGCGTACTCGCATAAATATGATGTATTATCAACAAGATGGGGCTCCTCCACATAACGCTGCTATTGTTGGAGATTACTTAAACTATCTTTTCTCAAATAAGTGGATCGGAAATAATGGGCAAATTTCTTGGCTAGCTCCTTCACCAGATCTAACAATTTTGGATTTTTTTTTTATCTGGGATTTCATAAAAGAGAAAGTCTTATTAAATTCTACGCGAGATTTTGACCACAGCAATTCCGTTTAAAGTGAGCCCAAATTTGGAAAAATTTTTTTAATGTAAAGTAATGAATTTAAGACATTAGTAATGATGAGATATTGTATTGTCACGCCATATAATTTTTTAATTTTATTTTTAGTTTTAAGCCATGAATGGTAACTTTTGCCCCAAGACTGTCCTCAGACCATCAATCAGCTGATAATTGTCACTTTTTATTACCAATTGTCTCCATTGTTGGTAACATGTTTCCCTCCAATAGCAGTAGAAGAGGTTATGTTGCTTTTGCTGTTACCATCCTAGAGAAGATTTGAATGTTTGAGGGAAATTAACAATTAGTCACGTTTTTATCAATTCATAAACACCAAATTTCGGGAGTCAGTTACAGTTTTACACATCTGTTGGCATTTGCATTATTTAAAATATATAAAATTGTATACAATTCAGATAGATTACATTCCGTTGCTATCTTAACGTTATTTGGTCAACATTATAGACATTATTTCGTGCTTAACCTTGATTTTTAATTTCGGAAGTGATTTAATGAACTTTGTTTTCTCTATAAATTACAAAATTAAATTTATTTTTAAACGGTAGTTGCAGATGGAAAAATTATGTTTTAGTATATTTGCGATTCACATGTGTTTCTTTTATATAAACTTTCCATTTATAAATATAATGTTTCATGGTCAAACTTCCATTATTTAAAAATGCAATTCTAAGAAATAAATCAACCAATTTACAGGAAGGGCGTTAGCTATTAATTATTTTATTGATTTGAAACTCTCTTAATTATATTTATCGGGTTTCAAGTTCTATTTTTGAATGCTTCGGGGTACTTATCTCTAACCAATATTAATATAAAAGGTGAGTGTAATTTTCCATTCAACATATGTATTCTCATACAAAATAAATTATGATTCGTCCAACACACACACACACACACACACACACACACACACACACACACACACACACACACACACACACACACACATATATATATATATATATATATATATATATATATATATATATATATATATTGGTTAAATGGGACAACGGGTATAACACTACATTTATTGGTAGACTTCATAAAAACAAATTCAACCATAACACACTTGTCGGGGGTGTGGCATAAACTAGACCCTTTAAGTAACCCCAGAGAAAGAAATCCAAATATGTAATATCCGGAGAACGAGCTGGCCATATAATTGTACCATTTCGACCAATCCATTTACCAGGAAATGTATTATCAAGATATTCTCTAACTTGGCAAAAAAGTGAAGAGATGCTCCATCTTGCTGCCACCACATTGTTTGCCTTTCATTAAAGGAATATCTTCAAATAATTCTGGGAGAACATTTTGAAGAAAATCCAAATATCTTTCTCCCGTTAACGTTCCTTCATAAAAATAGAGATCAATCAACCTACTGTTAAATAAACCATACCAAACGTTGACACCCCATATTGTCTGGAATTGCAGATATTTATCTTTGACATTCAAACCACTTTCTAGATATTGGAGTGCAAAAACTTACTTTAATAAATTTAATAAAAAAATTAATGACTAGTATCATTATTATTATTTTACAAAAGAATCATGACACGTGTGATATGGTTGAATTTGTATTTGAAAAGTCTACCAAAAAATGTAATGTTATACCGGTTGTCCCATTTAAAAGAATTATGTTGGAGCCACGTGACTGGTTTATAACTACAAATACAAATTGGAAAGTAATGTTAACTCGTCACACCCGGAACCAAAAAGGTAAAAAAGTTTGATTATAACATGTAATATAATATAGAATACAATTGCAGTTTTTTGGGAAAGTGACTTTTTTTAGGCTATTTTCGATTATAGCTATTTTAAAATGTTAAATACACGTGCATAACATGTGATTTAATGGTTTCCGGTATGACCTTAAGTTGTGTTTCGGGTGTGACCATAATTCCGAAACATGTTATTTCTAGCAAACGTGTTATTTTTTACTGGGTCACATTGGGCATATTACATGTAGGCCTAACTTACATTATTTTTCTGTTAAATGTGTTTCGACATATTTTAATACAGCTTTAATTTTTTTATTGTATTCTGTAACATGTAATGATTAAATTTGTTATCTTACTTACACAAACCGATTTTAGATAGGCCTATCTTTACAAGTGAACCGAAACCTAAATTAATGCTGAACAGGCCTAGACCTAATACAATAGATCAGAGAGAAAAGTGATCTGTAAATATTTGTCGTCATAATGAATCAATGGTTGTTTTTAGGTTACAACTGTGGCCCCAGTATCAAAAGCCATTAAGAGTAGAAATAAAATGAAGGAAAATGATGAAGAAAAATGGAAGCTTCACCTTCAAAAAGCCAGAGATCGGTATAGAAAAAGAAGACAGAAGTTGAAAGAAAAACTTGTTAAAGACCCCACATTAATGGAAGAAATTAGACTAAGAAAACGAAAAAGCAGAGTCCACACAAAACTTTCAGGTAGATTGTTACCTTCTAATGATGAGGTAACATCTTCCCTCGGTTCTTACCAGCGACCACAGTCACTGGACAAGGCAGTCAACCGGCTGAAACGTGCGTTGCTTTAAAGTCCAGGTAAAAAGGAAATCAGTAGTAAATAGACATCGATGAAACATTTGGCCCAAGTACCTCAAAAAAAAAAAACTGGATTTGCCTTTGTTAAAAACGCCATTTTAAAATTTCAGAAGAAGATGAAAATCTAGTTATTGAATTCTATAATAAAGATAGTATTAGGGACAAGCTCCAGGGAATAGGAATTGCGAGTCCATGAGAGATCGAAATACTAATGTTAAAGAAAAGATTCAAATTCGTCACTTAATGATGACCACCGGAGAAGTTTGTGAGCAATTTAAACTGGACCATCCTAATGCAAAGATTGGGAAAGCGAAATTCTATGAAATGAGGCCGGGAAATATTTTTTATGGCTTTATGGCTGCAAGCCATATCAAAAACTTTGTGAGATGTACCTACTGATCACGACACTCTTTTTGAAAAGTTAGTTTGTGATCGTATGATCGTAAAAATGAGCTATGTATGTGTAATGCTGTCCCGAGTGTGAGAATAAAAACATAAGCAATGTTTTCGTGGGGTACCTAAGGAAATTCTTAGTGTCTCTACAGTTGGTGCAACCCTGGACTCAATTGATAAACAGCTACCTACTTTTAAAACTCACTGCTACGTGAAGAGAGTGCAAGCTGACCACCTTGACAATGTTAAAAAATCAGGGTTGCCTGGTCAAGCAATGAAGTTGATTACGGAAAAAATTACACACTGTTGGGACAGGATGAAATACAGTCTGCACATGGACCCATGATCGCATGACCATCTTCACTTGCTGTGTGTGGAGTGAAGGTTCTACGATTTCATATCGTGTAATAAGTGATAACCATTCAAAGTTAAGTTTTCATCTTGGACATTTGAAAGCCATCATTCATGATTTCAAGATCACTGTACCAGATCTCTCCCACATTAGTTTCTTTTCGGACAACTGTGCTGCTCAGCTTAAGACCCGTTACACAATCTCTAACCTTTGCTTTATTGCCCAAGACTATGAAATAATTAGTGCTTCTTGGAACTTTTTTGCTGCCTCCCACAGCAAAGGACCCGTAGATAGTGTTAGAGGTCCATCAAAAGAATGGTTTAGGATGCACTCCGGTCAAGAAGATTTCAAGTAGACTCTGCAAAATTTTTCTACACTTGTGCTTTGTCCCAGTGTAAAGGGATGAAGTGTCTCTATGTTCCCAAGAGTCACATCTTACCCAATGAAGAAATCCCAGCCAAAAGATGGCTGACACTGAATCCCACTGTAGGAATTCAGGCAAATCACTTTGTCAGCAATTGTAATGATACACTTATCTTTATGGGGAAGACAGCTAAGTCATCCCTGGAAAAAAGAAAGATATTTGGAGAATACTGATTCTGAGTCTGATGAGAAGTTTTCCTGTTGATTAGTCTTACAAGTGAGAAGAAGAATTTGAAGAAGAAATATGTAGCTATATGCCAGTCTGATGTTTCTCAAGTTGAAGATGTACAACTCACATTTTTGAAACCATATGGTAAATCTCCGAGACATTTTGTCATTGATGAAAGCAAGAACTGCGACATACCACTTGCAAAGATTCTCTACATTATGTCCACACCAGAGATAAAAAAATTGGATCAAGACTAGTTTACAAATTTAAAAGACATTCCTGTTTAACTGAAGTTTAACGTCTGTCATGTTTTAACTTTTTATTCCTGTATTTTGTATATTAATTCACTGTAAATTTAATGATAATAAACCTCCTCATAATGACGTGTAAAGTGTTCAAATTTTTATTACACAATTCGAAATTTGTAATAAAATAGGTTAGGTAAATATTAAAAATTAAATTTTACTCCTGATAAAGAGCAAACTTTACTATGCCACACCCGGAACTTCTTTAAGATTTTATAACTAGAAAAAAAAAGCCTTTGGATACATAACTATTAGTTTAACCTAATAAACAATTACTCTAATTTTATTGATATTAAATCCAAAATTTAAACTTTATAATACTCACAGAAATTACACTGTAAAGTAGTCAATGTGATTTGTGTGAGTCACACCCGGAACTACATATCTTTTTCAAATTACAACAAAGCCCAATTATTATAAACATTTAAACTGCAAATGCCCTTATTTAATGATTAACTAAACGTCTATTCCACTATATATTTTCATTGAAATATTTCATTTAAAATTTAAAATTATACACTCCCAAGTCACACCCGGAACCAATGGAATGGCTGACCACCTAAAAGAAAAAATTAAACAAGCGTGTGAAAGTATTTCTCCAGAAATGATAAATAATTGTAATAAATCTTATTTAAGTAGGTGTAGGCTGACCATTAGAAACTATGGACGTCAATTTGAACATTTGATATAATTGTTGATTGATATTAGTGTATAATTCAGTTTCTACAAATTTAAAATAACATTTTCACGATAACTTTTATTGATGATGGTTATTTGTTAAACAAAACGTCGTAAAATTGTCATTTGTGCTACATAGTTGTATTACGCTTCACAAATTCTGTAAAAAAAAATTAATAAAAAATACAGGTCCGTATTTGAAAAAAAAAGTTGCTGTCCTCAAAGACACGAAACGTCTCAGAGAGAATCTAGCTTCTTCTTGAGATAGCTAATGTTGAATCAACTAAAATTTTCCTATATCATTTTTTGACATTTTCAAAAATAAGCTTATTACTGGCAAACATCGAAAATTGAACTTAGTGGTTTTTCTTGTATAACTCTTAAACTGAAAAACATTTAAAGCATGTTTTGATACAAGTGGATTGGTTTCCTAAAACTGCAACTTTTTCTTCATATATATATATATATATATATATATATATATATATATATATATATATATATATATATATATATATATATATATAATATTAATATTCTCAACTCAATTTAGTACAAACTTACGTTAATTTGATTTCCCTTTAGTGAATAATTAAGAGTGTATATTTCTTGCATAATTTGGATGTACTCTTATAACATGATGAACACGTATATGTATTCAAAGATTGTAATAGAGTATAAAATAAATCAATGATGACACACGCCAGCTGCTGCTTTACTTTGAATTCTAATATTCGTGGAAAACTCGCTTTTAGGTGTATATTGGTGAATTGTGACAGAAGGCCAGGACCGAAATATCCATCATAATTGATTCATAAAATAAATTAAATAATCCTGTATTCGCATAACTATTGCCGTAATTCTTTACCTATGTATTTTTCAAAACTGTAATACGAAAGTTAAATAGACTGATATGGCATAACTACCAGTTGTTTCACGGCGCCGTGCGAATACCTTAAAATAAAGAATATATTCCGAATTTGCAATTAAATATGGCATTATATTTGAAATTGGTCTACTTCCGGGACAATCTGAAGTGAAACAACGTTGTGCAAAAATGTTAGATCAATAACATTCGTAAAATATCTTCAATTTCCAAAACTAGCACTTCCACTGGAACGCCCTATAGGCTACTGACTGTGACACTTCCATTGTATACTGTTATATACTACTGTTAACTTTTTTCATTCCTTTTCTACTGCTGATTCAAAAAATATTAACAAAAAACAGTTGAACATGAAACTTTCGTAATATCGGTAAAAAAGAGCTCTTTTTTAAATGAAACTTTCCGTATACTTTTTTATGTATTGACGGAAATTTAATCAAAAACAAAAATATTTTTTTCTAAATATTGGTGATTTTTATAACAACTTTTACAACTCAGATATTTTAACATTTATTATTATTAAATAACCATGTCACTTATGATATTGACGATGATAACAAAGTGAACATTGTATTTTTAGTACAACAAAAAAATAACAAACACACAGTGACGTTACAAAATGAATTATAACGTTTTTTAATATCTTATACATGAAACGCTTAGTTATTCGTTGTTTATTAACTTGAATACTTGGAACATCTTATAAGAGAAACTTTTAGTTTTTCACCTTCCAACCATATAATATGTAGGTATAGAAGGATATACAATCGACTATTTTTTTATAGACTATAATCGGTTTATTAGCTCATTTTACAACTTTTGGCCAAGGTTCGCCAGTATCGACCATGATGTCTGGATATCTGTGTGTGCCTGGATGTGTATCTGTGAGTGTATTCTATGTGTGTCCGGCGTGTGTCCATTTGTGGGTCGCGAGTGTGTACATGTGTGACCATGAGTGTCTGAATGTGTTTCTGCGTGTGGGTCTACCTGTGTCTGCGCGTGTCTGCGTGTCTGTCCACGTGTGTCGTAGACCTCAGGTGTGTCTCTGCGCGCGTGTGTGTGTGTGGTTCCACAAACGCATACACCGTATTTTGCATAAAGCACTGCGCAAGCATAATTTCGTTTATCATTTTTGTCTTTCATTTCAGAACCTGTCCGTATTCCTCGATAAATGGAAGGTATTTTTAAAAACGGTAAAAATCTGCAATGGAAACGATAAAAGTTAGTAGGTTATCTATTGCAGTGGATACAGGAACAGATGCAAATTTCGCTAGGAAATCATTCAAAGATAATATTGATGGCCAATAAATCATTGTTATTGTTGTGCTTATATACACTGTGTCTCTTGAATTTCTGGACATAGGGAATTCCCATGTTAAAATAAACTATTGTAAATATTGGCTCCCCTAATTATTTTACAGTAAAATGTCAAATGTAAAACTTCTTAAGGAAAAAGGCTGCTTCTTATGTTACAATTGCATTTACATTTGGTTCATCCGTTTTCGAAATTTAGGAAAACTTAAGGGCATTTTCGTAACTGGTCAAGGTTGCTTTGCTTTAGACAAGACAATGCTAACAATAATTATTAATTGTCATTGTAAATCATTCATTGTTCAAAACAATTCATTCATCATTAAAACTTTATTTGGGACAGATTATTACTTTTTAAAGCAAAATTTGTTTATAAAATGAATTATTCACACAATTGATAAAAAGTAAAATTTATTGAATGGCATTACTCTGGCAATTCACTTAGAAATATCAAAGATTTGTACTCGGCTAGTTATCAAAATTTGCATAATTAATTTCTTTATTTAGAATATCATCTTCTTGTTTATAACAGACTTACTTTTTTGTGCTCCTTATTGTATTTATCCTGATACATGGCTTATTAACGATACCGGTTACGAAAAAGCCCTTAAGTTTTTCTTAATTTTCTCGAAAACGGATGAACCAAATGTAAATGCAATTGTAACATAAGAAGCAGCCTTTTTTCCTTAAGAAGTTTTCCATTTGACATTTTACTGTAAAATAATTAGGGGAGCCAATATTTACAATAGTTAATTTTAACATGGGAATTCCCTATGTTCAGAAATTCAAGAGACACAGTGTAGACATTTACATTACAACTGCCAGATGTCAATGACAGCGACAGTAGTTAACTAAAACCAAATAGAAGGAAAGGACACATATGGGGTGGTTTAGATGAAGCTAAATTGATAAATCAACATTAAGATATTTGTAATGCAATTTAAGTTTCAATTAGGTACTGAACGTGACGCAAGAAACAGTAAGTGATCCAAAAAGAAGAAAAGAGAAAAAGAGGCAAGACAGAACAGGTAAACATTCGAATGAGTAGATACTTATGAATACAAGTAAGTCACTTTTTCGGCTGTAAAGAGCAAGATTACAATTCGCAAGCAGTGTAAGATCGATGAAAAGCTATCAATATTGAAATTCTTCAGCAACTACATTATTAAAGTTGACAAAATACGTACCAACTAGGAAGCCGAAAATTGCAAAAATATATTTGAGACAGATGCGCAATCATATAACTATGAAAAAAAGTGTAATATGAAATGATGATTCCATGAACATAATATGAAAAGGCCATTTTTAAAATTTTATCCGTTTATAGGATTGCGTTTGCATTAAATTATTAAATAAAAAATCTTTGTAGTTTTTTATTGCTTCCATGCATTGATAGATAGCATGTTCTAAAAATAGAGCTACTTCCTCTTGGACGCGTTATCTACCAACATGATGCATATTCATAAGGACTTTGCACAAGGGATAAAAGCAAGAGGCCGTTTTGTGGTAAATCAAAAAATAAACAAACCAGTTTACATGCATATTAAGGACATCAGCGTTTAGGTCGGCCAAAAAATGTAGTGAGTCAAGGAGCGGGACCAGTGAAAAAACTAAGGTTACCCAAAAAGTTAAACTGACGAAAAGTGAGGAGCCAAGCATAATGTTAGTGAAAATGTGCACTTAGTCAAAAATTTAAATTGAAACCAAACATTTCTATTATGCAAAGAGGTCGGAAAAGGCGGAAAGGTGGAAAAGTTACAATTTCCATAACATCAGATTAGTCTAATGTAAGGTTAGAGGGGTTGATTGATTTCAAGTACGCCTAGACGTGATTTTAAAAATTAATCAGACTTGTCGCACACGTGGGAGACAAAAAGTTAGGTAAGTGCACAGTTGAGATTTGTAAAGTGACGTAAATGAAAATCTAAAGCGCATGCGCAGTGTTCTTAGACTGCAGTAATAGTACGCAGATTATCAGTTATACCTTCAAAAAAAAAGTGGAGAGCGTCAAAACGTTAAACGTTTTGGATGACTTTTCGACATGGAGTGTCACTAATGCAAAGAGAAATTTGAGAGGAGCTAATGTGCTTATGGACTAATTTTATATAACGACGGCACGCCTGTGTGCTATATTGCAACCAACGTAGCAAGTGGAAAACGCTATCACGCATGAGCAGTCATTCTTAATTAGGTAGTGTAGGGCGTCTATCGCACATAAGCAGTAATTGTAAATATCATTTCACGCAGACAGCGCGTTACTAACGTATTAAAAAAAAATCACTTAATGCGAGAGAAATGGCAAAGAGCAGCCGCAGTGGGTTTAGATGACTTCACTAACACCTATACACTCAGTAATCTTGGAAATCCACCTGTTACGACTAAGAACTTTAGCATTAATTACGTAATAGTTCAAGGTAAAGTCACTTTCTTCCAAAACGCAGTGCACAGAAAAACTCTCACACCTTTTTCAATTATTTACCGAAAACTCGCGACTTTGAGACAAGTTGAATGCAGGTTTGTAAGACAATATTACTACACTACGCACTACTACACTAATACCATAATATATCTGATGTGGCCAGCACATATCATTCTTATGGTTATGTCCATGTTGCGCTAGTAAACCGTACATATAGGATAAAGAGAGTGCTTTTAATTGATACCTATTCTCGCTTATACGAGATGTACAAGTATAGTCGTATTACTTTTTTATATTGGTACATTGGTAAACAATTAAAAAATCATAAAAATGCTTAAGTTAAAATATAACTTTCTGTTTAGGCATGTATTCCAGTTTTTAAGTGTAATTTCACACAATGGAAAGGACGAAAATTTTATTTTTATCCAGGATGTATATTAAGTAAATTTTCACATAGACGTCATGCACTTAAGATTTTAACATTTATATATACACGTAATATTTATACAACATATTGTACTTTTTGCACAGAATTTTATACTAAATACAAACAAATGTAAAAGTTCTAGACTCTTTCAAAGTAAGTATTAATACTACTCTAATGTTAAAACTTACGTAACCTAATTAATATTAAGATGTTACTGCAATCACGTTTTGTTTGGTGTACTTTCTAGAACATACACACAGAGGCGCGCATGCACGCACGTACGCTCACATGCATCCACGCCCACATACAGACGTCATGTTGAAAATGGTGTAGACGGTTTTCAAAATTCTGAAAACCTGTAAATCCGTTGAAGCCCTGACATCGATACAACACTTTATGGCTTTGCCTGCATAAGAAAGTAAAAAATGGCTATGTATGTATGTTAGGGAGATTAATCCACAATGTAAAACACATGTTAAAATAAAATACATACACAAAAGCAAACCTGATTAATTTACATTATTAATGTGGTAAAGAAATTTTTAATGAAGTTTTCTGGCGACCTGAAAGGCAAGTATGCAATCTAGAACCAGTAAAAAAAATTACCTTACGTATAATGTTTAGGGCTCGGCAAAATGATCTCCCACGTTTTGCACCTCGACTGTGCCCGAATCACTGAAGAGAGGGGCTGCTTAGTGCATTTAGCTGGTAGCTCCTGCCTGGTCATTTTAGTTGTCATGAATGATGATCGTGTAAGAACTTAGTGCATGAGACTGGGTAAATCGCAGAGCATGTTCAAACGATATTCTTCTTTTAATAACGAGTGAGGAAGCTCATTTCAATTTGTCTTTCTGTGTGAACAAGCAGAATTTTCGCTACTGGCAAAATGCGTACCAGCTTCATGAAAAGGCCAGTTCACAGCGCACGTGTTACCGTTTGGTATGATGTGGGATCATTTGGCGTTTGGGGTCCCTATTGCTTTGAAGACGATTATCGTAACTGTCGATCGATATATCGACATGTTACGCAATTTTTTGGAACCGAAACTTAGAGAACTTGATCATCCGGATATGTGATTCCAATAGGATAGAGCTACGACTCATACGGCAAAAAGCACACGTGGAGACATCAGGTGGTCTGTGCGTTCACGCGGTCTTGCCCCATGCGACTTTTTCCTTTGGGGCTACTGAAAGCGAAGGTCTTTGAACACCATCACCGAACCATTGGCGAATTGTACGCCAAGAAATTGCAGGAATATCGCCTCAAATCATTGCTGCAGTGATGGAAACCTTCAGAAATAAGCTTTGAATGCGTATCGAAAAAAATGGTCTCCACTAGACTCTGTAATTTTCAAAACATAATGAAAACAAATGGAATTGTATACATTTCCACTTAATAAAAAAAATTCTAAATAGCATTTACACTGGCGTTTTTATTGAAGATTAAAATGTGGGAGATCATTTTGCCGGACCTCTATAATATTTTACTCATAACGAAATTTCTATATGACTCGTCAGCCGTATTTTACATTATTAGCATGGTAAGAGGTTTTTACTGGCAATAGAAGTTGTTCTCCTGGAGCCAGTAAAATCTGTTATTTTGGGTATAATGTAATATTTTTTACTCATTAATAATTCGTAAATTGCATTAAAATGTGAATTTATCATGGAAATCTATTTGCAATGACATTTCTCAATATGTCGTCAGCCAAGTCTTACCGCGACAACGGGTTGCTAATTGTCTAATAGCTGTCAATAATAGTAATATATTCGTCTTTTAAATGTTATCGACGCTATTGATTTGTAAAATATTAACAGGTCAACTGTTAATTTTACAAGTTAGTATCTTGTAAAAAAGGCGTTTCTTTGTTTATATTTACTATATTTAGTTTGATCATACAGGTTTTCGAATTGGTAACAGGTAAAATATTTTTCACTTATTGGGAAAACTAGTTTGGCTTTTTAATCGTTATTAAAATTGTTGATTTTCGATAATTGAAAAAATCTGATTGGTGTTAAGGGACGGCGAGTATTAACCAATTACGTTTGAAGATTTACTCCCGGTTATATTAAAAAAACCACTTCATCATTCGCCATTGTGAAATAGACCTATGCGAAGTTACCCACAGATTTCAGCAAGGGATTTAATTTTCCATAAAATGCTTAAGTTTGTTAAAAATAAGAATATTAGACGTATATACAGGTTTTTGCAAAATTTCGATGTAAGAATTACCAATGCATACCTTTTTCCATAAAAAATTAGTATATGTTTGAGATTTTAACAATTAATATTAAAAAAAACACCTTTATTAACGGCGGCTGCAAGACCAAATTTTATAGAAACTTTTATGTAATTTTAATAGCTTATGTATTGGTTAATTTACATATAAAACAAGTTGAGAATGCTCTTATAGCATTGTCAGACCGAACAAAATTGCAGTGCAAATACAAGCTAAGGACCGAGGTAGAAAAACCTTAATATTGAAAAACTGGCATTACCAGTTCTTTTTATCAAACAATTTTAATGCAGTAGGGTTTCCAATTGTTGTCTGATCATGTCATAACAATATTTGTTTTTGTACGGCCGAAATTGAATTTATAATGACAAAAATGTCGGAAATGCGTAAATGGATTCTCAAAAAATTACATGAAAATCCTCAATGACCACTCCTTCGAATTACAAAAGAAGCTAAAGTTTGAAGACAAACGGCAGCAAAAGTTATCAAAAATACCAAGGAAGAGTCATATTCACTCGAAAACCTGGAAATGGCAGATCAGAAGGATTTCACGCGACAAAAAGGTACAGAAAGCTGTGTCTGAGATGGAGAAGAATACAAACATTTTAACTCGGAATCTACGTCAAAACGTGGGTTTGTCAGAAAAGTCAGTACGCACAATTAAAGTTGCAACAATTCCAGATAGAAATTGCAGAGAAGAACACAGGCAAAAAAAAAGAGGTAAAATGTTGAGAGCTGATTTGTTTCAAAGCAAAGATTTTTGCGTAACTGACGCTGAGACATACGTTCTCTGCAATTTTTCCCAACTACCTGGCTAAGAGTTTTAGGTTTCTCGTGGACGAGGAACCGTACTGAAAGAATTCCGGACCAAAAAGAAGATGAAGTTCCCCAAAAAGTTTCTTGTTTGGCAGGCCATCTGTAGCTGTAGAGAGAGAGAGAGAGCAAATCTACTACTACTACTACTAATATACTTTATTTGCTTAATTTACAAAAGATTTGCAAAGTGCTAGCGTTTTACTAAACTGCTGGCCAAAGAACTCTGTAAAACTGAATGACTCTTTGAGACAACAAAGTGGGACGTGAGTTTCGGACAGAACAGTGAAAAGAACATTAAATAAAAACAACTTGAGGTGAGAATTTATTTTTACAAAAACTTAAATAATGCCAAACCTTAGAGGGCGTCGTACTCTACGTTTTTGTTTATTATCGACCCGGTATAATGTGTAAATTTCAACCCTAAAATAAAATGCTTAGACCATAGAAAATCTAAGTGAAACAAGGATTCCAAATCCGCAAAAATCATCAAGAACCGTCAATACAATGTCAAGTTATAGCATTTTAAAAATTTTGCTACCCAAATTTTATGTTGAGTAGTGTGTGCAAGGCCTAAGGGCCTTAATACAAAAAACTGACAAAAACGTCTAGAGATATTGATGTTACCTTAGTAACGAACCATATTGCAATGACCAAAAAAATTTATTTAACTTTAAATTTTGACTAAAAATCACTATGTGTAAGTTCGAGTGGCCAGCAGCTTATTTAGATTTGCCTTCTCTATTTATACTCATTACAGTCTCTCCTTTCTTGACTTACACTAACTTCTTCTCTTTTCTCTTCGCCCATTAACTGTCTTCTTCTGTTCCATGTTTCTTGATTCCACTCCGCTCCCCTTCCTCCTTCTTCTAGTATATCTTTCACCGTCCTCTCCTCCTCCTTTAATTCCCTGCATTCTTGCAACATGCGGTTAATCGACTCTATCTCTTCTCCGCACAGCCCACATTTTCTCTCTTCGCCCCTCCTCCATTACCTGTTTGCCTTCTCTTCGTCTCCACATCTAAATCTCGCTATCATTTTCTTTCCTTCCCTCCTCCCTTTACCGACCAAATATCTCGGCATCCCTTCTCCCTTAATGTTCCTATAGTTTACATTGTGTTTTCGTTCTTTTACCTTCGACCATCTTTCCTGCTTTTGCATATCTCTATCCCTTCTAATTATGTCCTCTCTCACGTTCACTCCTTCCCTTCTTAAGTCTTTCTACTTCTTCTTTTGCATATCCGTTTCTCTCGCAATATTCTTTCCTGGCTTCTTGTCCATATTCTATTCTCCTTCTCATATTTCTTTCCAGCATTCTTGTAGAATTTTACACTCTGTTCTTCTACTCATTTCCTTCTCGATCTTTACTGCTCTATTTCCCGCCTCCACCCTTATTTTCTCTACTTGCACCTCCTCTCTAATGATGTATCCTGGTGCTTCTCTTTCCACTCCCAGTATCCACCTCCAGTATTTTTCTTGCAGCCCCTCTATTTCTTTGTACTCTTTCCACCCCCACACTTCCGCCCCGTACAGTACCACACTTTTCATCAGTTTCTCAAATAATAATTTTCTTTTCCTCATGTCCATTCCTACACTCCACACTTGCCCCATTAGCTTATCACCTTTTCTCACTCGCTCTTTTATTTGTGAGAAGCAAATCTATTGTGACATCTGGTTCTGTGAATTCTGTAATTTATATTAAATAATGTCTCCAAAAGAGATTGTTGCTTTTTCTGAGACAACACAAGGTCTCTACTCTCTTTTAGCCGGATTTAGCGTGATGTCACTATTGCAAGGCGACCATGAAGTGGTATGAAAACAACAATATCGTTTTGGTGCCTAGAGAGGCTAACCCATCACATTGCCCAGAACTCCGGCCTATCGAACGTTACTGGGCTTTTGTTAAAAGAAACTTGACATTAACAAACAAAGAAGCAAAAACAATGAACGTTTCAGGAAAATGTGGATCGCGGCGACCAAAAATGTCTCGAATACCACCATAAAATCCATAATGTTGGGTATACCAGAAAAGTTTAAACAATTCTGTGTTAATAAGTTTGATTAAAATAATGTTAATTGTTGATTATTCGGGAATAAATATCGTATCCGAAAGTGTCACTTATTTTAAAATGGACCCAGTAGTTTCTAAGTTAATGTTAACGTTTTTTTCCGCCTCAGACCTTAATAATTTTAAACTTTATTCTTAAAAAAATTCTACTGTTATAATTTATAACAGTTACTATATTTCGACCCTCGATATTTGACCATGTTTACAATGAGATACAAAGTTCGTACAAATGGTGACGTTGGCCCTGTCTCAGAATCTGAAGTCAGATTTTCAATATTCCTTAACACAAAAAAGCTACACACGCACGGACCAACTCACCCTGGTTTTGTGCAGTTATTCATCAACAATTGAATGGTAAATTTATTTTTGCCAACAGTCAACAAGTTGTTATTAGTCGACTAAATGTCATATTTTTGTAGCTCTTCAGAACGGTCTGTACCATTAATAGATATTATTCAATCAGGAGATACAACAAAATAATTGTACAAAATACTGATCCAATACAATATTCGAAATTAGGCGAGGTGCGGAGAATGAGATAAAAAATATAAAAGTGATTAAAAACACATACGGTTACAAGCATTAAGATCCATAGCACGTAAATATCGATAAATTTTAATTTTCTTACACACGGTTATATTTAAAACCTTTCTGACATAGTTAATAGTTTTAAATATAATTTAAAGTAACTAACCATAAAATATTTATGCTAGTCAAACTTAAAAAAATTAGTTATGGTTTAATTAATCTACAAATTGACGAAACATATTTTTTATGTTCGTTAAAAAGGAACAATGTTTTTCACTAGTTGATTTTTATAAAGAATATTTTTATTTCACTGTAGTGTGTGAGAAAAGGGAAATTGGCGCGTCATCTTTTTACCCATTTTAAGTGAAAAAGTGTCATAGTTTTTCATTCATATCTATTTATGAACGAGCAAAACATGACAGGAACACCTACTTTAACGACCAATCTACAAACTTGTCAAAATGTATGTAGATTGCAGAAAATCGATCCGTGAAACCCGTTTTAAGTAATTTTTCGATTTTTCTTCAGAATTAGATAAAATTTTCATTCTGTTTTCAATGAATCATAACAATTACAATATTTAGTGATGAATTTTTTTTAAATATTTGCTCTTATTTCACTAGATCTTTAATTGGTATGCCTAAGTTTTAGTTGTGAATGCTTGTATCACTTTCAAAAAAAAATTTTTTTCACCCAGATATTAAAACGTGATTAAACTTTGCTAAATTTGTTTTCTACTGTCGCATTTTTCATTGTTGTTCTTTATGCATAGAGGCTGTTTTGAAATATTTTCAAGAAGGTTTAAATATATTTAATCTATTAAAGATTTAGCTTTTTACTAAAGAAAAATAACACTTATTGGTACGCTTTCGTACATATGTACCCAATTCTTGTTGCAAGCTTATTCTGTTCATATTCCAAAATTTTTTTTGAGGCATAAAATAATTTTTGAAAAGTGTTTTTTTTTACTGACGACGATAACTGTAAGTGTTATCGAAAGTTATAAGGGTTTGTATAATTTATGCACAAATACACGATTTTAAAAACCTAAGAGATAAGAATCTATAATAGTAAAATTTGAATTAATGTCGACAAACAAAATGTTCGTACATTTTCTCAGATTTTCAAAATAATCGTTTCAACATTGATCTCATTACGCTTTGACTTGAATTACGAAGTACAAATACAAATATTCTGTGACACCTCAATGATTTCAATACTTTATACATTCACGAGCAGTAATAGCTTTTCAATTTCCAATCTCGTTTTATTTAACAAATATTCGCGATTTACACTTACACCTTTAAAATTTCGTAGAAGTAAATTACACCTTATCTCTAAAACGAATTAGTAATGCAAGGAAACTAATTGTAGAGTTAAAATTGGTATGCCGATTTTTGAGATATTCACGCATTTATTAAATTAGACGGATTTTTAATTCAGTAATTTGTGCAAAAGACTAATTCAAATTTGATACCATTAATTAACTTTAATAATGTTTATTATAAATTCAAAATGAAATTAATCAAATGTTTAAGTCTACTAAAAGTCTAGGTACTAGGTATAAATAAGGACAACTCTAATTTACATATTATATACGTTTCAAAAATATGTAACTATTTAATAATTTGTGTCATACTTAATTTACATTAATTAACATTCGGTATATTGACAAGGTCGGATATTAACTTTAATAACGTAAATAAAACAAGGTGTAATAATTAGTAGGCTAGTATGTAAAACACAATTGCTTGGTTATGTTCTAATACTCAATAAAGTAGTTGAAAAGAGACTAATATGTGTTATTAACTTATTATGGATTTTTAAATACTAGTTTTCTAAAAATATCGCTTCTAAATTTACTTCCTAACTAATAATTTAATTAATTACTCTATTGTTGTACAATGGAAATAAATAATCAATATTAGATTACAAAGACTAAGACAATAAATGATTTAGTTTTCATAAAACCAAAATTCCAAATAGTTTTTGTTTTGAATAAATTAATTAATTTGTTTTGTAATTACATCTCAGATTTTAAGTATGGATTACAAACTGAATATATTTTCATAAATTCATTAAACGTGTTTTTCTTCGTTAACAATTACATCAAAATGTGTACACAAAATTAATATACATATAATTACAATGTTACATGTCATCTGTACTTTTTAAAATATGAGAATATATGTATGTACTATAAAAATCGTAGTCGGCAATAAATTCGTACCAAAAGATTTATTTTGCTAGTGATATACAGCGTGCCCGTTTTTCGAGCATCAATTTGGGAATCTCAGTTATTTGAAGAGATACAATGTCCGCTAAATTAGGGCAAACTTGTGCATTTTGGTGCTCAATAATGTGTCGTTACGAAATTTCAATGTTTTCAGGGGTTGTCGAGTTAAAAAAAAATCGAAATTTTCAATTTTCTATTTTCTTTTTTATACCGAAAACTGCAAAAGGTGGACGCTTTAAACTGAAACATTATTAGTAGTACGGGGACACCTTCCGCCGCCATCTTGGATTTTTACGTCAAGCGCGCACGTTTTTCCATATTTTCACACATCCACGTGTGAGACCGGTTTTCACCCTTATTTTTACCGCTTACGTAGGACGTGTTTTTCACCCTATTTTTACATCCACGTGTGAGACCGATTTTCCACCCTTATTTTTACACGCTTATGTAGGACGAATTTTTTCACCTATTTTTGCACATCCACGTGTGAGACCGCATTTTCAACCCTAATTTCTGCACATTACGTGTGAGACCGCATTTTTCCACCCTATTTTCAACCCTAATTATTTTTATACGCGTACGAGTGAGACAGGATTTTCCACCCTTATTTTTACACATCCACGCGTGATACCGTGTTTTCAACTAATTATTTTATCGTATAGGACATCTATTTTCATCTATTTTGCACATCCATTGAGACCGTTTTCAACCCTAATTATTTTTACTCATTACATGAGGACCGTATTACCCTTATTTTATTATTTCTTTTGGGAGTCTTATGGCTGTATTAAGGACCTTTTGACAGCTAGGACTTTTGCTAACGTGAGGACTGGGTCTGGTCTTGGCTATTTATCTGTATGTAGAGCTAGTTGGAGTCAGGTTTGGTGGTGGAGCTAGGGTTGAGTCAGGTCTTGGTGGAGCTAGGGTTTAGAACTGTATGTAGAGTGAGGATAAGTCTTAGGTTATTTCTGATGGTATTAAGGTCCTTCTGGTAGTTTCCAGGCAGGGCAGACACATACGCATACAATAATTGTATAATTAATAAGATATTATTATTTAGTCTATTGCTTTAAAAGGGTTAAATGCTACTGGAGAAAACGTTTCTAACGAGGAGATGAGATAAGCAGATAGGATTGATCTTGCGTGAATTTGAATGACAGTAAAATTTAATTATAGAACACTTATTTTATTATCGTAATTAAAAATCCTCAGTGAACTATAGAAAAATTACTGCCATTCGATGTAATGAAACAAAAAAAAACATTTTTATTAAGTTAATTACATAACAGTTTGTCTTTTCTAAAACGCATATTAAAACATAGTTTACCTGCATTGAAAATAATATCCATACGTCCGTTAAAAAAATGTTGTACGCCTTAATATTTTAAAGAAACTTAATGCTTTTATAACTGTAATTAAAATCTGTAAATAAATAAAAGTTAATACCACACCTACCAGCTCTGTAACGTTTTTAAGGCACTGATGATGGTCGCCGATTTGTGTTTACTTGTCAACTAAAACTTTCTAGTTGTGTAAAAGCTATTAATCACTCATAATTAGAATGTAAAATACACAAACAACCTTTATTATCTTTATGCACTTACTGCAGCGATATTAACCTTTCTCTTAAAATAAAATCGGTTTGAAAATATATCGTATTCACAAATTGTTTTTATAAAAACCATATTAAATGTTTGGAATGTTTAAAATTCCATAACATTTTGTAGTAAGAAATACTGCTCACGTTTACTAATTACCGTGTAATTATATAACTTTGTTTAATTTAATAATCTAAAACCAATATAATATAAATAATTTCTAAAAATATTATTAGAGTTGATATGCCGTTTTATTTCAAGTAATTGTTTTCAATATATATAAAATGTGTAAGTGGACCTGTATTATTTGTTGTAACCTTCTATTACATAATTTCAACTTATACACGAATTAATAACGACCTCCACTAGTTTATAACACAATCGCTATGTAGCGTGTTTTTATTACACCGTACTTCTATAAACTATTAATGCTCCATTTTAATAGGGTGATCAACTATCTGAAAAGGTTTACTGTTAAAGTATACGATGAAGATCGTTTGAAGCAAACCTTGTATTATTCTTATATACGAATGATATTTCAAAAAGTACTAGTATAATTAACATGAAGGTTTATAAATCTACATCCAGACAAGGAAACAGTTTTAAACACAAAGAATTTATCTGTAAGCAGACCATGCTATTACATAAGACGTTTTACAAAAACGTGGTTATTAAAAATGTTTCTATTAATTACCTTTGTAGACTATATGCTTTATCTATACGAAATTTTATTTCACAACAATACTCATTCTACCTTGAAAATTGTTAACCTAGAGAAACAAGTAGGTTTGAAACTCAAACAACTGTTACCACTCTCGTCAATGTAGATAGAGGTCAATGTTGGTCTGGTTTGTCTGCAGGGTCCGTGTTTACGATAAGCCACCGGTCGAGGTGCGTGTCTGGGTAGTTGATTAGAAGCACATACAAGTCGAAAACACATTCTTATTGTGGCTGGGGTCGATTTCAAGCATCTCAACACTTCTGCCGCATACATCTTTGTGGATTTTTATCAGATGGGATTAATAGCAATGTCAACTAAACGTTTTAAAAATTTCTAATTTGAAAATAAGAGTGACGTAATCTAATTTTATTTGAAATTTCATGGAGAGTATCACCATCATCGATTTTGAGATACTACCATCTCATCGTCTTCACCTTGAACGATTATATTGTACCTATAAAGCAATCTAATAATCCTAATAGTTTATCAGACATTATTACATGGACATGAGGTTAGTCCTAAATTAAATGGTTTCAACTGCTCTGGGAATGCTGTACACACTTAAAACCTTTAAGTCTGCTCGCCGAAGTTGTACCGTATTCACTTTCTTCAATTTTATCTACTCTGTTTCGAAGCTGTATGTAGTTTTCTAATACATAAACAGAATCTTCAATACTGTGATACGTGTAGCAGCAAAACAATTAGACTAGTTTCACCTCTATATTACTTTACATGCAAACCTGATCTTATCATAAATAAATACATCTGTCAAAAAGCTAATTAAACATAACTCCACGGCCGTATAGCAAGCAACGCTTCAATAAGTCTTAGTCAACACAATAGGGCCTACAACTACATACAGCGACTAGCACTGCTTTAGCACGAGGATCAAACGAAAACACGCACACCACACACGTTACGCACGCAGCGCAAGCTCGCACGTACGCTCGCACGTACACACGTGCGAACGCTCGTACGTACGCACGCACACCACGTACCGCTTCGCACGCCCGTACACGCTCGCTATCACTGCGTATGCGCGCGCACACATCACACACCCACATCACTTACACACACACACACACACACACACATTCACACACTACCAGAGGCGAAACACGCTAAATGCGAAAAACTTGTAAACTTGCAAACATGAATCAAGACGGTGGAGCACCGCTAGATAAAAAACAGGTTTATTAACAAAACCGAAGGAAAGCTTAACGTTTTGAAATATATTATTATTATTATTATTATAAACAACAATACATCATTATTATTTAATAACATGCTTATCGGTTTCTTCTTCTATCTTGAACCGTGAGTCGTCCTCATCATCATCATCATGATATTTGAGATTTGCCCTTTCCCCTATCATAGCTCTTCGATTTCTACTTCTGTGAACCATCATCTTGGATGTGAGAAATACCCAGCTCAAACCACGTCATCGCTTCATCATTATCTAACGGTTATGTTTAATAGTTTATGTAACAAGTCAGTAAAATCTCTAATGTCGCTGATGTTGGCTCATAAACAGTGAGAATTAATTATAGTAATGACTCATTCGATCATTACACTTTTAAGAGCGAATACACGAGAAAGAGAACGCAGCTCAAGCCTGTTGGTTTTAAGTGCCAAGCGACTACGCAAATGTATAGGTAGATATCGGACATCTTCGGGATGTTCTGAATGAACCTAATCACATCTAACATAGCCCCTGTGCATGTTTATAAATCTAAACCTCTTTATGGTAATATTTTCTAAACTGAACGCAGCTAACCTTTGTCTTGTGCGTAAGTGGTCGTCAACGTTCAGGTAGAATCGGGCATCTTCGGGTTTGTCTGAGTATTGACCTAATATCACTCTAACATAGCCCTGGACATGTTTATAAATCTAAGCATCTTTATGGTCGAGTGTTTTCTCCTAAACACCAGAACGAGCTATTTGGTTTGCGCAAGACCAAAAGCTGCGTTCGTGTATAATACCTGTTAAAAAGGCGTTATTAACATTGAAGGCAATTACGTATGAGCAGTAATGAACTTAGACGATAACTTAAAGATGCGATATGCTCGTCGTAAACGTGATTCGAGTCAGTAATCTGCTTTGTTTCGTGTTACTTAAAGTAGACATAATGTTTCCGTTTGGCATCTAGTTTGACTTTATAACTTTACAATTAACGTTTATAAGCGTGCGTTGATTCTACATAGAGGTTCAGATAATCAAGAAAGAATCTAAGATCTTTAGAGACGATGCGTTCAAAGACGATCGTATATGTTTAATCGAATATATTTTAAAAGTTGTTTAGCATTGTTTTGATAAACTATTTTAATATTTGCAAATCGTTTACTCGTGCTTTGCACTGGTGTGGAGTGTTGTTTTTAGTTTTTGTTTGTTGATGTTTGTTTGTTGCGATACGAGTCAGCGTAACTGCATGTCAAGCGTACTTAGAGCGTGAGCTGCTGTCTAAGTTCGTGTTTTGCGGCTACTCACTTGTTCGTCGAGTATTGACGTATCTCTGTTTTCGTTATCTGGTAAACGTGGTCGTTGTTTAGCTATTGTTGATATAAATGAAGCTTGCAGATAAATTGCTTATATGTTATATCAAGATGATTTTATGATACAGTTGTACTAATAGAACTAATAATCGGTTTCTACGTATCGTATTAAGATTTGTTAATGTTAGACTAGACAGTGCAATTAAACGGTACAACGAGATAAATGTACCAGCAGTTGATAAACCATTTAATTTGATCTTAACCTCATGTCAATGTATATAATTGTCTGAATAAAACTATTAGTTATTATTGCTTAAGTACAATATAATTTCAAGGTAAGACATAGATTAGTTTCAAAACCAATTATATCATGAATTTAATAAATTAATTATTTTATTTTCAAATTAAATTTAAAACGTTTATTAATTCATTAACACTGTAAAATCAAATTATCGAAGTGTTAATTTAAATAACAAATAAAATGTTTTTCACAGTCTTTAAAATACAGAAGAGTACTTAACAGAAAAACCGACCAAATGATCTAATTACAGTGGTTGTTTATTTAAACTATTTTTTAGGTTAACAATTTTCTAAGGAAATGTGCTTTGTGAAAAAAATTGTGTTAGAAAATGTTCAAAGGTAATTAAAAAAACATTTTAATCATTTTTAAAACGCTTATGTAACTTGCTTAAATAAATTCTTTTTTTAAAATTTCTTGTTGATGAATTTAAAACCTTATTTAATTATATAGTATTTTAAATTATTCTATATAGAATATACAAGTTTGTTAAACTCTTTCGTATACTTTAACATAAACTTTTCAATATGATCCCCATAAAATGGAATAATATTTTGAAGAGTGAAAAAACACTTAATTTATAAATATGGAGTTATTAATTGTGTATAATTGAAATTATTAAAGAAGGTTAAACAAATATAAGGTCCACTTCACTTTTATATTGAAACATTCTTAAATAAGGCTAAATCTATATTTTTTGAAATATATTATTTGGTTTAGTTTTAAATTAAGATTATATAACGTATTGTAGTAAAATCTCAAAATATGTAAATAATTTATTGTTATAAAAATTTAAATCATATTGAAACGATTTTTTAAGGCAAATTATTTCTGACTCTTATAAAGTTGTTTGTTATTCATTTTTCAATGCGTGTAATAAAGATTATGAACTATTGAAAATTTATGAATTTTAATTTCTGCCATAAATTTATTTTATTTTTAAAACAATAAATTAGTTTTTTTTATTTAAGGTAAAACATTTAAAAGGAAACTTAGAGATTGTATAGATAGAAACAAGTTTATAATAAAAAATTTTAACCTATAGAAAATAAAAAATTAAAAATTTTTATTTTTTATTTTACATTTTTTTTTCTAAACGGTTTGTTTACCCAAAATGTTATTAAAGTACTTTTTTATGAGAAATCCAAATATGTTATCGAAAATTTCAAGGTACTCTAGAAGTTATAGTAGTTAACGTTGTTATTTCTTCTTATAACATCCATATCGGATTTTTACATTTTTGAATAAAGCTCTTTTTGCGGATTACATATATCATATGGTATGGTTCAACTTCAAGATTCCCCCAAAATATTGAAAAAACCTTTTTTGCGAAGAGTGCTCTGGAAAGAATGTGCATTCTTTTGTTTAAAAACACTTATAATAATGGATAAAACTAAACTATGAATGTATAATGAACATAATTGAAAGAAGAAGCTTATAACAGATGCTCGAAGGGTTCACCATCGACCTCTATACATTTGCGTCTCCTTAAATTTTGTGTTGCTCTTAAAATGTCTCTTCTTCGTATTTTGAGCGGATCGCATTAATTTGTGGTCGATGTCCTTGAAGTTCATGAGGATCTTCAATGCACCAGACGTGTTCGTTATGAGATTATAAACTTACACTCGTCAGTAAATAAGATGGTAGAAGGGAAATTTGGATTTTGTTCTAACTGATCCATGAAATTCCTACAAAGGATGCATTACTTGAGGGACGTGAATTTTGAATGGGCAATATTTATTTTTTCTAGTACTCTCTATACTAGCTGTCGCGATGTATTCATATTTGTTGCAATGGCGCGTGTGGAAGTAGAAGGATTGTATTGAATCTATTGGAAAAGTATTTATGGAGATTTTTAATGATTTTACTGCCCATAAAATTTCATCCTCATTTTCATTCTTGGGTGACAAAACGAACCAAACTCGCCCAAATTTCGATGTTTTTTTTATGATTGTGGACTTGAACAGGCTAAATAAGGCCTATCGTGCTAAAGCACTCAGGAACACTTAGGAGGATGGTATAGAGGGATAATGAATTGCCAATAGATGCCTATGAACAGCTACCTTAAATTTTCTCAAATCATAAGTGAGAGGAAAACAGGAACTAGGAGATCATTCCAGAGTTTAGAAGCCGTGTAGAAAAATGTGGATTTCGCCCGTTTGGTACGACAAGTGGAGATTTGTACTGCATACTGATGATGTGAATGAGCGAACCGAGTGTTTCTCGCAAAGATAGCCGGAGATGGTATCAAAGAATGTAATTCACCAGCACAATAGCCCTTGTAATAACGATAATACAAAGAAAGAACTGAAACCATCCTTCTATGCTCAAGGGACTGTATGTGAGAAGTTAAGGACGGGTCATTTATAAGCCTAATCGCTCTCTTTTGAATACGATCAACGATATCGAGAGCGTATTGGGGAGCACTAACCCAAGGGTGAGAATTATATTCCAGATGAGGCCGAATTTGGGCCTTATACAGCAGAAGGAGTTGTCGAGAGGTAAAGTACTGCTTAGATCTGTACAAAAGCCTATTTTACGAGCAGCTGTTTTGGTAGCTGACAGAAGATGGTCAACCCATGAGAGATTTGAAGATACAGTCATACCCAACAGAGTAATAGAGTCTGAAAACTTAAGAACTGAGCCATTCATACTTACAACAGGAAATGATCGATCTTTTTGGCGGACATAAGGCAACACTGAGTTTTGTTAGCATTAAATTTAACTAGATTATTGCTTCCCCATTCGAGAATACGTTGAATGTCTTTGTTGATTGAATTTGCCATTTCAGCTTTAATTTCTTGATTTGACATAGAAGGTGGATTATCACTATGAGTAGACTGAGATGAACTACAGTGAAGAGTGCTATCGTCAGCAAAGCAATGGATGGGGTTAGTTGTTGAAGAAATAAGGTCGTTTATGTACAGCAGAAAAGTGTAGGCGCTATAACGGATCCCTGTGGTACGCCCGCGTTAATGCTAACTTCTTTTGAAAAAAGCCATCAACTACGTATTCGTCTTTTATCAAGAAACTAGAAACCCAGTTGATGAGCGTATCATTTAACCCAAACGAGGTGAGTTTGGCAAGTAAACACTTATGCCAAACTTGGTCAAATGCCTTTGAGATATCTAAAGCGACTACAACTGTTTCACCGGACTGCTCTACTGTATTGTTCCAAACTTGGGTCACATATGAAAGAAGATCGCCTGTTGAACGACTTTGCCTAAACCCATATTGGTGGTCACTAAGGAGTTTGTTAGTTTCAAGGAACGTGAGCAGTTGCTGATTGATGGCTTTTTCCATGATTTTAGACAAAATGGAAGTGATGGCAATTGGTCTGTAATTTGAGGGATCGGTCTTATCACCTTTTTTGGGAATAGGTTGAACATTTGCTAACTTCCATGATGAAGGGAATTCCCCAGAAGATATAGAGATCGTATAGAGCTTAGATAGGACTGGTACTAGTTCGGGGAACATTTCTTTAAGACAATAGCTGGGATACCGTCTGGGCCAGTCGCCTTATTGAGATCAAGCCTACTGATGATCGATTCCAAGAGCTTGTACCGAAAATGAATTGGTTTCATAACGTATGAAGAAGAGTTGACTAGGGGCACATCTTTTCCAGAATCATTGAGACACGAGTTTGATGCAAACAAATCCACAAAAACGTTGGCTTTGTCTACAGAATCAGCAACTACCGATCCGTCAATAGATGTCAGGGGAAATGAAGATGTTCGAAAGTTTTTACTAATGGCTTTTGCTAAAGACCAAAATTTACGACTGCCTAAAGGAGATGTAGCTAGTTCATTGCATTTTCGTTGTTCGAACAACTTTTTAGTTTTAGTGATGACACTTTTGCAGATATTTCTAGCACCAACGTATTCTACATGACTGTCAACCGATTTATTAGATTTCCATTTAATGTAACATTTATTTTTAAAGATATTGCATCAGAACAAGCCTTATTGAACCAGGGTTGGGAACGTGAATGACCTACACGGTACTGTTTTTCGGAATGTATAACTCCATTCCCATGAGGATGACTTCAGATACTGAAAGAGCGATGTCCGAAGAAGAGGACGACTTAAAACAATATTCACGCCATGGAAAGGTTGCAAAGAAATCCCGTAAATCACTCCATCGAGCTGACTTAAAACACCACAAGGTTCTATCGGTTTTGCGAACAACAGTGGAATTAGGTACAGTAGAAATGATTTTATTAGACAATGGTCGGAAAGACCTAAAGGCGAAAGAACGGAAGTTTTATAAACAAGAGGGTTTGATGTAAGAAAGAGATCTAGAAGATGTGGAGTATGGTTAGGGTTATCAGGGATTCTTGTGGGTTCAGAAATCATTTGTGTGAGATCACATGAAATAGCAAATGTTTCTGCACTATGACCAGCAGGATTTGTAGTAGATGAAAATTGAAGCCAATTAGAGTTATGAACATTGAAATCGCCTACAAATGAGATATCGCAAGATGGAAACTGAGACAGGAGATAGTCAACTTTCATACTAAGGTAATCGAAGAAGTCTTGAAAGTTGCTGTCATTAGGAGACCTATAAATGCAACAGTAGAATTTCACAAAATTAGGATCAGAATGTTTAAACCAAATCACGTCAAAATTTTTATTTTCTAAGGAAGAAACCCTCTTGCAAGCAATTCTGTCCTTGATGTACGCACATACGCCTCCTTTATATCGAAAGTTAGAGTGAAGATGGTATTGAGGAAATTGCAAGTCGGGTGACTCGGAGCTTTCAGAGGAGACTTGCGTTTCAGATAGAAACAATATATCAGGTTGTAATTGTTCAAGATGTTGGTGAATAGCATTAAGATTAGACCTGATACCGCGGATGTTGCAGTAGTGAATCAGAAAGTTGATACTTTCGATGACCGAGGTCGCTCGGGCCCTGCCCTCCCGGACATCCGAATGGGGCAGGATTTTACGTCCGGAATTTATAACCCTAGAAACCACAGCCATTTTATTTTTTAATTTGGGACTTTTAATCCGATAGGAAGACAGTGAGGGCGAGAAGGAAGAATAAGGATGAGAATAGATTAAGGACGATGGAAAAGGTATCCGGCAGCCCTTACCGAGCTCAGAAAATCGGAGACCCAATATTAAGGAGCCCATGGTAAGGGTGGTGGTACCTCCCCGGCTGGCATGGAGTATATATGCCTACCACCTATAAAATAGCGATAAAAAATAGTTTTGAGCAGGTTGTTGCTTTCTGTATACCGCTCTAGGTATGTTTGTGCAACAATATGGATATTTCGATACGATGCGTAATAAATTTCTAACATATCTCGTTTTTCGTCATTTGAAAACGGTATTTTATCGAGAAACTTGTAATAATTAATGAAAAAGCAACAACTACTAAAATTTAAGCGAACTGTGAAAGATGTGTTTATATTAAACAAAAGAATGCATGTTCTTTAAAGCACTCTTCTTCCTTCAGTTATGTTCATTACACATTCATAGTTTAGTTTTTAACTATTATTATTAAGATTAACTTAATTATAAACTTATTAACTTTATTATTAACTTTAAATACTTTAAATTAATCAAAATGTTTTTGTCTGAAGTTGTGTTTGTTAGAAAATAGTTTTGAGCAGGTTGTTTCTTTTTTCTTCATAAAAGAATTTTTCCATGAGGCATAATACATTTTTAAAAAATAAATAATAATCAAAATGTGTTTATTAAACAAAAGAAAGCATGTTCTTTCCAAAGCACTCTTCGCAAAACGGTTTTTTCCATATTTTGAGGTAATTTTGAAGTTGATTCATATATATCATTGTAATCAGCAAAAATTCAATAATGTAAAAAAACAATATGGCTCCCATAAGAAATAACGAAGTTAACTACTATAACTTCTAGCTCTAGCGTAACTTGAAATTTTCGGTAACATATTTGGATTTCTCGTAAAAAAGTGCCTTAATAATGTTTCAGTTTAAAACGACCACGTTTTTCAGTTTTCGGTATAAAAAGGAAAATCGAAAATTGAAAATTTCGTTTTTTTTTTTAAATCTCGGTAACCTATCAAACATCTGAAATTTCGTAATGACTTATTATTGACCACCAAAATGCACAGCTTTGCCCTAATTTAATCGACATTGTATCTCTTCAAATAATTGAGATCCCCACGTTGGAGCTCAAAAAACGGGCACCCTGTATAGCTTGACACCTTCAAAAAAAAAAAAAACAAATTTACACAAAAAGATCGAGTGTATTAAAAATATATTTAAAAATGTCAAACAATTATACAGAATAAACATAATGTTTCACGCGATAATTACATGTCAATCAGCAGCAGCAATATCAGCTTGATATTATATTAAAATCAAAGATATTAAACCTGCAATAATTCGATTAACTAAAAGAACTTAAGCTTATATTAATACATTTTGACTAACGTTTGCATAGCAGGCGTCTCCGTTATCAGCAGACCCAATCCTTAAATCTTTTATTATGGAAATTATACCAACTAACACCAAGGCGACCGTCGGAAACGCCCCTTATTCAAAACCTTTTATACGAACACAACATGCATATCCTCCCCATCACAGGCAAATGCACACTAAACATCGAATACGTTGCTGTGACGGTGCACTTCCGACTCTAATAATATTCTTTTCCTACACCCGTATCTAGCATTCCCAATTCCGTAACCCTAAACAACTTTAATGCCTGCCACACCTAACTCGGCGACACGGCAATCAATAGAAACGTCAACATTATCGCGCTTACCTCTCATATGGATCACGATCATCCAACCCAAAATTTGCGCACCGGCTCCGTAATACCTGATTACATCGTTTGCGCTGAGCCATCCGATCACCTACCTCTACCGGTCAAAACTTCATTTTGTCGAATCTCCAACTCGTTCTGTAATTAAAGACTTTTCAAATGCAGGCTAGAATGCCTTTTCCGAACACGTCTCCAACCACTTTACCACGCTAGACCTTTAACATCCCAAAATGTCAAAAAAACTATCACCACATAACTTCCGTTATAACGAAAGCAGTCGTGACTACATACCTACTCAAAACAATAATATATCTCGAAAACCTCTCCCACAACATATCGTGAACTGAATCAAAGAGAAAAGACAAATCTACGTCAATTATGATGATTCAAGGATTCGGCTCTCAAGACAGAATGTAACCACCACAACGCCTTCATCAGGCGAAAAAACAATACACACCGAAGAATCCTGGACACAAGCCACATCACAACTTGATTACCGAAACGGTAGGTTCTTCTGGCTGTCTGACCCAGAAGAAAAGCAACCCCCAAATCGTACCTCACTGATCACCAAGGCGACATTATTTCTACCCACCAAGAAAAGGCCGACATGTTCGGCCTTCACCTTCAAACCGTCTTTAGATCGCCCAATGGTCAACAGTTCGACAATGCCTTTAAAGAGCTCCTGGAAGGTAGCCTAGAACAATTCAATAACCTGAACCTTCGCAAAGTTGAATTGGCCAACGGAAATACTTTTTATGGTACTATCGCACCCATCAAATCAAGCCTTAAACTTACTTACGAACATATGCAATAAATGTATTACACTCTCCTACCTCACAACTTTCTTCAAATCTGCTTCCACCGCCATGCTTACCAAACTACACTCCGACTTCACCTCTCCCTCTTCCTATAGACCCATATCTCTGAAATTATCTCAACTCCTTGATGACCTCCCCGAAGAGATAGAAGAATCTCTTCATAATACCCCGTATGTACTCCGAATCTGATGACGACCAACGATAAAAACCGGTTAACGATTATGGAATAACCCACACATCCAGGCCAAATTACACAATCTTGGACTTACACATTTCAGATTAATTCAATTCAAAAATCAACCTTTTTTAACACCAAAACAATTAAAACTCATGAAGGTAATCAATGCAATACGCAACACCAACAACAGAAACATCACCAGGGCTGAAGGGGTAGAGACCGAGCAGTCCACAACAAAAAAACATAAGCGTTACAAACATAACCCTACTAACAAAAAAATGTCCAACTAGCCCGATAGTATTGTAATGAACGTTATTATAATCTGAGTGTCTTGAGGACGGATAACGAAGCCACGAGTATCCATGAGATACGTATATTACACTATATTTACCAAAATGAGTAATTAAGACACTAATCTTTTGGATTATAATCGTGCATTTATTTATGTTTTTTACAAATGTACACGTTTCATTAACAATTACATGCATCGTCCTCAGTAAATGGCGGTAAATAATAATAGCATCAAAAAATTATTTAAGGTGTCAATTAAATTGATGAAATATGAAAATGCAATGATAAGCCTGCTGTAACACTTAAAATACATATATTTGAAAGCCAATTATAATTTAATAAATCTTAATAAATTAAATATTATTAATTGAAAACACTTTCGAACGGATCAAGGTCAACAATGAAAAATGTCGCAATCAAAAAAATTTAACAAATTGTAATCAAATTATAATGTAATTCCAAAGTTGTGAAAAACTTTAATTTGAAAGTGGTAAACGTAGCTAAAAACATGTCGGATCTTAAACTTGAAAGGTCTAGTAAAAACCATAACAAATTTAACAATAAAATAAGAAGAATACAGCTAAACATACCTAAAAAGTAAAACCCTTGTGTCAAGAAGACCTGCCAGGGACTATATTATTCTTAAGGTATTTAATAAGATCAGCATTGATGCATTTCTGTTTCATCTTACTTAGAAATTCAGAGTAGAGATTTAAATCTGAGTTAGACGGTAAACTTTTGGATTCCTCTTTGAGCATGGGTTGCACTCGAGCAAGTTTCCAATCTTGTAGTGTGATACGGTTGTCGTGCGACAATTAAATGAAATGAGTGAGAACTGGGGTTAGCTGTGGAGAGAGTAGTCTTTGTGATATTATGGAAACCAAGGCGTTCAAGGTTGTTTTGACCTAAAATGTAACTTTTTCATTTTGAGATCTACAGTTAGTATAGTTAAGAAAGAGGGAGGATTGGTAGACTAATTGAGAGTAGATTCACACCAAATTGTTTGGCAAATAATTAAGTGCTTGTAATGATATCTAGTTTACATGGGGTTTCCATTTTGAAGCAACGTTTTATGTGCTTGATGTTTTGCAAGCATATCTTTTACCAGGATTTTGAAACACGTTGATTAAGGAGTATTGCAACATTTAAAACTATTATGAATGGCTGTCGGAATTCCGACTTAATAATATTAGTAATTTGTGCATATATTTCCGATGGGTCAGAAGCAGAGAAAAAAAAACAGAATTCAGTGGCAATGAAGAATACAAATTGCATTTGCTTTTAAACACTACATTGTATTTTTACCCATACTAATTCGTCCTACATATATCAGTAACGTTCGTCTAACCAAGTAATGAAATATTTTTTAAAGCAAAAGTGACCGGCAAGGTTTTTTAAAGATTACTGTGTTTCTTGATTAACAATTCTATGTATTAGCAATAGTAATGAATACCAATGTCCGAAATCTCGCTGGATGGGGTAGATCTTAATTAACTTATATTATTTGAGCCAATTCAATCGCTTTTCATGTTTGTGCATTATTTGGAACAAAAGAAAATAAAAGACACTCTTCTTCTTACCCAGTAGCTCCACCACCTTCAGAAATCACAGGGGTCTGTACATTTAAGTCTTTAAAATTTATGCCAAACTTTAATGAATGAATGAACCGCTACTTCAGTTTTTGTGTTATTACCTCGCAGTTCTGCCACCACCTCCAATCAGGGGAATCTAGACATTTAGGTGTTAAATAATTGTGTTAAACTTGAATATAATTACTTCTCAAGCTTTTGAGTTACTGCAGTCTAAAGAAAATCATATTTACCCCCCCCCCATCCTCACCCCTCAAATCTCGTACCGTCAAAAATCACTAGGATCTACACATTTATGTCCTAAATACGTATGAGAAGTTTGAATAGTTGCTTTTAAAGTTTTTTGAGTTATTACGGCCGAAATAAAATCGCATTTATCCCTTTTACTCCGTACCCTGCAAATTTGGACATGCAACATAGACGTTTTTCAAAAACCATTTTTTGGACTCGGAGACCCCAAAAGGGATATTTCTAGTCTCAGTTCAATTTCGGATTTTTAATAGCTTATAATAAGTTTCCCTTAAAGTGGTGACGCTACTTCCAACCATTCTTGATAAATAGTTACTTGTATCACTAGTTGAGAAACGATAGTTTTGCCAATAACAGCAAAAATAGTTTCTGGACGAGTGATACACATAATTTTGTGTACTGACTTTATTAATTCATTAATAGTTATTTACGTTATAAATCCGGTACAACGGATATTACGGACGAATAAGTAATTCATTCGGACGAGGCGAATGAGTACGTAGTATCCGGGTACCGGACGAGTAACGTAACATACTTTATTTCATACTGAAATTCACTCAAAATTAAGAAGAACCAAAAATGTATTTGGTAAAACGTGCGTCAAGCAAAAGTGGATAATTATCGTAGTTAGCGGGGTTGCTAGGGACGCTAGGGTTGTTTATTTACAATTTTCCATCAGTCAAAAAAGTAAAAATATGAAGAATTCTGACGAAATCTTAGTAAAAAGCAAATCAGCTACAGCAAAACTTATTCCCCTCAAGTCTGAGGAGCATTACAATAAAGAATACAAGGTGTTTAATGAATGGCGGCGGCAACATGAAGTGTAATTAATTGATGGCATATTTATATGATTTGGTGAGTACTTTTTCCGTTTTAGATACATAGTTTTAGTACAATTTGTTCCATTTCTAGTCCAAAATATACTGCGGTTCTTCTTTGTGGAGCAAATATTCGATGGTAAAATCAATGCTGCTTGTCTTTGAGAATATTGATACTTCAACATTTGCCACCATTTTTCAAACATCATTCAGTTGGTCACCAGGCTAAACAAGCACAAGTTCTCACCCGAGAAGAAGTTTATATGAATTCAATAAAGCCAGCTTTGAATTAAGCTCCGTAAAAATCCTACCCTACCGTAAAAATGTGTTTTACTATAGACTACACTCTACCAAAAACCAAATATTATAGTACAGTATGAAATACAAATATTTTTGAAAATTGTATGACGACGTAAATTATACTGTAACCTACGTTGGCAGCACTGAACATCAATATGTAAAACGGCTCCTCTAATATGTATAACAGCTGTCAGTAAATGTTCGTGTATGAAAAATCGGACGTCCCAAACTAAAAATGTTATCGTTTTGCCGACGTACGCCAGAAAGAATGAGTTTCAGGGTGATTTTGTGCTTTCAGGCGTACGTTTAACTGACATTTCTTTCTAAAACATGTCTCACGCAGAATGAGAATATACAAAAGGTGATATGAACATGCATCAGGCAAAATGATGAACCCTGGACTACCTTTTTCAACTAGTTTTCTAACAAAAATTAAAGTACAGGTTTCATGACAAAACCTTTTTGTAGAGTGCACAACAATTCATTCTAAGGGCGCCATCGCTACGTTTCAGAATTTCTCTACGGCGGGCGCAATAAAGGAATAATTTATTTCTTGTACAAAACTTAATTACTAATTGTTTATTTAGTAGCTTACTATAAATTGGAACTCAATTTATAAGATTATTTCGCGTAATACATTCGCAATAAACTTTGGTACTGCATACTGTAATAGAAAAATAAGAATGTTCTAACCCAAAGTCTCTATTGTAATCTGCCGCATAAAATTTATATAAAGTAACTATCATCCTTATCGTTTCAGTCTGTATTGAAATTGCGCAGATTAAACAGGAAGGAAGTGGATTTAAGGTTGACTACCCAAGACACGCATGAAATTTTGTTGTGGTTAACTCTAAAACGAGCCCAATACTGGGATAATAGTGTCACCTTTATATGTTGATGCACTACAGAACCGGATGCCATTCTGTCTATAAAAATCATAGTAATGTTGAGATTAAAAAATATTAAATATCTATTTCTTACATTCTTTAGCGGATAGGCACTACCAGAAAATGCGCTGCATTGGAGATTCATATTAAATTAATATTGAAGAACATAAATTTTACTAAAAGATAATAAAGCAATTCTTAGTAAGTATAAAGTTATTTGATTGGTACATTAAATCAGTTGTCTGATAATACTTAAGATCAGGTATACTATTTATCTTACTGCTTTTAGAGAATAGAGAACAATACCTACATAAGGAATTTCTAAGAATGCATTATGGATACAGATACAAGGAAAATTAACAACTTGTTATTTCAAAGGAATAAACAGGATAAATTTTCTATACATATAGTACCTAACCTAGTACTACATAAATTTTTGGAATTGTTAAAACCGATATTGAGTTAAAAATATCATTCAACTAAAGCATAGTTTTAGCACTATTTTGTCAAACAACCACTTACTATCGGTATCGGTTTCAATAACAAGACACCTGAGTTTAGAATGTTGATAATTTTTTATTTGGCGTTTGATTGTTTTGATATTTGGCTGATGTATCTTGTACAATCTACCAAGGTCATTAAAATGAAATTTAGTAAACCTCTTCGGGGAGTTAATTATAAAGAAATCAAAGAAGGACTTTTGATACATATTTTATATACGGAGACTTTGAAGTAATGTAACTTATTATTTTAGCTCAAAATATGAAATTTTAACCAATAATGCATCCATCCTATTCGAACGTTAGTAATAACAAATCTTAAAGTTTTCAAATTTTGATAAGAATCAGAATGGACAGTGGCGTAGTCAGGATTTAGTCTGAATAAGAATCAGAATGGACAGTGGCGTAGTCAGGATTTAGCAGATGACAAATGAGTTTAATGATTCTTTCTACCATAATTACGAATAAATAATAATGGAAAAATGATATATAATTTTGCATCTTGGACCTCTTGGTAAATAAGCATCTGGCATAAGTATTAACCACTTAAATGTAGAAAATGAACAAAGTTATTGTACGTCTTAAATACCTAATAAATAATATTTTTACGATTTCTGGGTGAATGTAGTAATTTGTTTTGATTAAACAAAACACAAATGTACTTTTGTATTATTTAAAATTTCATTTTAAAGTAGAAAGTTTGGATCATAAATATATGTCTCCAAATGCTGCACATTATTGTTTATTGTGGTTATGGCAAGATACATAACCGGCAACGTTGAAATCTGAAGACAATTGACCAATTACTAGAAAAATCTCCATTTAGTGTTAAATTTATTTTAAATTCTGTTTGAATTGTCAACAACTGTGTGATAATGTTTAGGTTATTTAGTAATTTAAATTTCAATTAAATTGAAAATATGAGCGCTATATGGACAGGCGCACAGTATAATACGGCACTGATATTATTTATAATTCAATTTATTATCACAATTCACAATTGGTAATATTTTAGTTAAATATACGATGTTAAATTCCATGCCTATCCTTACTTGGAAAGATTAGGGATAGAAAAATGTGCACTGACATCGAAATTTGTACGAAGATAAGATAATAAAATAATTTACTGTACTTCTTGAAAGAAAATGCGGAACCACCTGATCGTGACATTCTGGCAAATACAGGATTAAAACCAATATTGTGAGTTATACTTTTTACATTTAAGAATGCGTTTAGTTTGATTTAAATTCAATAGGTAGTCTTATGAGTTCTAGTGTTTAGCTGTTTAGTATAGTGTCGGATTGTAAAAGTGAAAATATTATCACGAGTATATGCATTTTTTATTTTCAAATTTCAAATTGTACTTGTGTACATAGTAATGCAATTAATTTATTATACAAAACATGGATATTAATAAACGTAAAGCGAATTCCGAAAAGGCTAGAATTAAAAAACACAAACAAATGGAAATCGAAGCTAGTAAGTCGAAATTATCTACCATGTTCAAATCTAAAACCTCAGATACATCGAAAGTGCAAGAGAACAACAGATAGTTCTCTGCATTGTGCTCAGAAAACATCTATTTTAATTCATTGCAAATAAAAGAACAATTGAAGAAGCCATACAACCACTACGAAACAGTTAAACAACATTGAATTTTCGTCTACAAGTCAGGTCAATCTCAACTTTTCGCGCCAAATATCAACAACAAACCCATTTTTAAGTTTCATCCTCAACAACCAACTACTAGTATACCATTTACCGCCAGAAAAGCTTATTATAGACCGGATAATGTGCAACGTGTTTGGCTTACGATTCTAAAATTATGACGCTTTATTCTGTAGTATTTGTTTGGCATATGGGAAACAAGGACGATAATTTATTCAGGAATGGTGCAAGAGATTGGAAACATATTTATGATAGAATTAAAGAACACGAAAGTAGCAAACTCATCAAATATGAGTGGATGCTCATATAAGCTAGGAAGGAAAAATATTGATAAGTTAGTATTTGGCTACACAGAAAGTAGGAAAAACAAATTGAAGGAGAAATGTACTGAAAAATTATCGATATAATAAAATTAATAGGAAAAGGATTAAGCTACAGAGGAAAGAAAATGAAGCAGGTATTCACTGAAAAATACAAATTGGACCATGGTAATTTTGGAAATGATCATAGCGTTAGCCCTAAATATGATCCAATTCTAAATGTTCATCTAGATGAAGTAATAAAAAAGTTCAGCACTTCACGAAGGGTTCTAAACAAGGTGGTGGCTCGATAACGTTTGTCAAACAACTACTAATTATAGTTTAATTTCTATAAGTAAATTAATTGAAGAAAATTTCTGCAGAAGTTAAAAATTCTACTATGTTAATTCAAATTGATGACTCAAGATATTTCTGTAGCATCAGTGCTCCATAATAATTAGAATATAATGGATTCTCAAGAAAACTAGATGAATTATGACCAGTTAATATACATTTGTGGTGTTATGCATATTTTAAATTAGTAATCACAGACACAACTAAATCTGTGATTGAATCTGTTAATTTATTTGGATTGTTGAATGATCAGTGTTCTTAAAGGATCCTTATGTTAGAATGGATTGTTGGATTGAGTGTCCAAATAAAAGTTACATTCAATCGTGAAACAAGATGGTGGTCAAAGGATGCTTTATTAAAAAAATATTCAGTAGTTATGTATGATAACAATGGTTTGTTCATAGAGTTAGTGTGACATTAAACAAGATAAGAAAACTTGAAAAGCAACGAAACTAGATATAAGCTACAGGTTTGATAGAAGTTATCAAAATATGAAACTCTTTTGACAGCAAAATTTTTAGATTTGAAATTACTTCACCGTTATCCAAATATTTACAATGTTCTGGCTTAGATACATTACAAGCTTTCGTATATTAGAATGATACATTGGATAGTTTAAAGGATTTTCAAGAAATAAAATAAAACAGAAATGTTTAAAATTTATTAATAACCAACTTGAGAGAATTTCAGAAGATTTTGATATTCAGGTCATGATCTAGCTGAAGTACGCTGAGAAAAAAATATGCATATATGAAGGAGATGATGCAACTTTGGGTCATGGATGGAACAAATTTAAGATTGATGTATATTATAGGATAATAGATTGTGTCATTGAAAGATTACATCTATATTTGAAAAATATATCTGTTAGCGCAGATTTTTCTTGTCTAGATCCTAAAACTTTGAAATAACAAAAGTCGGTAATCTTCCAGAAAACTCGTTACTGGATTTATCAAAAATTTAAAACATTTTAATCCTGAAATAACACAGTGTGCACTAAGATGAATTATTAGACTTTATAAGAAAGTGGGACAATCTAAAATCTTTAAATGACGAATATGTTTTAGATTGTTCTAGTGGTTATTGATGACAACAATGACGAGAATTTGATAAACACAATCATTACCATACTGTAGATGTAAAAATTGTATGTAGGTTGTTATCATGTTCTTCTAAAATACATATATGTAATGCATATCCATTTGTATTTTAACATATAAATTAATTTTAAGTTTATCAGTAACCAAGTATCTTGTGAACGGTCTTTTCTAAATTAAAATTTATTAAAACCATTTACGTAGTACATTGATTCAGAAACCTAGAAACATTTATGCTAATGTCAACTGAAAAACAGTTATTGGCAAATTTAGACGACGACGAAATAATAGATACAGTCTCCATAAAAGTAAAGTTCTCAAGAACTTGCTGTTACTGTAATTGACGTAATTGTAGTTCATTGCCATAAAACGCTTAAGTTTTTTATAAATAAATTGCATATTTGTTTTCAGCAGTTGTAAATATTTGTTTATAAATTACGCATTTAATTACAAAATACTAAAACACTTGAGGGACTTTGTAATATATTTCGGGAGCATGCATATATCACCCTGCTTTAGCACAATTCAGTATTGGAGAATAAATTCTTTTAAGATTCACTATAGAAGTCAAGCTTCCTTCATAATGGTTATTTGCACTGTACATGCTGAGAATAAAATTTTAATATTGATCCGTATAAAAAAGGTCCGCGTTAAGTGAACTTAGATGACATATGATTAATATAAATATTGGAAGGTGCGAGTACTGGTCCGTAAATTTTAGCTTAAGAGAGTCACGACCCTCTATAATTAGATTTTTCTTGAGCTGGAAAATGAGTTTTTATGTATAATCTGATAGTTTTCATTTTTCTAACAAACAAATGTTGAATTTCTTTCAATTTACCAGGAATAGGTGCACTCCCTTGAGTAATTTGCATTAATATGTTTATTAAAATTTCCAAGAATAAAATTTTTGCTCGTATACAGGGTGAGTGAACTATAAGAAGTAGTGCGTATTAAAATTTGAGCATGAGATATACTGATTTTAAGATTTGTTTTTATGGTTATTGAGGTTTCTTCCTGAACCCATCTAAAAAATTCTAATTAATTAATAATTATTATTCAAGCTTTCGATGTATTGAATGTTTCGAAGGTGGCATTGTGCATTGATGACAACGTTAATGTTGCTTTACAACTTTCAACTAAAAGTAAAGTTATATGATAAAACTTTGACTTTAAATTTGCAATAAGATATACAGGGTTATTTTTTTAGAACCTGACATAGGATATCTTTTTTATTACTGAAGATAGAGTTTTACTTCCAAACATAAAGTTTTAGAGCGTAACCTAACAGAAAATTTCATGAAAAAATTACTCCAGCGTTGCCAGTTTTTGTAGTCTTTTTTTTTAAATGGCAACATTGCACTTTTTTTGCAAAATCTGATAGAGATCTGCAGTCAAAAGGACTAGAGCGAAAATTTTTTTTTGAAGTCATTTAAGAATTATTATTGCTTAATAGTTATTACGCAGTAGTTTATTGTTCTACTGGTTTTAATGTGAATTTACCTGTCATGTAAACTTGTAACAATGGTATAGTGGAACTGTCACAGTATAAAAACTTCAATAGTTTATTAATTCATAATTTCCGAAGTAAGTATTTTGTTGGGTTTTTCCTTTCTTTTTACTACAAGAGGGATCGAATAACTCCACAAGAGCGGATTGTATTTTTCTACACATTAGAGGCTTGAGTTTGAGGGCAGCTTGCATTGGATTTCATTTCAATCATCCGGATAAATCCAGAATTTTTGAGATACAATTTAGAAAAATTAAAAGCTGCAGGAAGTGTACGCGCAAGGGTCGCGGAGAAGGTGTAAAGATATTGATACAGACCCTATTAATTCTATCTAGTTATTAGACAAGTAACATTTAGTTGACCAGAAAGTACTTGTGTGGCGATTCAAGGACCAATTTTCAAATATTTAAATTTAACGCCGAAATACTTCTTTACCAGAACGTACTCTGAAAAAGACGACAGCGCTAGGTCCGCCCTCTCAGCTATCATGTTTGATTCCATCAACTGTATGCGCCAGCAGAGAACAGGTCAGTGGAAGGTAAGATCAAACAAAAGTTTGTGACGTCAACATCTAAAGGCATTTTGGGCTGTGGTAGGACGATTCCTAGGGATAACGATTATACAGGTTTGGCTAATATACTGTTTGATAATAAAACACATCTAGTTGGTACATTGCGGTCTACTAGACGTGGAAGCCCTAAGTCAGTTACCAACAAAAATTTAAAAAGGTATTTGTATCATGAACTGAAAAAACGTGAGGTGATATTACTTTCTACAAAGCATACCAATGTAGGGCAGGTAATGTTCATAAACCCAAATCAATTTTAGAGTACAACAAAACTAAAAGTGCAAATGGTCTGCCGTAGCCCTACATATGCTTGACAAAAATCATGTAGTAGATAAGGTATCCTTAATCAAACATGTTAGTAATAAGCACGAACTAGATTGTTATGAAAGTTTAGAGATCTTCAAAAACAAACAAATTCTAATGAATAATGATGACCAAGGACCTTTAGGCTACTCAGAACTCATTAAACTTTCATAACTTTCACCAGGTAAGCAACGAAGCGTTAGTCGCTGATGGTATGTATGTATGTGTATACATATATATATATATATATATATATATATATATATATATATATATATATATATATATATATATATATATATATATATATATATATATCAACGTGTCCCAGATAACATTTCCAGCATGGGGATCTCGCTTATTATAAAAGATTCAGATTTGGTTAAATTAGATGAATTACTCCTAAGGATTAGTGAAATTAGGACACTCTCCAATTTCCACATTTCCATGTATTTTAAGACTTATGACAAGAAAAAGAAAAATGTCAAATTTCTTTTTCTTGTAATATCTTTTTTGTTATATTAGACATATAAATTTTATTTGCACTTTCTTAAGATATTTTTTATGCAGAATTTAAATATCAATTTGGATTTTTTTTTGCACTTTCTATTTATTAGTTTCAACCCCTAAATTAAATTTTTCTTATGGAACGACAAGTCGGCTTTGAAATAATTGATCGTGTTTTTTTATCCTCTTTACAATGATATAGCATATGTACTATCTATTTTTAAAAACAACAAAGAAAATTAAAAAAATGCATTTTATTAAAGACTCTAACAATAAGTAGGCCGTGAAACATAAAAACACAATCCAATTTAATGTCACTTAAAAATTATTCGTTCCAGAATATTTTTGTGTCAAACATGGCTTTATTTATTAATACGGAAAAGTTTGATATGTTGAGTTGTTACCTCTTGTCCCATAAAAACAGTATAGAAGCTGAACGGATGTACTTGAGGCTGTATCCTGAAAGAAGGCAGCCCAGTGCTCGTACGTACAGAAATTTGGTAATTAATTTAAAAGAATATGGTTCATTTTCAAAACCTACTAGAAATCCGAAATTACGGAATGAAGATGCAGAACTAAATGTATTACAATCAGTCCTTCAACATCTGTTAGAGAAATTGAACATAACACTGGTATTTCGAAAACTACATCACAAAGAATTTTAAAACGTCACAGGTATCATCCGTATAAGTACACCATTTTGCAGGGACTTAGAGATGGAGATCAGGGGAGAAGATTACAATTTTGCCAATGGTATGTTAATCAATGTGAGAATAACGATAATTTTCCAGCTACGATTTTGTGGTCTGACGAAAGCAGATTTACAAATAATGGCCTTTTCAATCGACACAATGTTCACTTTTGGGACAGTGAAAATCCTCACGTTGTTAAGGAAAGTCGGCATCAAATGAGATTTGGTTTTAACGTCTAGTGTGGCATTTTAGGCGCTAAACTTATTGGGCCCATATTTTTTAACGAAACATTAAATAGTGAAAGGTATTTGAATTTTCTACAAACTGATTTAGAAAATAAACTTTATGATTTACCACTGATTGAGAATATTAATATCTGCTTCCAACAAGATGGTGCCCCACCCCACAATTCAATTAATAATAATTCTTAATAATCGGTTTCCAAATTCATGGATTGGTAATCGAGGGCCGATTTTATGGCCACCCAGATCTCCAGACTTAACGCCCTTGGACTTTCTCCTTTGGGGCTACGTAAAAAATCGAGTGTACGTGCAAACATTTGAGAATGCCGAAGATCTTCGTGAAGCTGTTCTTGCAGCATTTGGTAGCATTAAACGCCAAAAACTACGCAGAGCAATTACGTCGACACTACGCAGGGCACAATTATGTTTAGAACGGAATGGTCAATTGTTTGAACATCTTTTATAATTGGATAATTATCTCCAATACTATTACCTGCTTAACTCTTGTTGTTATCTATTATTTGTCGTTTTCTCATGTTTCACGGCCTACTTATTGTTAGAGTCTTTAATAAAATACATTTTTTTAAATTTTCTTTGTTGTTTTTAAAAATAGATAGTACATGTGCTATATCATTGTAAAGAGGATAAAAAAACACGATCAATTATTTCAAAGCCGACTTGTCGTTCCATAAGAAAAATTTAATTTAGGGGTTGAAACTAAAAATAGAAAGTGCAAAAAAATTCAAATTGATATTTAAATTCTGCATAAAAATATCTTAAGAAAGTGCAAATAAAATTTATATGTCTAATATAACAAAAAGATATTACAAGAAAAAGAAATTTGACATTTTCTTTTCTTGCCATAAGTCTTAAAATACATGGAAATTTGGAAATTGGAGAGTGTCCTATAATTTCACTAATCCTTAGGAGTAATTCATCTAATTTAACCAAATCTGTATCTTTTATAATAAGCGAGATCCCCATGCTGGAAATGTTATCTGGGACACATTGTATATATATATATATATATATATATATATATATATATTTTTTTTTTTCGTTAATTCGCCCTAGTCGATCGCTGATGATGATAGCGTAGCTATTGAAACGCGTTCGGTGTTTTTTAACATTTCATTTTGTGTGGTACGTGGGTGTATTTTGTTTGTTACTAAAGTAAATGGCATAGAATCATACATGGGTTTTCATGTTGACACACTGCTTTCAATATATTCTAGGTACTAAGTTGTAGTGGCAGTTGAGGCTTTATTTACATAGAATTGTCAATTAAACCTTCTGCTACGTTTTATAACTGTGTGATTTAAGCCAGCTGATTACCACTTGCATTGATTCGAATGGAGATGGAAGTAATACCACAATGTTACATTACAATTAAAAATATGTTTAATATGCCTTCTTTAATAGTGTGAATATCATACCTACCTCATTTATGAAATTATTTAACATATTTAAAGTTAGTTTTATTTTAATTAATATAACAAAAAGTTACTTTAACAATGTATAATAATAAATCACATTATAAATAATTCATGCACCAAAAGTAGGTAGATACTTATTTAAATTGTTTTCAAAATAATTAAGGTCATAAGCTATATTGTATTGTTCAATATTTAGTGTAAACTTATATATAAAGCATAAAGATTGATGTAACATACTGCTAGATTAAATCATATCCAAAGTTATTATCTAATAACTTGTTCTTTATGTACTCAATAAACATGCCTTCAACTACAACAGAAAGCTCATAATGCATTATCGAATATAATGTTTAATCTGAAATCTCGTCTGAAATATAAGTTTGAGACACACAATTGGCAAATTGTACAAACTATTATTAATCCTCTAAAATTATTCATCTACTAAATGTAGAATCTATCAAATAATCACTTGCACCATGGATAAACTGTATTTCCGATGTTATTTCATTACGTCCTTCACTTCTCTAAAATGAAAATTATAATTTAGTGGAGTAACAATATGTTCTTACAAGTTGTATAAAAAATTCTTTAAATAACAATAACAATACATGTTTACCTAAATTCTTATTTTAAAACACCTAAAAATTGAGGTGGATTTAGATTAATAGAACAAATATGTTTGAGCTCCTAATTAAGTGCTGTGACTACAACCAATATAGTGTATGAGTGCTCGATACTTCAAAACTACAGTAAGAAGTGTATCCATTTCACAAAATGTTAATTATTACCATACAGTTACAATATGTAATAAATCTTTTACATTAAAAGTCATACCAAAACAATACATTGAAGTTAGCTAAGTGAAGCTAAACTACTTCAGTGTTACCAAATTAATAATTTTTGATTTTCCTTTAACTGTTATGTAATATACAGGATTTTCCATATAAGTTCCGTTTCACGTCATTAATTTATGTAAGTAGTGCCAACGTTCTAGATTGTTTCTCTCTCTTTTTGAATCGTGTTGACGTACGAAGTAGCTATATAGATAATTTGTTGGATCTAACTAAATAAATTTATGACGTGCAACGGAACTTATAATGAAAAACACTATGTACACAGGGTGTTTCATAAATTCGATGGTAATCCTTAAGGTTGTGGACCCTTGGGCGATTTTAATAAGAAAAGTTCATCTCAACCTAGTCCTAAACCTCTTAACGGTTGAGCTACATGGTGTTAAAGTTTTAAGACAAAAATCGTTTTTTATTAAAACTTTGATAACGTTTTTTTTGCAGTTTAGCACGCGTGCTCTAAACATCAACGCCATATGTTTTTTAATTCTTTAACCAGTGGCGTCCGTACGGGATATGGACTAGACATTTTTGGAAAAAATATGGTACGGCTTCGCTTTTTCTTAAAAAAAAATTATTTAATTATAAATCCTCATTTATTTTGGGGCAAATTTGATTTATCGATTCTGGTTAAAATGGGGACATCGCCTAGCAAATTTGGCAACCTCTGTTCAAGAAACTGGCAATAAGCATATCCGTTCAATATGCGTGGTAAAAAATAAGGCCCAATTAAATACTCTCAAATAATTCCAGCCCATACATTTACAGAAAATTGATCTTGGTGGTGGGGTTCCGTGATGGCATTCGTGTTTTCTTCAGCTCATAAATAATTATTATGAAAATTTTGCAGCGTCCCTGAAAAAATTAGCTTCGTCGGTGAATAAAATTTCGGTGTCAAATTGGGGATTATCGGCAACCATTTGAAGAAACCATTGGTATAAATTTGTGCGTAATGAAAAATCCCGAGGAAAGTAGTGCCTGAACCGTTGGATATGATAAGGATATAACAAATACTGATGAAGAATCCTCCACACTAGAACACTAGTAACATTTAAAATATTTCCAATTTGTCTGGTACTTATATCAGTGTTTTGGTCAACTAAATTTAAAACAGCTTCATCGGTTTCCGGTGTTTTTGCAATACGGTGTGCCCCTTTTAGGTAGTTTTTTTCTTCAAAAGGTCCCGTTTCACATAACTTTCTATGAGTTCCTGAAATCGCTCGTGTATCCGGAAGTGTCCTATTTGGATGACGCTCTTGGTTTGGTAAAATCGCCTGGCTTCCAATGCATTGCCGTCAGAAAGCACATATAGGTAATGCATATCGGCAAAGCAGCATATGTGAAATGTTTATTTTTAAAGGATATTACGTTTTAAAGTTTTAAGTAAGTGAAAAGCAGCGTTCTTAAATAAATATCTGTCAAAACTGTTTAGCATTCATTGTTTTGCCAATGTCATCGTTTCCTTAACAATAAAGTTCTTGGCCTGCTTTAAAAAAAAAATCAAAAATGCATAGCGATATTTATTATGCATAAAGACGGTTTATATTTTTTTATACGAAAAAAGCGCATCGGATAAAAAATGTCAAAAAATCAAGTTGGCCCCAAAATAAATGAGGATTTTTTATTTTAAGAACAAGCAGTGATGTACCAAAATTTTTTTCCAAAAATATTAAGTCCATATTCCGTAAAAATATCTAGAACGTTATCAAAGTTTTAGTAAAAATAAGATTTTTTTTCTTAAAACTTGAACACCATGTAGTTCAACAGTTTGAGAGATTTAGGACAAATGTTGATATGAACTTTCCTTCTTAAAATTATCATAATTTACGAGTAAGCTTTCTAAATCTTTTTTACTGTTAACGACATTTTGTTATTAATTTTTATATGTAACATTTCTAAAATTAAGCGTTTTTTTTTTTAATTTGATTCTGCATCTAAAATGTTTGTGTTATCATAGTGAACGATGTGTCCTAAATCTTTCAAAGCAGTACTTTTAGATTTAACACGAACATCAGATTTATGTTGTGTTAATCTGTTCTTTAAAGGTTGTAAAGATGTTCCTATGTATACTTTATCACAAGAACCACACAGAATTTGGTAAATAGTATTAGTTACATTAGTTTTCGAAATTTTGATTATAATTTAGACATTAAATTTATACCTGTTATTAATTGAAAATACCGGATTTAGTTTAAATTTTTTTAAGTGATTTATATATTAAGCATTTTTTAGTGTTATAAGGAAGGAGTAATTTTATGAAATTTCCTTACGTTTCTTATTCGTAGAAAAATTATTATAGAAATTTGTTGAATTTGTTGTTTAATTATTTTCAAAATTAGTGATTTTGGATAATTATTTTCAATAAATGCTTTAATAATATTTTTGATATGTTTAGGACGAAAATTTGGATCTCAGATTTTCAAACATTTTCCAATATATCCAAATTTTCGTTCTAAACATTTAATTAATTAATTAATTTCTTTTCTTTTAATTTAAGTTAGTATCTGACAATAAGTTTTAAACGTTTGTTTAACATAGACTAATGTTTTTGCGTTTACAATGTTGCCTATTTTCGTAATGAACTTCGTATAAAAGAGGTTGCATAATCATCCTAACAGAAATGTTATTAAAATTTCATTTCTTTTAATTTCCATTGTGTGTGTGTGTGTGTGGTGTGTGTGTGTGTGTGTGTGTGTGTGCGCGTGCGTGCGCGTGCGTGATCAGGGTGTCTCAATAGTGCGTATTCGGCCGATAGCTCCTTAGCAATTACACTTAGAAGATAAGTTTAAATACGAAAGTTGTCTATTTTATAAGCTGCATAATCTAAAAATAGTTTGGTTTCTACAGGGTGTAATATAAAAGCGGTACAATATAGAACTTTTGATTTTTAAACCATATATTATTTTATTTTTCGATTCTCCTTATAATTTTACATCTTTTTATAAGAATTACTTACAAGCTAAATCTTACAGTTTTGAGATATTTGCAAAGTTAACTAAAACTGACATTTTTATGTAGTAATTCAAGTAGGCGTATCTCAGTTATTTTTAAAGATAAAAAAATAATCTTTGGTATAGAATTTATTCATACATGAGCTTACTTTAATCTATTGTAAAAATTGGATTTTAATATACATGGTGATCACAAAAATTAATTCAATAACATAAATTTGAAAATGCTATATCTTCATTTTTTTAAATGGCACACCCTATATTCTTTTAATGCCTTGTCTTCGTCTATTAGTCGGCTTGCATTTCTGTTAAATATGTTCTATACCTATCTCTAATAGTTTCGGAGATATTTACGTTTGTTCAATTTTTTTCGTTGATAACACTGAAGAAGAGTAACATTAGTCGGTCAAAGCAAGCTATGAATACATAAGAAACTAAAAACCATATTAACTGAAATACAAACTCTTAAAATTATAACAAATGTTCAATGTCACCACCATTAGCCCTCGTGTTTTTAAACGCGTCGCACGTGCTTTAAATGCTTGCTTATTATGAATGCCTAATAAACTAATAGAAAAAATGTTTATTGATCAAATTTAAATTTCAAGATTAGTACAAACACCAGAACAATTTGTTGTAAAGGATCTATCGTTAAAAATTATTATTAATTTTATTAAATACATAAATAAAAAGTTTACCTCGAGTAGGATTTGAACCTACGACCTGTACTTTGCTAGAGTACCGCGCTAATCAACTGCTCTATCGAGATTCAAGCCCCAATCGATATAAATTTTGTCTTTATGTATGTAGAACTGATGTAAATTTTAAATATAATGAGATTACAATCAAATTACTTATATTAATGGAATGTGAGCCTGCACTATCGCAAGGATTCACACATACCAAAGCAAAACTTATAATAAAAAAGATCTATCGTTAGTTTAATGTATATTTGAGGAAAGCTTTGGGCCACAAAATTACCTGTACCCAATAAGTTAATCACACATTTACAGTAACCATTTGTGTTTTCATCTACTGCTTGTAAATCAAATCAACCTTAGAAATCATATTAATCGAACGACTTCATGTTTGATACGTGGAAAGACCCTATTTTCGAATTGAATGCAACAATAATTATAATGTATTGTAATGGATATGATAATCAAAACCGAATATGGACGATATTTCTTTTGTATTATATGTCAAGGTATGGTGATAATATGCTCTCAGATTAAGCCATTCATATTTTTTTATGTAAAACCTTAATTTAACGCTGAGAAATTCTTTTTGTAATTATATTTGTTGACTTAACATGAGTGTAAATTATTGAGGTTATATAATATAGTGATATTTTATTTTAACTACAGTGGACTACAACTTACTTTATTTCTTATTGAGAATATATTTAAGGTCGTTAGACACGTGTTACTAGCAAATAAGAGTTTTAATAACCTATATTTGAATCGAACTCAAACATATAATACCATTTTTGCCACCCCATATCCAAATTATCAACCATGATATACAAGGTCACAAACGAATTTAGATTTTTTTAATTTTCAATATAAATACGTAAAATAGAAAAATTAGTATAAGAAATTCGTTTCATAGACGGTTTATTGCACTCGTCCATTAGAATACTCACCGCTGGGCCGCTTGTTTTCTAAGCTTGGACCCGTGCGATAAAAACGCATCTTATGAAACTACTGTCTTAACATACTATTTGAGTCATATGTGTTTGAAAAATCTCAATTTAGTTGTTTATGAAAGTGACATGTTTTGTTTGTAAACATAATTTTTTTTTTTAGAAAATTGAAACAAAATATATTTGTTCAAAAAGTTTTAGAATGGTTTTAAATTTTTATAAACCCACTGCGGACAAGTACTATCATAATACCTATACACGTGCGGTCCTTAAGCCCTGTAGAGCGAAATTCTACCACGCGTAAGGTCGCGGTACGATTTACCTCTACAACCTCATGTTGATCCCTAGAGATGGCTATAAACGTTAATATGTTAAACAAAAAAGTAAAATAATTTTTAATAGAAACTTTCGATTTACAAGTAAAAGTCGAATTAACTGTTTAACATAAATCAATATAATTTACGAACCTATATAAATAACACATTAAACAAGCCATGGAAATTAGTTGTTACATAATTTAACAATTTTTACAAAGGTGTAAAAAGCGTCTTCTCCTTCGAAATTAGCCTAAATTCTACAACAAAATTCAACATGATTAATCCTAAATATATTTCTAACTTACATAGAAATCGTCCCAAATTCTTAGTAGGACTATTGTTTAATGACTTAACAGATAATATTCAAACTAGTAATAAAACTAAAAGTAATCAGTCATACTCAATTAAAGAACCCTTATGTTGACATTTAAGGGAATTCGTTAATTACGTTTTTCACACCAGATTAGGATGCTACCTACCACAAACGAATTTGTAGTAATTAGAACAAATAGAGGTCACGTGGGGCTTGAATATAAATTTATGTACCTTAACCTGCATAACCTTATTGTTAGTACTAAAATATAAAACGACGTGCTTCTGTTGGCGACAATACCGCATATTAATTATGTTAATAATTCGATGACGTGCTGTACATTAGTGTATTATACACAATAATAATAACCACACTAATTCAATTGTAAAGAATTAAAATAAATGTCATAATTTAAATAGTAAACATTTAATACCTTGTATAAATAAATTATCTGCTTGCATTAAAAAAATTCTAAATGAAAACGTTCAAATTATGTTAACTAAGCTTTGTAACGTTACTGGTGTGCACGCATCAATAAAGCTCCATACAACATAAATTGAAAATTTATTCGACCACAAATGTTACGTTAGAACGTTATAAAGTACAGAAATGAAATCTGATATTAAATGTCACATTTTGAAATGAATTTTTCAATTTAAATTTTAATTTAAATTAAAACGACCACTCCGGAATTCTCATTATTCATCAATCTGTAACGTTAAAAGTTTCATTTTCTTTTGCGCTTCAAATACAATTTCCATTTTAGGCACTTAAATTTCTTTGGCTGACTAAATTAATAGAAACTGTTCTCATTAATAAAACTGTCCATTTGAGTATAGGTAAACCTGAATTGTAGCTACAAATATAATGAAATATTTAATTGCATTTTACGTAAGTGATTTGTATGAGACTTGATAACTTGGACCTGGAAATGTGAAAGTTATGTAAAATGTATCCTCAAATTGTATTTGTGAAGGCATTTAGGATGTTTTTCTTTTCTGGGATTGTCAGGTAATTTGATTATGACATCAATATTATAGGAGTCAAGTTAATATGCCCGTGTTTCATTAATTATTAGTTTACCGGTAGGAAGTTAGCCATAAAAATTCAGCAATACAATGTGCATATTTAGTGAGAAATTAACACTAACTTCTCAGCAATAAATTATAGAACACATATCGAACCTGACATAAGGAAATGTTATTATCTAACGAAAAATATACCTCCCAAAATAAATTTTTTTTAGTAAAATGTGCAAAGTCAAACATAAGGATACTAACGTTTTTTCTTTATAGAGAGGTGGTTCGATGAAGATAGCGTTAAATAATATTAAATATCATGAATGTGTACAAGTTAAAGTGTAATTTATGCCAAAAAAATGTGTTACATATTTTTTATTCCTAGTCAAGTCGGTTAAAAATACATGTTTGACATTTCACGGACTTTACTAAAACATAAAAAATACGTAACAAAATATTTTTGGTTTAAATTACACTTTAGTATGTATAAATTAATGATATTGATGACATTCAACGATATAGGTCAAAATCACCAAGATGGAAAATTCGCCAGCAAATAAATGTCTAAATTTACATTTTTTAGAACCAATAAACATGAATAAATAAATTAGGTTCAACATCATTTCGAAAATTTGGGAAAAATAAGTCATTTTGGGGAAAGTAACAATTCTTGAAAAACTCCAAGAATTTGCCGCTTGTGATTGGCAACTTTTATCTATTATGGATTTGCTATAAACATTATTATTAGAAAAAAAATGTTTCTTCAGGAGATTTATGTTGAAATATTCCGTCCGACAATGTGAGGATCATCTAAGTGAACTCATTTCTTACTGGCCGGAAAAATTTTAAGTTTGGTATTAGTGAGTATTTACTATTAAAGACGTGAACGTAGTGGCGTCATTAGAATTTTTCATCAAAACAATAATAAGTAATCTTTCGATTCGTTATTTGTGGACATCAATAGTTCATCAAACCTGGAACGAATTTATCAGTTGGGAATATTTAAGAAACACGTTTTTGAGTATTAAATATAAAAAATAACCTCAAATATTTCACACTTAGCAAGCCAGATGTCGCTTAAGACGGCATCCGTCGAAAAAAGAGGCGTATTTATTTAAAACGTGATTTCGTGAACGGTCATTTCGGGAACGTTGACTTAATGGCCCGTTCTCGAAATGATTATAACGTATCCGAGATGACTATTTCGTTAATAAATCTGATTTTTGCTTTCTCAATTCAATGTTGTGCCAAGACAGTTCTCAATAAGATATTTTTCACAGCAAAATGGAGTCTCATGAGGCTGAAAAAAACAAAAAAAGACCCAGAAAGCAACTTAAACAAGATAGTTCAGCTTATTTGCGTCAAAGCGAAGGTTTTTTGATAAAATGACACATTAACAGAAGGAGATGAAAAAAACAAAGGACAGAGCATACTATCAGAAGAAAAAAGTAGAAAAGCAACTTAAGAACATTGCTGAACTGACGGATAGAGAGAAGCGAAAGCATCGAAGAAATACAGGGAAAGAAGAAAGCATTAGTAAATATAATGATCAATACGCCGGCAAATTCAGATGAAGAATTAGACCAAACACCTTCTGTGAGAAGAAAAATCGGAATGAAAATTGTGCGGAAAGAGCCTAAGCATACCGCAAAATAAAAAAAAACTAGTTCAAATTACAAGTAAATGTGAGGCTTAATACTTCACAAAAAAATTCCAAAGAGAGGGAAGTGTTCCAAAAATGTGTTAGTGAAAGTACAAATTACTTCACATAGATAAAAAGTTTTTACCAAAGGAGGGAAACGATGAATCAATTCTGACGCTAGATGCCAAAGTTCGCGAGATTGCTTTGACATCAGAAGTTCGTCAGAAAGTCACAGATTCGAAAGAGATGTCAGTTGGGTGAGCGTATCCAGTCGAAAGAGATTTTGTGAAGAAAAACGAAAAACGTCATTAAGATACAAAAGCGCCTCCTTTCATTTACAGTTAAAGCGCTGACATCAAAATTCATCAAAGAGACTAGAATAAATTTACCTTGACTTCAGTAAACCCCAGTAGTATCAATATGGTCATTCAGAGAACATATGCATCATTCCGTGAATTTAATAAAAAAATAATAATAATATTTGTTGCTGCAATTGTGTTTGACAAAAGACAAACAGAAGTCACGCATACACATCTAGATTATATTAACACTGCAGTTCTCAGATTCAGCAATACTGTAAAATGTTGCCTTAGTTCTTAATACATTGTAATCTGAATTTCTTATTTCATAAGGCAACAAATTAAAAAACTTAACAGATAAGTTTACATGACTTTTATGCGTTTTAGTCAACCTGAAGAAACTCACATAAATCCATACAGTTCTGTGTTTAATAATTGTGCACGTCAGCTCTTACATTAAGTTCCTGTGACATTGTTTTTCCGCAGATTATACAATTTAATATATACATACATGGGATGGTCAGAATTTGAAGAGCTTTACGCACCGCGCGGCGCTGAAGAGAAAAGATACGTGGAGTGTTTGAGCAATTTCCCCCAGCAATATTGCAATAACATAAGTGAGAATGTATAAAATCATAATAAGCAAACTTTAAAGTATGACTTGAAATGTTTTGAGCAAGTCGACGTAAAAGACATATATATATATATATATATATATATATATATATATATATATTGCTACAAAGTGCTTTGCCAAGCGAGTTTGTAGGTTCTGAAAAGCTTAACTTTGAGTCTACCAAAAGTCCCAAGAAATTTCACATCAACTGGATTCACAAAATTAAACTTTTTCGTTGACATAACCTTTTCAACAGTTTTATTTTGGTTCAAAGATAACCTATTAGAAATACACCATTTTTGAGCCAGACTCATTGCTTTATTTTGAATCGGATAGTATTTCTTCAAAACAGTTGTTACTTATAAGTATTGTAGTGTCATCTGACATATTGACAAATAGTGTGGGAAATCAACTTCAAAAAAACCTTCCCGAAATGACTTTTAGCCATGGCTCCCTTTGAAAGCGATATTACAAAAAAAAATAATCAGTTCTGTGCTTGCCCTACTACTATTGTTCATACAAAAGTTTAATCAAGGTTCAAGCTGGTTTACAAATTGATAGCTGTTAAGTATTTTCGTCATCATTACAAATTTGAAATTTCCCACCTTGGTGATTTTGACCCATACTAAAACAGCAAGAAAAGATAAATAAATGAGTAGAAAATATGGGCGCTACTTAATTTACTGCATCCTTATGTTTGACCTTCCACCAACTTTAATAAAATATAAAAAATAAAGTAACAATTCTTTTTTGGTTTTGCTTAAATTACACTTTAACGTGGATAGATTAATGATATGTGAACCATCCCTCCATAGACAAACGTTTTACTACAACTCAATATCACTTATGTTTTGACTTCTCGCCGACTTTTAGTAAAACGTACATAGTTATTAACATCATAAGGCCGATATGTAGCAAATAATGGACGCGGTTGAAGTTTGTAAACCGAGGCGATAGTCCGGTGTGACTGTTTGTTTCGCGCCTGATTAAGGCGTCCGGACCTTGCGAGATTTGTCTTTTTTCTTTGATCCAGTTTACGATTTCTGGTGGGAGCGGTTTGTTGTCAAGTAGTAATTTAGATTAAAAGGTACTCAGATTTCGACCCCGTTCGTAATAACAAAAGTTAGAAGGATCGGTGTGGGAATGTTGTCAGAGATGTATTCGGAGAACACATTCCAGTCTACATGGGAAAAGTCTTTAATTACGGGGTGTTGAAGTTGCAGGGGTACTTGACAAAGCAACAATAGTAAATGATCTGAAGTAATCGTAAAAGCATTATCGATCGAAATACTGATCTAAGGATTCAGAATAGTGGATTTGATTTATTATTGTGGTACATAGGTGAAAACAAAATGTGCGTTCGGTGTTAGTTACTCCCAAAGGCAGCAGCTGCAATAAGACCCATGATTCCGTTGCCATTGCTTGCGGAGTCGCCAAATAATGGTGTGTGGTGGGCATTGAAGTGGGTGATATACATTTTGTGTGCTATTTTGTACGTAGGAGTAGTAGTTGTTAGTTTTGTGTATGTAATTGAACGGTTGTATACATTGTGTTCTTAAAGTAAATCTTTAAGTAATATAGTTTAGGGATTGAGATTTGAAATAACGGCAACCTTCGTACTGCGCACGCAAAGAAACAATCACCGTTGGAAATAGGAGCGGGATGTAACGTCAGTGATTCGATTGATTATATTACACTGGTCTGAAAAAATCTTGAACAGGGCGTGTATTAGACTGTAGAAAGTGTTTGATGATGAGTGGATCTGTGTGGGGGTATGTGGGTATGTGTGCGTGCGTGCGTGTGGTGTGCGTATGCACGCGTGTATCTACAAAGAACTGGGAGGTTCCCGCCTTTCTGGCTTTGAAAGGAATAGATAAGACGAGCACCGTCGCAGTGGTTACTTTTGCTGAGCCAAATACTTACAGGGGGTTGTATTGTAACTTTCACCACAGTTCAAGCAGGTGAAGGTGGTACAATGCTTCGGAAAGTTGGCACGAATAATGTCTTCCGAACAAGAGGGTTGTATTGTGATCAGACGGACTAGGGATGTATTGCAGTTGGTAGCCTTCGAGACGGTTCGTATTGCTTTGTTGGCCGAAACCAGAGCAATTGAACCTAAGATTTCATTGGCGCGGATATCCTTGTCCAAGTGACGGATCACGCAAGAAAAGGAGTGTTCTCTGGGTGTAGTGGACTAAGGACGGGGACCGTGTAGCTGGATAAGTCTAACTGTGAGACCACCAAAATGTTGCCATAACCCAATGCCACTAAGAGACAGGTGTGACTGTGGTCGAACGTGAGGTGACGAAAGGTTTAGAGATTTTAGAGAGCTGAATAGATTTTTGGGGGTTATTGAATTTCAGAATATCTTGAAAGAGGGCTTAGTGTTAGGACGGCTGGGGTGGCAGTGTAAAAAGCAAAGGTGGTCGTATGGCTGTTAGCCTTGTGTAGTGGGATTGTTGAAGTATCTGAAGGTATAGTTATGAAGATTGAAGTAGTGGAGTTTACGCAAGTACGTTGTGGCGATGCGGCGGCAATTGTGGAATATGTGGATGGTGTAGGTGTGGATGGTCGATCGTCGGAATGGTCGTGAGTTGAGGAAACAGTCTTGATGGTAGCGCGGTGGCACCTATGCTTACCCATCACAGTTGGCGTTACTTATTATCGGGAGGAAATGTAGAAAATTAATGTAGCGAATAGATATGTTTTCGCCAAGGTGCAGATAAAAAACAGTGCTAAAATGAAACAAAAAAAAAAGTTGAGAATTCTCTTCTAGCATTGCCAGATCGAATAAAATTGCAGTGCAAATACAAACCAATAATATTCAACTTTGATTTGACCATGTTTCCGATGAGATACAAAGTTCGTATAATCGGTGACCCATATTATTTTTTGATCCTCTTTCAGAATCTGAAGTCAGATTATCAATATCCATAACACAAAAAAAGCTGCATACGCACATACATACACAAACAGATTTACCGAACTTTTGTTCGGTGATAAATGAGATTAGTTCTTTATTAAACTGCTGATTTAGTCCTCGTGTTGGTCCAGGCAGCGATCTTCCCTCTGCACTGTTGGTCCTCTGGATACATCGGCTGCTTCTGGTTCTCCTTCGCTTTTGATCGGTCTACCTTCCGGTTTGGATTGGCTGTATGCGATGTAGTGAGAGTCCAACTTTGAAAAGGGGGAAGTTTTCCGACGAGCCCCAGTCGCTATACGAATGTTTTAGAGTTCTTGATATTTTATACAGTAACAATCCCGGGCTGCTTCACCACGTTTTTTTTCCGGTGTATTAACCCCCTCTCCCTTATAAGTAATTATAACTAAAAAAAATTAATAAGCCCAAAAAATTTACCTCCGAGACAAGAAAAAAAAGATAACGCAGAAACCTTAACAGGCGTACGAACAACTCCCGAAGTTTCGTTGCAATCGGATAAATGGTTTAGGACTGTAGAAAGGACAAACAAACAAACATATTGATATACATAACTTTAATTTTTGAAGTAAAAACTTTCTCGGTCCGTCTGGCCCAAATGACAACCGACAACTTAAAATCTTGAAACTTACTACTTGCCCATTAAGACAAGTAGTGTTTGGCCTTTTTCTCAAGAGAATTCACACGTAAATGAAAAATTTTCAATATAGCGGACCAAGTATCAAGCCACAATGTAATAGTGTTTACAAAGAATACCAGACGCATACGTGTACGAAGTTTGACAAAAATCGGTTCACGTATGTATAAGTGATTAACATTTTACGTTCCATCATAGTACTTCACAAATTTATTATTATTTATTAATTGGGCGAGGGGGGTCTGGCGGTAGAGAAGCTAGAAAAGCGTCTAGCATACTTTCCAGGTACAAACCATTTATGGCAAAAAATTCATATCTATGACTGTTTAAAAACAATTCAATGTGTTTATTTTCTCAAAGGAATTGGTATATAAATTCAAATATTCAATATGGCGGACAGTCTCCAGACAAAATGTGATAGTAAGTTACTGGGAACTACTAGGGATATGCGTAAAAACAAAGTAAGTTTCCTATCGATCATTGCATGTAGAGGGCTATCAACGTTTTAAGTATTATGACTACTTTTCGTGTTATGGGAGAACAGAATCAAAGTATAATGTATAAATAGCAAAATGTTTGGCCTTACAGGACAATTTTCACAGAGTGAATTTTCTGTTAAATTAAATTAAAAAAATACGCTACGAATTCTGTCAACTTAAAAAAAGCTGATACAAAGTCAAAACTTACTCCTCAGAATGAAACCAAAGAATAAAAATGCTTCCAATAGGAATACGCCAACCTATTCCAGGTTTGATTTCCGGTTAGATGGTCCAAACCGTCCACAGTTTTGGATAAGTGATACATGCCGCTTAATGTAGAACGAAGAAAAAATTAAAAATATTCATAAGGACAATTAGAAAAATCCTGTCAACTTTAAACTAAATTATTTAAAACCACGCAAAAGCACCCGGAATGTACCTTATTAATTTTCAAAGTACAGTGTGTCCCATTTTCGATGATATTTCGGGGTACCTCACTTACGAGTAAAAGATACAGAGTTGTGGTTTTCACAATACCATGCTACTTTTTTGTGAGAAGAACGCTGGTATAAACAAAACTTTCATAGCCCACTACATTTCTGAGATACAGGGAAGATTCAAATATTGCATTTTGGGACCCCCCTTGTATCTCCGTTCTCGTGTAATGTATGGCAAAGGTAAAAATTGCTTCTTATACAGTTTTTTACGTAGCATCCAGTGGCGTAGTCGTATTTTTGCTGTAAGCTGTCAATTTTTAGCTATAAATAAAACGTATGGTTTTTTAACGGAACACCCTATATATTTTTGTTGTGTTTGATTGGAAATTTTGCAGCTTTACAAAAATATATAATATATGATGTGTATTTTAAATACTAAACCTAAAATCTATGATTTCACAAAATCTGCGTAATAACATAGTGTGTATTATATAGAATCAGAATTACTAGGTCGTGAGTTAATTATATTAGGATATTACAAACATAGAAATTTTAAAAAACCTAAACCAATTTTAAGGCAGAATAAAACTGAAAAACTTAACATAATATTAACTCGATAGTAATCCCTTAATAGATTTTCACCTTAAAAGAACTGCTCAAAATGGTTGCCATTTTCCCAAACGCAATGTTGACATACAGTGGTTATTTTTCTTAAAGCATTTAAAATAATTATGGAACGTCTTTGCAAGTTTTGAATTGCCGCACTGACGGCATTAAGTAGTTCATCTATTGTCCAATGACGGGTATATAAACCTTATTCTGCAAGTAGCACTCCCTTAATAGATTTTCACCTTAAAAGAACTGCTCAAAATGGTTGCCATTTTCCCAAACGCAATGTTGACATACAGGTTATGTGGTATTTGAAAGCATTTAAAATAATTATGGAACGTCTGTACATAGTTTGAATTGCCGCACTGACACATTCAAGTAGTTCATCTATTGTCCAATGACGTATATAAACCTTATTCTGCAAGTGCCCAATAAAAAAGTCTAGCATGGATAGTCAGGTGACCGTGGAGGCCATCTAACTGGTCCATGAGTACCGATCCACTTTTGCGGGAAATAACTGTCTAAAAAAGGTCGAACAATTACAGTATTATGTGCGGGCGCGCCATACTGTTGGAAATGTATCCTGTTAAGATGAGCTAAAGGAAGATTGTCTAGTAACATAGGTATAACATCTTGCAAAATTTCAAGATATCTGTTCCTTGTAAGACTGCCTTCATAAATTCGGTATTCTATTTGTTGCCCCAAAATAAAGCAAGCTACGCTAAATCCAAATCGACCCTGTTGCTCTCTTTCGAATAGGACATGATGATTTTCTTGGGACCAATGCCTAGTATTATGTCTGTTGAAAATACCTGCACTCGAAAAGTAAGCCTCATCGGACCATATTATAAATCTAGTAAAGTTATTACCAATACGAATTTGTTCCAAATACCAGTTGCAATACAGTAAACGACGTTCTGCATCCCCAGGATGCAAATGGTGAACAATTTTAATCATGTATGGCTTAAATTTATATTTGGTCAATATTCCTTGAACCCGAGTCTTGGGAACAGCAATCTCGTGCTGTAGAACTCTGCATGATTGTGAAGGCGTTGCCTCTATACATGCTAAAACGTTGACTTCATCCGTATTGCGATTTTCCTTATTATACTTTTTTGGGCGGGGTTAGATAATTGATCCAAGTGCTACCAAATTTTTTTTATTCGAGAAAACATTAAAAGACAAGGTTGCCTTCTTTCTGGATATCTATAAATCCAAATGATATTTAAATAAAAAATAAATCCGCATACGTCAAAAGATAAATAAGTATTCAAACAAACCTGTTGAAATACAGTTGAGAAGCCTCACAGGAGTTTTCATTGCTCTCTATAAAACATGTATAATTTTCATTTTCAGCCATTGTAACGAATACAATATTATGCAGAGATAATAAATTTTACAACTGACAGGTCTTGACAAGCGCTTAGCAAATGATCATTTAATTGTTCCAATAATCACCGCCTACTAATTCTAATGCTATATAATACACACTATGTTATTACCCAGGTTTTGTGAAATCATAGATTATAGGTTTCTTATTTAAAATACACATCATGTATTATATATTTTTGTAAAGCTTACAAAATTTCCAATCAAACGCAAGAAAAATATACAGGGTGTTCCGTTAAAAAAACCATAAGTTTTATTTATAGCTAAAAATTGACAGCTTACAGCAAAAATGCAAAAAATGCAATATTTTCAATTTCGCCCTGTATCTCAGAAATATAGCGGGCTATGAAAGTTTTGTTTATACCAGCGTTCTTCTCACAAAAAAGTAGCATGGTATTGTGAAAACCACAACTCTGTATCTTTACTCGTAAGTGAGATACCCCGAAATATCATCGAAAATGGGACACACTGTACATACCCCTCAAATGTGTATGTCCCGTCCGAAATACTTTAATAGTATATTACGTAATAAGTGTTGTAAAAGGCATATTACGCACGAATGGAAAAATTATGCACGCAGCCGCGTAGCGGCGAGTGCATAATTCCATGAGTCGTGATTCTTACAACACGTATTACGTACTATACTTACCTACGACCATAGACACTGTGCCAAAAAGTCTGGACTACTTTTAATATTTTCATTTTATCAGGTATTCATTTTTATCAGGTATTGTAGATGATGCTTAAACACGTCGATTTTTTATTTTAGTCGTTGTTTTTTGTTGTTCGTTTCATGTATACATAGAGATCTAAAAACTAGTAATCTTCATTTCTTTAAATGAGATACTCTGTATATTATTGCATCTTTAGATTTTTGATCAATTTTATTTCAAACAATTTTACAAAATTATGTCTCACAACTTTGATGATCATACACGATATAATTCGTTCTATTTACTACTACGTTGGTTTAATTAACATTAGAAACATTATAATAATTATTTATGGTTACTGTACAATTATCACGTATATTAGAAGTATCTCGATTTGTCGATTCATGTGACATTGTAATATTTTCATTTGTTAATATAGTCAAACTGTGCGTTTTGTTTACGAAAACTGTGCGATTTGTTTACCGTGCGTAATGACGAATTTACTGAGGCTGTGTGTCGTGTGTTTTCGTCTATTTTCTACAGTGGTCGTAGGTAAACTTATTTATCTCATCACTTACGGCAAACATTTCACGTAAATAATAACTAATATAATTACACAACACGTAAAGGAACATTTAAACATGGAGAAAAAGATGTTAATGCATGTGCGAAGTTAACCATTCGCAAATGTTCATCCACGAAGGACCCTTTACATCATATATGATTATCTACTCTATTTTGAGCTGGTATGTAGATAATTAAGTATTCAGAATACCTAATCAAGTTTTTCGTCAACTTGAAAGGTAATGTTTTAAAGGCTATATAAAAGAATAGATAAAAACTTTGGCAACGTAATCCATTGTATAAAATTGTACTTTAATCGCTAACGAAAAATAAATGTTAATTGTATTTCAAAATCATGGTAATAACCGCTGCCAAATTATCTGCCATAATGCTTTCTCATATATGTAAATAAATAACTTCAAAGCCCACAATATCTGAATTTGAGTTACATCGGTTTTTAAATACGATAATTCCCGATTTTTGATCCCCCATTTTGAATTTTTTAATTTCGACAAATTATTTATTCTTAGCGATCTTAAAAACCCCCAATACCCGATTTTCAAAAAAATTTTGCACCCTAAAAATGGTGCGCCACTGGCAGTTTATAAAATTTTGTATTTAGATGTTTTACAAATTAACAAAGTTGCAAAATTGATTATTAGCCCACAATACCTGAATTTTAGTCATATTGGATTTTAAACACGATAATTGGTCTAGAAGACTTTTTTGAACAAAATTCTCTTTTTCGCCCACTTTACGTCTTAAAATCTATTAAACAAAACTTTCTGGAGACTTTTACGATGTAATTCAGCTCGACTTCACGGAATTACATTAGTTTAAGCGGTGCTATTCTCCGCAAAAGAACTTTTAGTTACGAAAGTTATTCAGATAACATTTTTAGTTAAAAGCAACGAAATTCGTTAAACTTACTAGTGCATCTTGCTTTGCTGTCATTACTACAATACTAACAACCTAAAAAGCTGTATTAATAAGAATCATTATTAATCTGTAAACGGCTGTAAATAGTACCACAATGAAAATGTAAACCTCTAGGATTTAAACTACAAATACTTATCTTTTGGGTTTATAGTGTATTTGGAAATAAATGATACAAAATGTATACGTTTTAATAACAACTACAGTTATGGTCATCAGTGGTAATGACAGATTTAAAAATTAATTAAAGTGTTAAACGAATTTATAGAATACGGAATCGCAATGAATAAGCTTGCTATAGAAATAGCCGCTGTATTTGAAAGTCTAATATTGAATATTATTTAATCGTAGTTACTAGAAATAGTTAATCTTGAATAGATTAGATATTACTAAACCGCCTTGAACATACCGTTCCAGAACACACTCGAAAGCTAACAATGAAAAATGCCACAATCAAAAAACAATTTGAACTATATTTAATCACATTATAATGTCGGTGCAAAGTTGTGAAATTTTTTTTGTTTAAAAATAGTAAACGCATTCACAAACTAAAACAATTAAAGATCTAGTCAAATCAAAACAAATTCAACAACTGATTCATTATCCTCCGTTACTACTCTAAACACTAATTGTTACGATACATTGAAAACGGAATGCATACAATATAGTTTTAATTTTTCAATATACATGTTAAATCATTGCAATAGTTTGATGACTAAATATATTTAATTTGTAAAGAATTTATGTGGAGATCTAGAAAAAACAGCAATACACCAAGACATATCAAAAGATAAATTTAAAACGTACCATTCTGCCTTTTTTTTAATGCGAGATGTCAAAACCTATCCAATTGGAGATGATTTTGTTTGTTATTTGAGATCATTTTAGTTTAAGTATGAACGTATAAATGTATAAATGTTTTTCGTGTGTTTATTATTTATTTCACTATATTTTTGCATTAATAAATAGTCCTCCGTTTCGATAGGTTACACCGGGTTATTCTTAATGTGCACAAGAGTTGATGTAATTTTAAATGACTTAAGAATGTCATAAAATTACGATCAGAGTACCTAGGCGAATTACAAATGCATAAGGCGGCAATTAAATTATTTCGTTCATAATTTTATTGTTTTTTGGTAATGGATTGCGTTATAACAGTCAACCATTAATTTAATAGCAAAATGAATAAATCCCCCCTTCTCGTTTAATAACTATTGGAATTTTAATAAGAACATTGGTACATAACATCATTGACAATATCCACATTTCGTGCATAATTTATTTTTAATTTTTTAATGGAATACGTTAAAGTAGTCAACCAAGAATTAGGCGGAAATTACAAATATGCAACCTCTCCCCGTTTTAGAATTTTATTTTTATAATTCCATAAACCAATAAGCATAAGGTCAGCAGAAACCTTCATTGTACAGTTTTCATTCTTTCTTAATGGTATACGTTAATGCAATGTAAAATTATCGAAAATAGTCCTGCGTTTCGATAGGTTACACCGGGTTATTCTTAATGTGCACAAGAGTTGATGTAATTTTAAATGATTTAAGAATGTCATAAAATTACGATCAGAGTACCTAGGCGAATTACAAAAATCACATTTGTAAAACACCATGTTTACATCACTTTTATCCGTACTTAATAAAGTATTTATCCTGAATACTTCATAGTTATTAATTGGGTAGATAACGTTTTCAGGCCACTGGTGTGTCGTGTATTTTCGTAAATTTTGGCCATTGAAACTTGCCTCTCTTTTTATGATATCGGTACTTTTATCCGCCTATTTGGCCCAGAGATATTATTTTAATAGGTTTGAATCGGCTATACTCAAAATCAGTGCGGTCTACTTTTATTGAAAAAACAACCTCTCAGCATTCCCATATACATACGTATTAGGGTGGCGTGAAAAAACTTGTTTTCAGAAAATTAAAACGTAATAGTCTAAAAAAAGTTGCCTTTTGCAATGCTGAAACCACCACATAAATTTCAATAAAATCAAAAAATGTCTTTAGGTGCCCCAAAGCCCTTCAAAAATTAAACTTTTATTAAAAATCTGAACTTTTGTCATAATCTTAAACAGTAATATTACTGTTTAAGATTATGACAAAAGTTCAGATTACTATTTCAGAATACTATTTAGTATTTTAGTGGAATAGTGACTCTTATGCTTTGCAACACGTATATAATTCACATAAAAAAAATTATTTTGGTAAAATAAAAAAGCATGAAAAATTATAATTTTTACGGAAATTAGAAAACTTTACACTTTGTACTGATCAGAGGTAATTGCTTTAAGTTTATAAAAAAAACTGGGATATGAATATTAATAAATCATTATTTATGTTTTAGTTACTATTAAGCCTAAGAAACATATAATAAGAGTAAAACTATGTGTTTAGAATAAACAGTAATTATTGTGTGGGGTATATGTTTTTTGGCTAACCGTAAGTTGGTACACCTGACGCCTGGCTTTGTTTTGTTGTGAGACTTTCAGTGTTGTTGTCATCACATCATAAAGTAGCCTTTCTAGGTTATGTTTGTCTGTGTTGTTAAACCAAGGAGTTAATTTGAAGTTGTTTTAAATTATTAAGTTAGTGTAGTGCTGTTTATAAAGAGGTAATGCAATGTTATTTGTTTGAAAGAAATGAAATGAGGCAAGCTATTAGTACGTAAAGAACCAACAGTTGGTGACATTTCTGAAAGATTATATGTTAAATTAGAAAAAAATATGGGGAAAAGCTTCGCTTCCAATCATTTCTCATAAGAGAGTGCACACGCGCACACACGAGCACACATGCGTACACGCGCACGCAACAAACGCACGCACGACGCGCAGCGCACAGCACGCACGCACAACCCACAAATATGCACTAAACAAAGCAAAACGCAACACAAGCACCGCAACAAGCGACAAGACAGCAGCACGCACGCATACATACACACATGATGACGCGCTACGCGCACAACACACAGAGCGCACTTCTCAATTGGCGGGATCATTGAGATCAACATGGTGACAAACAAAGCAGTATAACACACAACCAACACCAGCAGAGACATGAACCCTAATGGTGCCGTAAAGAGACTGGTCAAGAGTAACTAACCTTGAACGGACGTCACGTGATAACCTGCGCAGAAGCGCAATCGTTCTTACTTTAAAACGACTCGTATATTAAAAATTTAGAAACATGAATAGTTATAGACTTCTAATTAATGGCTTATAATTTGAGAGAGACAGTTTTGGAGAATTTTTGAAGCTTTTAACCTCCGACGAAAAAATATGGGTGTTATGAGTTTAATGTGTATCTGCGTATCTGCCTGTGGCATCGTAGCTCGCAAACGGAGAAACCGACTTTATTTAGTTTTTTTGGTTGAAAGGTGAGTTGATAAAGAGTGTTCTTGGCTGTGGTTCAAGAAAATATGTTCAAACTTGAAATATTAGTTTAAAATGGCGCTTTTGAAATGTGTTATTTTTAGATGGGACAGTCAAAAGACTTACCAAAGAGAAAGGGCTGCTATTGCAGCTTTATTACAATATAAAATACAGCAAAAGGGACATTGCTTCAAGGTGAAGTATCAGACCGCAGTGCGCGAATCTATCAGAAATTAAATGCAAACCAGTCTACCAAGGGTAATTGAAAATGAAGGTGTGGCAGAAAATGTCTTGGAAATATCGTACTAAAATGTCGAAGGAAAAGTGCTAACACCATAAAACAGCAATTGGAAGAAGCTGGGTACACTGTCAATTTCTACAGTGAGGCGCAGTCTGTACGACATGGGTTTCAAACATGGCAGGCCAATTAAGAAGCAAAGATTGACACCAGCCATGGTTAAAACGAGGTTGATACGGGCAAATGCCCATGAAAACTTAACCATTGATGTTTGGCGCTTAATAGGTTAATTTATATCTGTTAACTTTCCTTTTATTTGTTTGTTCCTGTTACAGACGTGCTTCGTAGATGGGTCGATCTTCTACCCGCATCAAGTTAGCAATAGATTTCAGAAATAGATACTTTTCAGTAAATTGTGGAACAAAATTAACCTTTTGGTGGAATTGCGTATACGCGCTTGACCCTATCGCATATAAAAATATTAATGAAAGTGAAAAATAAGGATAATTTTGGTGGTGTTGGTTTTCATAATAATTTTGAACCGTACACAACGTTTTGTAATTTTAAGAATCTGAGCACTTCATGCACCTCGCAGTAGTGAGTGGGTTATTGCACATGTTGTACAATGTGTCCCATTTTCGATGATATTTCGGGTATCTCACGAGTAAAGACACAGAGTTTCGGTTTCACAATACCGTTCTTGTTTTTGAGAAGAACGTTGGTGTAAACAAAACTTTCATAGCCGCTACATTTCTGAGATACAGGTCGAAATGAAAATATCGCATTTGACCCCACCGTTATCTCCGTTATACTTTAATGTATGGCAAAGGTAAACATTAGTTCTTATACAGTTTTTACGTAGAATCCAGTGGCCTAGTCGTATTTTTGCTGTAAGCTGTCAATTTTAGTTATAAATAAAACGTATGATTTTTAACGGAACACCCTGTATATTGTTCTTGCGTTTGATTGGAAATTTTATAAGCTTTACAAAAATATATAATACATGATGTGTATTTTAAATAATAAACCTCAGTTGTAAAATTTATATTATCTGCGTAATATTGTACTCGTTACAATGGCTGAAAATGAAAATTATGAACATTTTGAAAAATATGACATGTTAGTCTGTTTTATAGAGGGCATGAAAACTCATCTGAGGCTTCCCAACTGTATTTCAACAGGTTTGTCTGAATACTTATCTATCTTTTGACGTATGTGGATTTATTTTTATTTAAATATCATTTGATTTATAGATATTCAGAAAGAAGGCAACCTTGTCTTTTAATGTTTTCTCGAATAAAAAATTTGGTAGAACATGGATCATTTATCAACGGCCATTTACATCCTGGGATGCAGAACGTCATTTACTGTTTTGCAATTGGTATTTGGAACAAATTCGTATTGGTAATAACTTTACTAGATTTATAATATGGTCCGACGAGGCTTACTTTTCGAGTGCAGGTATTTTCAACAGACACAATACTAGGCATTGGTCCCAAGAAAATCATCATGTCCTATTCGAAAGAGACAACAGGGTCGATTTGGATTTAGCGTAGCTTGTTTTATTTTCAACAAATAGAATACAGAATTTATGAAGGCAGTCTTACAGGAACAGATATCTTGAAATTTTGCAAGATGTTATACCTATGTTACTAGACAATGTTCCTTTAGCTCATCTTAACAGGATACATTTCAACAGTATGGCGCGCCCTCACATAATGCTGTAATCGTTCGACCTTTTAGACAATTATTTCTCGCAAAAGTGGATCGGTACTCATGGACCAATTAGATGGCCTCCACGGTCACCTGACCTATCCATGCTAGACTTTTTCTTACGGTGCTACTTGCAGAATAACGTTTATAGACCCGCCATTGGACAATAGATGAACCACTTAATGCCATCAGTGCGGCAATTCAAAACTTGCAAAACGTTCCATAATTATTTTAAATGCTTTAAAAAGAATAACCACTGTATGTCAACATTGCGTTAGGAACATGGCAACCATTTTGAGCAGTTCTTTCAAGGTGAAAATCTATTAAGGATTACTATCGAGTTAATATTATGATAAGTTTTTCAGTTTTATTCTGCCTTAAAATTGGTTTCGCTTTTTAAAATGTCTATGTTTGAAATATCCTAATATAATTAACTCACGACCTAGTAATTCTAATGCTATACAGGGTGCATTTTAAAATCACCGACAAACGAAAACTGGAGATTCTATGATTCAAAATAAGACAAAATGATCATAACCGCTTTTCCCAAAATGCTTCCTAACCGAGATACAGGTTGATTAAAAATAATTTTTTAAGATTTGTTTACGATTCCTCAAAAACTACAAAAGATATTACACTAAATGTCTAATTAAGTACAATTAATCAGGTGAGTTTGAGTCAACTGGCTCCATCCAGTGGCGTAGAATATTTTAAGTTAATCAGTTTAAGTAAAAAAAATGCACGCCCCTGGTTTTTGAAGAAATATTTTTGATACATTCAACATTTAATTCTGCAAATAAAATCATACTTAGTATTTTTCGATTCGGCACCGTTTTTGAAATATTTTGCATTAACATAAACGACCACATTATTCAATAAAATCAAAATTTGTTTTATTTTACAAAAAATAACGCAGTTAACTATTAGGTACATTATTAAAGAGATATTGAAGGAATCAAAACCAAAATAATAATTATTTTTATACATATAGTTCAAAATGTGCTCCTTCCTTTTGAATGCAAGCTTGTATTCTTCTTAGCGAATGAAACCTAATACGCTGAAAAATTTGTGCATAGCCCTAATCTCATCGCATGCCATCTATATGCGATTCCAAAGTTGCTCTCGATTATCAATTTGAACAGAATAGACACGAGTTTTCAGATACCCCACACAAAAAATCCAATGGGTTTAAATCTGTCATGTTCATTCTAACATCTGAGGGTACGTCGTCAAACAATTCTGGCAAATCTTCTCTCAAAAAATTTAAATAGAATTCGCCAGTAAGTCTTTGAGGAAAACGGATAGGTCCGATTAGGTGATCGTCTAGTATACCTATCCAAATATTTTCGCTAAATCTATGTTGGTAAGCTGTAACTACAGTTGGATGCTGATTTTCATCTAACCATTTGTGGGAATTATGTAAGTTTATTATTCCATTTCGGGAAAAAATACACTCATCAGTGGTCAATAAGTTTCTAACAAATTGTACATCTTCAGCATTTTTATTTAAAAACGAGGATGGTCAGCAGGCAATAATGCATGCACTTTTGTAGGTGAAAAGGGATGTAAATTTTGTTCTCGTAAAACTTTCCAAGACTTGCTATCGAACACCAAATTCTAAACCTAACTCACGCGTACTTATTGATGAATTTTCATAAACTCTATCTAAAATTTGTTCCTCAATTTCAACTGGTACACGAGCATTTGTCCGGAATTTTCTTTCCTTTTAAACTTCCAAACTCTAACAAGTTACGATGAACGGTTCTAAACGTAGTATGATGTGGATGTCTATCTATTTGAAATCTTTGTTCATAAAGTCGAGTAACTCCGTAGCATTCCAATTAGTATTACCATAACATAAATGCATATCGACCAGTTCTCGTTTGGAATAATCATTTTTTCACAGTAATTAGACACAAACAATGAATTACAAAACACGTGTAAATGCAACTATTTCAGCAAACATGAGATACGTAACTGTCAAATGCAAAGCAATCTCTGATTTATTTAATTTGGTTATTACTTAATAATGTAGTCGTTCATGTTAATGCAATATATTTCAAAAGTACGATTTTATTTGCAGAATTAAATATTGAATTTAACAAAAAAATATTTCTTCAAAAAAAAAGCAGGGACGTGCGTTTTTTTTTACTTATAATGATTAAACTTAACATATTCTACGTCACTGGATGGTGCCAGTTGACTCAAACTCACCTGATTAATTGTACTCAATTAGACATTTAGGTGTACCAAATCTCAGTCTAATATCTTTTGTAGTTTTTGAGGAGTCTTAAAAAATCTTTAAAAAATACACACTATGTTATTACGCAGATTTTGTGAAATCATAGATTTTAGGTTTATTATTTAAAATACACATCATGTATTATATATTTTTTGTAAAGCTAAAAAAAATTAACCAATCAAACGCAAGAAAAATATACAGGGTGTCCCGTTAAAAAACCATAAGTTTTACTTACAGCTAAAAATTGACAGCTTACAGCAAAAATACGACTACGCCACTGGATTCTACGTAAAAAAACTGTATAAGAACCAATGTTTACCTTTCCCATACATTAAAGGATAACGCAGATACAAGGGGGTCCCAAAATGCAATATTTTCAATTTCGCCCTGTATCTCAGAAATGTAGCAGGCCATGAAAGTTTTGTTTATACCAGCGTTCTTTTCACAAAAAAGTAGCACGGTATTGTGAAAACCGCAACCCTGTATCTTTACCCGTAAGTGAGATATCCCGAAATATCATCGAAAATGGGACATACTGTACATCAAATATTTTTATTTTTCTAATTTTTTATATTAAAGCAATAAGAGCGAATAAAAATGTACATACCTCAAGTTTTGAAAATACCTGAGTTTTAAGGTAACGCGCACTTAATGCACCATAACCATACCCGTTGAAATGGTTGTTGAATCCTATTGTACATCAAACATTTTTATTATTTTAATTTTTGAGGTTCAAAGGGATCACTAGCAATAAGATACTCGCTAACAAAAATGTACATACCTCCCGTTACGCAATTTTTAAGAAAACGCGCTCTTTATCCACCATCACCGTATTGAAAGAGGTGTTGAATCCTGTTGTACATATCAAATATTTTCATTTCTTTAATTTTTTATGTTAAAATGGCTCACTAGCAGTCGTATAAGATCGAATAAAAATTTACGTACATCTTGTTTGAAATTACGCCAGTTTTAAGAATATGCGACCGTATTACGCTATATTTGAAGAAATGTTCTACGCTGTAGTACACCAAATGTATGGCGTGCAAATGCATAAATTCGGTTTCCACAGCAATACGCAACTCTCGTGTTGAGTGGTATAAACCAATCTAATATGGGTAGATCACACTAATGTTTCTTGTGGTTCTCGATGAAATGTTATGCGCTTATTATCTTCCAACCAAAACCTCGAATTTGGAGTCTTTTGAGCTATAGAAAAATTACATAATCGGTTTTCTAAGTTATGGGTTTTTGAACGAGGTATACAAACCATCGAGGTTTCCTTAAATTCGTTTTACATCTAGGAAATGTTTTTTTTTCTTTTTGAGCGCGTTTTCTTAAAAATTAAGTATTTGAAAACGGGATGTACATGGTTCAACATCCTTTCAATGCTGCAGGTATATTAAGGGAGAGTTTTCTTAAAAATTAGATAATTTCAAAACGGGAGGTATAGGCTTTTTACGATACGTTTAAAATGACGTCATACAACAAGCTGATTCACTGTTGCCATGTAATATATTTTTCATTCGTTTACAAATGAGTCAGTTTTTTCGTTTTCTGAAAATTACGAATTTTGGACACCGTTCTTTCACGCACCGATTCATATATAGAAAGCAGTATATTTATAATTTTATAATAGGATAATCCAAGGACAAAATTATTCCTCATAAGTCTTGTAGTTCCAGAATATACCTTGATTGGGTTCATGAATATAAATTTAAAAACGTTTATTAACAAGATATAAGAATAAATTATAACATATATCCAGATAGGCAGACTGTTGCCAACACTTAAGAACTAAATTTTCCTGATTGCACGGGGCTCTATATACAGGCTTTTGCATAGAAAACTAGAACCGTTATGTTGGTTGCACTTTTTCACCAAGTATGACGTCATTTTAAACTTATGGTAAAAAGATTATATTATGTACAATTTTGTTGGCGGGTATATTAATCCTAGTGAACCCTTTAAGCATAAAAAATTAAAAAAGTAAAAATATGTGATAGGGTTCAACATCCTCAATACGGTGCTGGTGCATTAAGAAAGCGTTTTCTTAAAAATCGGGTAATTTCAAAACGGAAAGTATGTACATTTTTATTGGCTCTTATACGATTGTAACGTAAAAAAGTAAAGAAATAAATATATTTGATGTACAGGGTGGCCAACTAAGAATGCGAGGTACTGTATCTGGGAAACTATTCGTCGTAGAGGCTTACGCAAAAAAAAGTTATTACTAAAACGGTCAATACAAAAACCTGGAAAATATTTTCAAGTTTCTGAAATGGCCGCTAAGGGGCGTAACTGCAATCTTGAATCTAAAAAAGTGATGTTTCTGTGAATTCTGCTATATTAACCTAATAAAAAAATAACTGATCTTTGAAGTCGAGGATAATCTGGAACTTTTTGACGTATGTCTAAAAATAAAGTGGTGAGGGGGTATTCAAAGGTTTCCTTAAATAACCCCCTGTATCTTCGAAACGGCTAAGCCGATTTTCACAAACTTGGGCGCATTGAAATGAGCTATTCTTGGGCTACAAATGTTATAATATTTGAAGTTTTGTTAGTTTCACATGTCGTCGCTAGAGGGCTTTGTTAGACATTCCGACAGAAACGGTTAATTTTGCAAAAAATTAAATGCATTGGTATGACTTTTTTTTCATGAACAAGTAGCTAAATGATGCCTAAACAAGCTCGCGAAAACCGCATCTCGATATATTGTTCTTAACCTAAAATATCTACCAAAGAAAACTTTATACGAAAATCCCTTAAATTTTTATTTTTTTTTAACTATATTTTTCTGGGATTGTTTCTATTATGTAAGTTGTGGCCCTAAAAAGGACCGATTTAAAGGAGGAAGGTTTTTAATGCCCCCGTAAATGCTCGAAATGCTGACCACCACGCTCTATGCATTGCTGAAGCCTCTCATGACTAGACAAAACTGCAGCTTCAATTTCGGCTCTCAGTATATTACATATTGCGTTACGAATCCGGTTTTTCATATCTTCTCTAGTAGTAGGTTGAGACCGAAACACGATGTCCTTTAAGCGCCCCCATAAATAAAAATCCAGGCAAGTTAAGTCAGGCGATCACGGAGGCTAAGGAAACAGACTTCCTCTTTCAATCCACCGCTGTTGAAATACTGCATTAATATGCTCTCGCACATTAATAGCAAAATGTGCTGGGCAACCATCCAACTGCAAAAACAATTTTTGCCTTGTTTCCAGATGCACATTTTCCAACAACGGTAATTGATAGGCCAAACAGTCAAGAAATATATTGCCATTTAGGGGTTGCTCGAAAAAGTATGGCCCAATAATTCTGCCTCCCAGTATGCTACACCATACATTTAAACTCCAACGTGCTTGGCGCTGAACTTCACGCAACCAGTGGGGATTTTCTGCAGACCAATAATGCATATTGTGTCACTACTGAAGATGACTTCATCGGTCCAAAGAATTTGAAATAAAGATTCTCTATTTTCGTGCCTAACATCCAATGGCAATAGTCTAACCTTCGATCAAAATCTTCCTCTTTCAAGGCCTGATGCAAAACCACATGATATGGGTGCATTCTTAAAGTAATTAAAAAAGGTTTAAACGAATACCTATATATTTTGATAGCCATTAGAACTTACCTATGGTCCTTCAAAATATTTTGAACCGTTGTCCGTGATATGGCCAACTCTATATAATGCTCTTGTGCTAACATGAGGATTTCCTTCAATATAGCCCAGTACACGGTTAATATTTTCTTGTGTTCTTCCAATTCTTTGCCGTTGAAACGTAGGCCGAAAACTTCCATTGGCTCGTAAGCTCGCCGCTAATCGGGGAAAAACTCTTACATCGCAAGGACACCGATTTGGAAATCGAGCCGCGTGAACTCTTTTAGCTACTGCGGCATTCTGAAGACATTCAAAATAAACCGCAAGCATATCAACAGCTTCATTATTCGCAAAACGCATTTTGAAAGCACAAAAATTGCTCAAAGTAACGCGAAAGTATTGACAACTATTGAGAATTTGAGGATTATGTATGTTTTGTTTAGGCATCTGTTTCCATAGCCTGCTTCTATTAATTGTATTTTTCGTATATATCCATAGTGAATATGCATTTATACAAACAAAAAATAGGCCTTTAATCGTATAACTTTTAGCATTGCTTACTTGCCCGTAGTAATTACAAAAAGGGTGATTTTATTCTGGTGAATAAATTTACAAACATTTAAAATCGCAATTTCTAGGTAACCAATTCAGAGCCCAAACTGAAGCTGCAGTTTTGTCTACCCATAAGAGGCCTCAGCAATGCAGAGTGATGGTCAGCATTTCGAGCATTTACGGGGCATTAAAAACCTTCCTCCTTTAAATCGGTCCTTTTTAGGGCCACAACTTACATAATAGAAACATATAGTTAAAGAAACATATAGCTAAAAAAATAAAAATTTAAGGGACTTTCGTATAAAGTTTTCTTTGGCCGATATTTTAGGTTAGGAACAAGATATAGAGATGCGGTTTTCGCGAGCTTGTTTAGACATCATTTAGCTACTTGTTCATGAAACAAAAGTCATACCAATGCATTTAATTTTTTTGCGAAAATTAACCGTTTCTGTCGGAATGTCGAACAAAGCCCTCTAGCAACGACATGAGAAACAAACAAAACTTCAAATATTATAACATTTGTAGCCCAAGAATAGCTCATTTCAACGCGCCTAAGTTTGTTAAAATCGGCTTAGCCGTTTCGAAGATACAGGGGGTTATTTAACGAAACCTTTGAATACCCCCACCACTTTATTTTTAGACATACGTCAAAAAGTACCAAACAAAAAAAGTTCAGATTATCCTCGACTTTAAAGATCAGTTATTTTTTTATTAGGTTAATATAGCAGAATTCACAGAAACATCACTTTTTTAGATTCAAGATTGGAGTTACGCCCCCTAGCGGCCATTTCAGAAATTTGAAAATATGTTCTAGGTTTTTGTATTGGCCGTTTTAGTAATAACTTTTTATTGCGCAAGCCTCTACGATGGATAGTTTCCCAAATACAGTACCTCGCATTCTTAGTTGGACACCCTGTACAACAGGGTTCAACACCCCTTTCAATACGGTTATGGTGCATTAACAGCGGGGTTTGTTAAAGATTAGGTAATTTCAAAACGGGAGGTATGCACATTTTTGTTGGCGTGTATATTACTGCGGGTGAACCCTTTAATAAAAAATAAAAACATTTGATGTAGAACACACCTCTTTCAGTACGGTGATTTTGGATTATGAGTGCGTTTTCCTAAATATTCCGTAATTTCAAAATGTGAGGTATGTACATTTTTGTTGGTGGGTATATTATTGTTAGTGAACCCTTAAACATAAAACATTAAAAATTAAAAATGTGTGATGTACAACAGTGTCCAACAGCCCACTTCACTACAGCGAAGTGCATGAAGCGCGCAGATTCTTAAAAACTACATAATTTCAAAACGGGGTGAGGCTCGGGGTGAGGGTACGGTTTTAAATTTGTTTTTAGCTTCCATTTTATGCAAAGAAAAAGGTTTTTTTTCGAAATTCTAAAAAAACCAACACCACCAAAGTTTATTTTTCACCCTTTCCATCCCACTAATCATTTTATTAATATTTTTGATGTATGATAGGCTCAAGTACGTTCATTTATATTCCACCCAAAGGGTAAATTCGTTCCACAATTTACTGAAAAATCGTCTATTGATGAAATCTATTGTTAACTTGATGTGGGCCAACCTTCCACATATTGGATGATAAATCACAGTTAATTAGATTAAACACAATGTATACCCACTTAAAAAAAAGTATACTAAAGGCGCTATTTTCTTTATTTATTACCTTAATATTCAGCTAAATGTTTATTCTTGGGACAACAGTGTATCAAATACTTGCAGTATTACCACATACTTTTATTAATTACCTCCACTTTGGGCAAGGAACCCACGCAATCAAGAAATATTTTGAGCACCTTACTTTGTATTTGAATGTTTACCTATTATGGCACATTTTATTACTTGGACCAATTTTATAGAAACCGCGTTTTTAAAAACCACACACACATCTGTCACGTTACAATTATCATTCTCAAAATGTAGTGAGTATTACATTCATTCCACAAATTTCCCAATACTGGTGAGACTTTTTATTAATGAAATGCAGTAAAGCTGGATTAGTACATTTATTTAAACTATAAGGCAAGATCAAATTTTTGTATAAAAAATTTGACAGCGATTAAATACAAAAACAGTTTAGACTCTAGTATTTTAAAAGTTGAAATGTAAACAATCTATTAAAATATTTATGTCTTTTTTTTAAGGTATCAATTAATAATGCCACTAGACATGAAGTAGATAAAAAAAAAAAAAAAACATTAGCATTAATCTATAAAGGAATGAATTTAATGAATATTAAATTTGAGAAAATTTTGTTTACAGAGGTCACCATCAAATTATCATTCAAACCACAATTTCCTTCATAATCATTAGTCTAAGGATTAATCATCATGCGATTCTCATTCAAACACTTGAAAACTATAAATTCTGATAATTGCAATCCTTATGTCAAATTCAAAAATATATAACAGTAATCTTCACACATCTCTGATTTTAAACATTTATCCAAGTATACAGAGTTTGTGTTGTTTATCAGAAATTTGGTAATGAGTAAACAACATAGATAACACTAATCTTTTCATTTTAATAAGCAGTTACCTGCCTGCATTCCTTACTGATGACTAAAATAACGTCATCACTAATCATTATATCTTTCATCACCTTGTTAACAATTTCAGAATAGGTAGTTAAATGGCCATAATAATAAATAAAAATAAAAACATTTACACAAAAATTACACCTATATACTTGTGCACAAAATCCTTAAAAAAATCATACATGTTAATTTTGTAATGTAAATATTTATTAAATCGTTTATCACAAATTGTTTAGATACTTTTTAAATCAGAATATTAGAATTAATCCTTGGAAATTAAACTTAGAATGAATTCACATGAATATCACATCAGATTAAAAATTACTCTAACTACTTATTACAACAATACAAATATTTTCTCTCCTAAATTACAATTTTAGTTTGGACAGCAGGTGTGTATTGTAATAAATGGGTTGCAGATACATATATGCAATAAGAATAAATATACACATGACCACATTTGAAATGTAAAATAAATTAATATAGGTACCATAAAAGTATTGTAAAACAATTATACATTGGTGTGCACAATCTAAAGCCTCATTGCTTAAAGTACACCACGAGTTAAACGATTATGTTAAAAATTTAGATAGCAAAAATATAATAAACGATGTTTAAATCTTACCATTTCTAGAAACATCTAGTTCCACTAAATTTTCAAAGTTTTGTATATCAGGTGGTAACCTGTTTATTTCATTATCACTCAAACCCAATTTTCGAAGACGATGCAAACGGAAGAAGTTCTAAAAAGGAAATTAAGTAAGCGAGGGCCTACTTGATATTTTACATTAACATACTTTTGGAAGATCTCGTATGTGATTAGCATCTAATAAAAGTTCTTCTAGACTTCTAGAATAACGTAAAATATCCTCAGGGACTGTTGGAAGTGAACAGTGTCTTTTATCAACATACTCAACTTGTCTGTTGCAACCCTTAAATATGGGTATACAGCGAAACATTGTTCCTTAAGTCTGAAAATCACAGCACATAATTATTATAGAAACATTCGTAACATCACTTTTTTATAAGTTAAGGGTGCAAAAAAATACTATTAAACGTTAAAATGTAACTAACACTTCCTTGTAACTACCACTCCCGCAACTAGCGAATATACGAACAAATTTACACATGTATATGTGTCACAATTGCTAGGTAACTGTTCAGTCGATGTTTTGTTGAAGTTTACCATATTTAAACATAGATGCCAGCACACATTTCGCAAATACAGTTAAGGTCTTTGCACTCATTATAAATTGTAGAAATGTTTTTATTGTAAATTTGCACAAAAAGAAAAAATTGTTAAATTTATGAACTAATGAATCATAACTTGATTTTAAAATTAGTTAAAAAGTAATATTAAGCATGTACGCCCCGAAAGCGACGTTGTCACGTTTACCCTTAGATAAAGATGTTTACTGCATCACACATTTTGATTTGTTGCGGGCAAACAAGAATACGGACCTAGCATTAAAATAACCAGCTAAATATGAGCACGGTGAATTAATACAGCGTACAATACAAATCACAGTAAGAGCGTTTATATATTGTACTATCATTGTATACGTATACATATTATCAAATGGTATAATGTGACTAGGGCGTATTAATTAAATAAGTAAGATGGATAATCAGTTCATTTTTTTAAAGCGTGTGTAGCAACTTTGTTTATTAATTGGGAAAAACAAATTTAAAAAGGATTATTTTACAGCGAACTCTTAGACAAAAAATTTAAACAGAGTAGGAAGCCACACTTTTGTCAGTAATCTTTATGAACGGAATCTTCCCAGAATATCTTGAATGTTTTTACCCCGATTTTATTTAGGTCTATTCAATCATAGATTAGTTATTCTGGGCTCAAAAGTGCCGTGTTTTACGCAAACACAAACTCAATTTGGATATATCTTTATATCTACAAAATAAAAACTAAATACCTACCTATTTTCTTCATTTACTGTTAAAAGTATTTAATTTATTTTACTAGAAAGATAAGAATGGAACTTCAATTTAAAAATTTAAATTTAAAAGTTACAATACAGGGTATTTGTATTTAAGTCGGAAAAGGAAATATTTTAGGGGTGTAATCACTGAAAAGGACGAGAAGGGCACAATGTTTCGGTCCTATTGTGAAATGTTTTCCAGACATATGTTAGTTTAGAGATTACACAATACACAATACGTTATTATAATAAAATGTAAAATGAAATAATTAAATAAAACAAATAAATAAGCAACTTTGATGTAATGTCCACCAATGAATCGTTGAATGAATTGCTTGACTTTATAAATTACCCAAGCATTCAGTTTACTATGGGAAAAAAAGGTAATGGAAGTTTAGTATTTTTAATGTATAATGATTTCTATCGGAAACCTACACACCCCGAAAGGTATCTTCATATACCATCAAATCAAAATATTATTGTAATTAATGTTCTATTACATCGAACTGAACAAATTCCTAATCTAGAATTTTTAGAAAATGAATTTGATCATTTAAACTACAAGATAATGGTTATTTTCTTAAATACAATAATAATGTATTTAAACCTTTTAGGCGTACCCTAAAGAACAATTACAGTTTAATGTTGATAGACTTTTTCATCTTTAACGCTACATATAAAAATTTAAAAAAAAATTAATTAACCATGGTATTATAACTTTTCAAACCTACAAAAAAAAATTAAGAACACCAAATGATGCTTCGTGTTCTTGTGAAAAGGTATACATTGGAACCACAAAGCGTAGCTGTGGTACAGTAAAGAGTGTACATAAGTATGAGATTGTGTAGAATGAATAACCAGTTAAGTTTGCCGTAATTGAGCATGCGTTAAATCTTGACATTCAATTTGATAAAAAATAAATTTGATATTGAGATGTATAAACATCCAAATAACAGACAAGAAGAAAATCCCCATCAAATAGGTTTTGACACTGTAATTAAAAAAAAATGTACGTTTTAATTTTAAATTTATCTCTTGATATGCCAGATTGCTTGCTGTTTTTTGAGAGCTCGAAGTAAATGTTTTTTCAAGTGAATATGTTAAGTTGCCTTGCAATGATTTAACGTATATGGTGAAAATTAAAATACGATGAAACGCACACATTCTGCTTTCAATGAATAATAACAATTACAGTCTTTAAATAGTAACCATAACCTTCTTAGATCTGTTATGATTTAACTAGATCTTTACTTGATATGTCAAGTTTTTAGCTATTAATCCGTTTACCACTTAAAGTTTTTCAGAACTTGATTTTTTTTGTTTTTTGATTGTAACATTTTTAATTGTTAGTTTCTGTCCGATATTAATAAAATTAGATTCGGTAGTTGGATTTTAAATACGTTTTACGTAACTGTTATAGCGGGATTATTTTTGCATTTTTTAAAGATATAGGTAATCATTTACTGGCGAGGATAACTTTAATTGTTATTGAAACGTTTAAATTTGTATAAAAAGTTAATACAAACATACAGTTTCATACCCAAAAGATAAGTTCTCTAGTTTGTACCATCTTTAAAAACCAATAACCCTTGACCTTGATAGTCACATTTGTAATCCATCTTGTCCAATAAAATTCATTTTTCGGGTTAAACTCATGTGAAATGTATTTATTAATGAATTCGGCGTTTCAAAAGCGTATCTTTGCTTTATTTGTCAAGAGTAATAAAATTAGAATAAATGTCAAATTAAGTAAACATTTATAACTAAATTTTATATGTACTTGCTTCATACCTCGTGTGAAAGAAGAAGATGTGTTATGTTGATAATTTTGTTTACCTTATTAAAAGACTAATCGTTTTGTTGCATCATCATCCAAGCCAGCTCCAAGCAGTAACCAAATCTTATCAATTCGATCTTTCCGTCTAACAGACGATAAATCTACGAATTTCTTGAATTAACGAGAATGCTGCAACCAAATGGCTACTCTTTTAATAAGGTAAACAAAATTATCAACAAATGTAACAATCTTTCCATGAAACCTTCTACAAGCAACGAATAAAACAAAAAAAAAACAGTTATCCTACCTTATGTAAAAGGTTTAACTGACAAAATTGTTAAGAAATTTGCTAAAGACTAATTCAAAGTAGTTTTTAACCCTCATCGTTGCCTTCAACAATTCCTACGTAATGCAAAGACAAAATTCACAGAGAAAGCCTAGGAATATATATGTTCAGTTGTCAAAAATATTACATGGGACAAACACACAGAATACTAAACGTTAGTGCCCAAGAACATTGTCTATCCATCACGTCACTATTTAGAGACTCGTCACTACATAGATGCAAATAAAATTAAACTGTTAACTCCAGCTAAAACTTTTCAAGAAAGAATTTGTGCGAGAAGCCATCCAAATTGAAAAGAGAGCAGATGCATTAAATACACGAAATGATGATTTAATACCAACGCTTTAATGCCAACTATATGGAATATGGCCATTAAAAATTCTTACAATATGTACTATGTATATGTACCAGTTCTTCTACCAGAAACACAGTTAATGTTTCCGAACTTCCAGCTACACGTCGGATCACACGAGGTATGAAGCAATAAGCGCATATATAATCTAGTTATAAGTGTTCATTTAGTTTGACATTTATTATAAATTTATTACTCTAGACAAAGAAAGGAAACATACTTTTGAAACGTCGGATTCATTACTGATTACATTTTACATAAGTTTAACCAAAATGCTGGAACCACACGTTGTCCACATCCATACGGACCAACGCAGGCCACAGAAACTCTCTTATCATGTTTCGATAACGGTCGCCATTTACAGTAATTGCATTGCCGGTTTCGTTCTCAAATAAATATGGCCCAGTCACTGCTACAGCAAATATTAACCACACCAAATAGTAATTTTTTGTGGATGCATATTTTTCTCATGAACTAGCCAAGGATTCTCAGCAGCCCAGATGCGACAGTTCTGTGTGTTGACATATCAGTCTAAATGGAAGTGCGCTTCATCGCTAAACATGATTTTCTTCCAAAAATCAATGTCCACTTCTTGGTTTAGCAATATCCAGTTGACGAATACACGGAGCTGCGCATGGTCTGCTGGCTTAATTTCTTGAGTTAGATGGACCTTATAAGGATGAAAATGAAGATCTTATTTCTAAAATTCGAAGCAAAGTGGTTTTTGAAATTCCCGACTCTTGTGTACGCCGGCGAGTCGGGGTTTTGGATTCTCGCCAACACTTTCAGTCACCTTGGCAATATTTTCGATAGATCTTCCTGGCGAATGACGAATCGGGTTTTTTTTATCAACAACTGAACCAGTTTTCTCAAATTTGTTGATGACTCGCTGAACTGTTGAACGATTTGGTGCGGTTTCTCGACCGAAAATTGCGGGTAATGTGCGAACTGTTTCCGCAAAACTTTCCCCATATTTGAAGTAAGTTTTCACAATTAAAATGCGTTGTTGAATTGCACAACGCTCCATTTCTAATAATCAGGAGGTCTATTTGACGTTTAAGGTAATTTGAGTGCAGCATACTAGATTTTAAAAGTTTAAATTAAATATTTACAGTGTACTTCTTTTAGACTTTTAGCATATATATATATATATATATATATATATATATATATATATATATATATATATATATATATATATATATATATATTAACTATGCATCATCGTTGTGGAAAAATAAATACGTCTGCACTTCCAACAACCTTTATTTAGAAAATACTTTTATCGAATACACTTCGGGTACCTTTTTGCAGTTAAAATGTTGTCTATTAGGTAACATCCCACAACAAACCCGGGATGTTACTATACCAACAATCTATTAGACCCATTCACGGTGCTGAATTCTAACCAATAAATGTATTTTATATTGTTAAAACTGCATAGTCCTTGCTATTGATAAAACAATTATTAATTAAATTGATATTTGCTTTTCAGTATTAAAGAAGGAATAACACATTTCTTCGCCGAGCTTTTATGATGGTTAAGTACTATAACAAGTCAGTAAAATTGTGACACCTCAGACGTGTTTTTGATGCCATTTATCCGCGAGTCACGCGTGAAACATATTTCCTATCATTACATTGGTTTGCCTGTGAGCGGTTAGGCTTGAAACCCATTTTGCGAGCGAGCACATGTTTTCACCCTTATTTTGTGTAGAGGGACACGCCGAGCAACTTATGTTTATAAAGGTATGTAACATTATTTATCATTTTACTAGGATTAGTGCCAGTAACTTTTACTTTACCTTCACATGGCTCACCGTAACGTTACGTCGAGGTTTTTTGTTTTCAAGTGCTAAAAACCTTTCTTAAAAAAATATCTGGTGTATAACAACACACGACCTTCCACCGTACAAAATAGAAATGAAAAGAAATGAAACAATTTTAGTAACAATTGTTTTAGGATAATCATGCAGCCCCTTTTATAATAAGATTATTACGAAAATAGGAAACATTGTAAAAACAATAATCTATGTCAAACAGACGTTTAAAACTTCATGTCAGATTTTTTTTTATGATTGTGGACCTGAACAGGCTAATTAAGGCTTATCGTGTTAAAGCACTCAGGAACACTTAGGAGGATGGATAGAGGGATAATGAATTGCCAATAGATGCCTATGAACAGCTACCTTAAATTTTCTCATATCATGAGAGGAAAACAGGAACTAGAGATGATTCCAGAGTTTAGAAGCCGTGTAGAAAAATGTGGATTCGCCCGTTTGGTACGACAAGTGGAGATTTGTACTGCATACTGATGATGTGAATGAGCGAACCGAGTGTTTCTCGCAAAGATAGCCGGAGATGGTATCAAAGAATGTAATTAGTAGGTAAGATTGGAGACTTCTAGAACACCGCCACATTCCAAGGTTGCCACAAAACCGGTTTCCCACCGTACCAAGGTAAAAAGCGCAATGTGTGACCTACTTACATATCATTACCACAAAACCAAGGTTGCAGACCCGCTTTCCTGTTCCACTACTACAAGGCTATCCGTGTGCCATATCATTACCACAAACACAAGGTTAACAACTATCACATTGTTTTGCAATTGTTATCCATGTAACCTACTTTACCACTATCGCAAAAGACCACCCAAATGCTACTTTTACCCAAGGCCACCTCACTTGTATGTTTTTTGTCCACTTGTATGTTTTTTGCTCACGCATAATTATTAAAGAAAAAAACTATATGTTAATACATTTAATTCATGTAGAAATAAAGACATGTAGAAACATTACTCAGATATATGATTTTCTTTAGGAATAAAACATTTTGATTTAGTACACGTGCAAAAGGTCCTCTCCACTTCCGTTTCAGTACATCTGCGCGGACGTGGTGCGAGGAGCTGAGCATACGTGCAATGTGGTGCCCATCGGAGATGCTCCTGTAACGGATTGACATCTGGTTGCCATCGGTTTATTCTAACCCCACACATGAAACATTCAACCGTATCGTCTGAAGATGTGGAAATGAATCCTGCTGCAGCAAGCGATGAGGGTGAGTGAACTCCAGACCATGTTCGATACGTTAGTAATCGTTTATCGAAACAATTGTAATACTGAGGATAATAAAAGTTCGGTGGCACGTCACACATGTTTTCACTAGAGGATAAACTAAGCGACTGGCATAAAATATTTATTACATACAATATATAGACAGCAAAACAAACTATTAATAATCAACATAACATACTTCCTCACACAATAACAAGAATCATCATCATAAACATCATATAAAGTGGTTAATGGCGCTCTACATGATGAGCACCAGTATTCATCATGTGAAAGGTAGTACAACATTGTCCATCGCTCCATATGGGTGTGGTGGTCCACCACGCGGTAATCTCCTGGTTTCAACGTGGAGTAACATGCATAACATAAACACATACCACCAACCAGATGGTAGCGAATGTACAACGCAACTATGTGAGAGTAATCTTTCAAACTACTCCCCGAGACGTGGTCAGAGATTCGCTTACCCAAGGTGTCAAACCATGCCGAATCCCACTTTACATCTTCGTATTGCATACGCACTACTGATGTTATGGAAGGCGGTAGTATTCCTTTCTTTTCAAAATTTACCCAGTTCGGAATTAATTGACATGCCCGTCGCGTACTAATTTGAAATAAGGTTTGTGGTTGGTACACTTCAGGAGTCTTCCAATCGTCTTGCACTGGAGTAACAGACATAGTGAAGATCGGTAACTATGGTATATGTAAAAACCCCTCCCTTTAAGTATATGAATAATACTGAGTGGGGGGTTTGTAACCTTGTGTAGTGAACTTGTGGCAAAGTGGAGCAACCTTGGAAATGTGGGACCTTGGAAATGTGGGACCTTGGAAATGTGGTGAATATAAGGTTGGAAAAAAAAAACAAAATGTGGCAAAGTGGAACAACCTTGGAAATGTGGGACCTTGGAAATGTGGTGAATATAAGGTTGGGAAAAAAAACGAAATGAGTAACAGCCTTGAACGAAAAGAAAACCTTGAAAAGGTGTAACCGCGAAGATCGCTAAAGGAATGTGTGATATAATCGTGAAGGTCACGTAAGTAGCCTTGAGGCGGACACATAGGGGGGCTGTGTCATATATAAAAGAGAGGGAATGTATGTAAAGCCAGTATCGTAAATAATGGATAACATATTACGTCAAGCCATAGAAAAGGCGAAGATTATCGGTGCTATAAGTTCAAGTGAATATTATGATATTTTGCTTAATAATGTGCATTATTTCTTAAATAAAAGTAAAACAAAGTTTGTTAGTGTCGGTTTATCACCCAAATTTGGATTTGAGCCAGTCGTAAAACTTGGTGGATCGAAGAGTGGTGGAGTGGTGTTTGACAAGCAGGAATGGCGTATACTTATGGATAATCAAGGGGTAATTACTAATTATTTCTACAGTCCTGAAGGAACATGGTTACCTACCAAACTGGGATCGAAGACTGTCTCGTACGAAAATATTAACAAGAAAAAAATTATACGCCTCTGTGATAGTGAAGAAGTTGATGTCTATTTAGGATGGGAGTCTATAGAACAGTTATGGAAGCTTTTGAAGATAATATATTACCGATTGGAGTTGGCAGATACTGTGAACTTTCCAGAGTTTTATAATAACCTAATAAAGTCGGCAGCGGCAATTCCTGAATGTAACATTCACCAAGTTATACGTCCATTGCATGATGTATTTGAGGTTAACATAGCCTGCCTTCTGGAAATGGAAGAATTTGCCAAGGAGAAACTATATATGGATATGGATCTTGCCAAACCTATAACTGAAAGGGGGTAACGCGCTTGTAGTCAATAGGGATAGTATTAGATGTTAGTCAATATGTGGATGTGTTATAGTGCGGAGTCGTGGCCTAAAGCTGTAGATTGTGTTAGTGCAGTCCAAAGACTAATATGTCAGTTACAATCATTAGAATTCGATGCTGATCATGAAAAGTGTATGGAATGGGTAGATTTAGTGATGACTATTTAAATAATCTAGTTAATAAGTATGGGGGAGGAATACGCCTTTGTGAAAAATACTTAACATCGCATGCGGATGATATAGAGTGTATTTGTTGTATAAAGCGATTAATAGAAGACCTTAAAGAAATATCATTGGAGCAATTTATACACGAAATAGAACGATATTTACCGAATTTTGAGTCATCAGATGACGACTCACCCAGTGAAGAAGGTGCGCATTAATGAGCCCAAAACGTAGTTCATTATTTACTAGTATGGGAGGTGGCATACAGGCATGCGCGAAAAGGAGAATGGGAACAATTAGCTAGGATGCTGCACGATTTAAAAAGAATAGATGACTGTAGTAATATACTTTCACCAATTCTCGAAAAACAGCATCGTGAGTGCGTGTTTGTCAGGCGCTTTAGTAGTATGTAGTGATATATGTATAGGATAGTATTAATAAAAAGTAAAAAAAGATCTGTTTATTGCATATTAATAGTACAGTATATATAATTAAGGTTAATTAGCGTATTACACAATGTCTTTGGTAGAAATCCATGAGTTGTGAGAAGTATCAAAACCCAACCACTTAACGAGAGCTTTACTCCCTTGACGTCGGATGATACGTTCAACTAGGTGAATGTCTGGATGTTTAACACTTTGTAGTTCGGGCTCATAGAACCGACCTTGAATCTCTTCATCTCGACTATCACGTAATGTGTAGGTGAGTGGGCTTGAACGTTTAACTGTTGATATTCGAAAGACTTCGTAACTCCAATTAGGTGTGTACCCTTAGAGAATATACTCCTATGTTTGCTAATGCGTACATGTTCCCCACTTTAAATTTAGGTGTTTTACGGTCAAGAACTTTCTGACATTTTAAATGTTGCAAAATATCTGCAGCATTCTTTTCCGTTACATCTACCGGTTTATATCCGGTTGTTCTATGCTTTCTTGAATTATACTCGGTAACAATTTGAGGCAAGATTGATAGCCACTTATATGATCCTTGCATGCTGAATGTTTTCCACATTATTGCTTTAAGGGTACGATTGACACGTTCGACTATGCTACTTTTCAAAGTGGAATAACTACTGTAATGATTGATATTGAATTTTTCATTACTTTTTAAATTCTGCATTATAAAACTCCGTTCCCATATCAGTTTGTATATGCGTAGGCATCTTTTCAATCCAGATAGCAGTTTATCCATTACCTCCGCAACTAGTTTACCATTCTTGCGTTTGATGGGAAAGCCCAGACATATTTAGAGAAGGCATTAATTATTACTAAAATATATCGAAATCCTTTATTCACATGAGCATAAGGTATCATTTCCACTAAATCAGCTTGAAAGAGATCATTTAAACCTTTTAGTACTACACAACGTCGCGGAAAATTTCTCCTTGCTGGTTTGTGCAGTTCTTCAACAACATCGGATTTACTCATTTTTACTTTGGATTGTAGTAGAATCTCTAGGATGAATAATTGTTCTTTGTCGAAAGTGATATCTTTTGGAATAATAGGTTGAATCACACCTGCCTTACGAATCGTTTTATTATTTAGAAACAGCGGTGTCGTATATATTACAGTATCCACTCGAAGATGAATATCTCGAGGTAACCACTACAATGCAATATTTTTCCTCTGTAGGAAAGAAATATGTACCATTGATACCCAATGGAATATCTACTTTGTATGTTGCAAGACACCTTGCAAGGTAAAATAAGTTTCGTAATATATATCACTTTGCTTCGTAGCATCACTGCGATGCTGAGTAATATGTTTTCCAAATTTATCCACTGTCATTTGTTGATGAAGATGTCTGCCAAATTTATCTATTGGCATAACTGATGGACATGTAGTACTGCCTTTAGTGGTAGTCGTGTAACAATGAAATGAAAAGGATATAGTAATAGGTTTATAACAAGAGCTGTTACTGTATTACTTTTGCTTCACGTAGTTCATCAATTATATATACTACTTCGTTGTGATTGCTAGTGTTTCCTGTCGACATTGATCCTAATAATTCTCGTAGCCAATCTACTAACTTATTCGGGTTATTCCACGGTACAAATTCAATAGCTTTGTTATTGTATCGCAATAGCTGCAGTCCACCACCTCTTTTGGATATAGAAGTTGTTCGAGATCTGGTGACTGGAGGTGCAATAGACGATGTGGCAGAACGTTTTCTAGGGTGAAGTAATGGTTTAATGATTTCAAGGTACTTCTTACTATTAGTTCCTCGGATTTGATCATCAGGGTTATAATTACGTCGGGCAGCATTAGTACGACGCAATATGTCATTGTATTGCTGTAGGTTACTCTTTTGTATCCCGTAGGAACTTTTTAAAAAGTAGTTCATATAATCCCGGTGTTCCTCATAATCTAGGGATGATCCATCGGGAAGAGCGATTCGCAAATTTTCTCCAACAAAATCTAGTTCAGCATCGCCTATAAAAATTTCTCTTCTTCAGGAATGAAATGCAGCCATATGTTAAGTCATACTGTCTTCTGTATCTCTAAATATACCTTCAACGTAGTATTAGCTAATCCTTGGTATTGAGTAAGATACTCTTCAAAGGCGGGTTGAGATCCAGCAGCTAGTAGTTCCGATTTCAATTGTTGTAAAGTAGGAATTTCCACCTCGTCGTCATGTGTGACATCAGCAATTACAGATTCTTGTAGAGGTATGGGAATGGTGTCAGGAACAATAGTACGCGGCTCCTTACGTATTCTAGAGGATTTTGGTGTATAATGTAAAAATACTTCATTTTCGTGTGCAATGGACTCCTTTTTTCCGACTTCTGGCGTAAGGGGTTCAGCTTTGATGAGAGAACCATCATTTTTAGTAATTAATTGTTTTAATGGTTGTGTAATAGGTTTAAAGTGTGCCTCCATTGCACGTTCTGTAAGAGCGGTATCTTCTTTCAAACTCGCATATTTCTGTTGCACACTCTTGCGAGCACGCAAAATGTCTTGTACTAAGCGCTCCTCCATTACGACTGTACGTTGACAGTCCTAGTAGATTATTTATACTGCAATGAAACAGTCAAATCTCTTACGGTACCGACCTGTATTAACATCGCTTTCTTTATCAATAACAAGAAAACCGAATTTGTCTTGCCAGCAACAAAAACATAAATCTTTAAACCTATCAAAGGACATATCGACATTAACGTGATCATCATACACATGCTTAAGATTAGTGTGATCTTGTTGAAAAAGAATAAGTAAATTAGCATTATCACGTATAAGCTGTTTTGGAATTGAAGAATACGTTTGACACAGATAGAAACAATCATTATTTCGATGTCTGCCAAAACAGAAATGATCTCTTATTTCATTTTGCTTATGACACGCTACATCATCGAAAATCATTATTGAATTTTTACGGGAATCACTAGGGGATATAACATCACTATTATCACTGTATTCGAAATACCGACTTCTTTTATGGGTGTCAGTAAATTTCGTAGGTACTGGTATTTAGGTTGATATAATGATTTGCAATAAATATATACATTTTCAAAACGTAAACCATTTGGATGTTCTAACAAGGTAATCATAACATTTGTTTTTCCGCACCCAGATGGACCAACGATTATACCTCGTTTACACCCTCCTTTCAGTAGACCGCTATGTTTAGAGTAAAGTTCCTTGTTATCAGCTATGTCATAATTTTTAATAGGTAATTCTGTGTCTTGCGGAATGAAGCGTATGGTGCCGTCATAGTACTAAACCACAAATTGTATGGTACTAACATATATACGTGTCATACAATGAAAGTAGTTTAGTAGTGGAGTAAGCCAGTCTGGTATGAAGTATACTTCTCGGTGTAATAAGAAGAAAAGGTTCAGGATTAATTAATACCTTAATAAATAAATTACCAGTGGAGTTGCATATACCTGGGTATAGATACTGCGGACCGGGTACCCGTTTACAAAACGACTAGCTCGCGGCGACAAAGGTATAAATGAATTGGACGAAGCCTGTAAAGAGCACGATATTGCATACTCCCAGTCAAACGATTTAAGTCAACGACACATTGCCGATAAAACTTTGCAACAAAAAGCTTGGAATAGATTTCGTTCCTCAAACGCTACATTTGGAGAAAGGGCAGCTGCATTAACTATAGCTGGAATAATGAAAGGAAAACGGAAAATGGGGATGGGTGGAAGATCACGGACAAGCAATAGAACGCGAAGCAAATCACGAAGAACAAAGCGTACTCCCAAACCAATTTCATTTAACAAAGCGGTACTTCTAGCGACGTCGTGTTGGTGGTAAACTTCGATCATCTTTAAGATCTACAATACAGCAAGCCTTAAGCGTTCTAAAACACAAAAAAATCATGACACCCAAGAGCAGAATATTACCTATACCAAAACGAGGGGGGTTCATACCTCTTATTCCCCTATTTGCAGCATTAGGAGCCTTAGGTTCATTAGGTGGCGGTGCAGCTGCAGTTGCAAAAGCGGTTACCGACGCAAAAGCTGCGACAAAAACGTTAGAAGAAACCAAACGACACAATCAAGCAATGGAAGCAGCAACCGTTGGAAAAGGTTTATATCTAAAACCATATAAACGAGGTTTGGGCATATATTTACAACCGTATTCAAAAAAACTCCCACTGAAGCTACCACGCCACGCCTTAAGTAATGTTGAGCTATCAAAATTTGTTGAGCAATTAAAGATTCCCTACTTTAGAGGGATATATATGCGAGATAAGCTACCTACACGAATCCATAGGAATGAATGTGGTATCGTGAATCTGGATAATCAAGCTAATCAGGGAACACACTGGACAGCATATATTAAGCGTAATAGACATATAACATATTTTGATAGTATAGGACATGTTAAACCACCCTTCGAATTAGTCCACTATTTTAAAAGTGATGGTAGCAGAAACACAATTGATTATAACTTTACTAAGGTTCAAGAGTTCAATACATACAACTGTGGTCATCTAGTCTTACGATTTTTATACGACTACTCGTTCTGATTGTCAGTAGTTGTTACGTGATCGTGATGTCGTACACATTTACCTTCACCGGTAAAAGCTGTATCCTGCAAGCCACATTTAATCCACCGATTTTTCTTGATAATGAGTCGGAATATGTAATGGGGTTAACTAGTTTTGAATCGTTCAATACTATACAAAACGTTACTTCAAAGAACAACATGCTCATATTTGGAAAAGAGAAAATTACAATACCGCCAGGAACATACGAAATCGCAGATGTGAATAAATACATTAATGACTCAGTGAAAGACGATAAGGGGTATATTGATTTACGAGCAAATAATAATACTATGAAAGCAACCATGAAAGCAACCCATAACATTAGTTTCAATGTGGTCCATTCGATAGGGCCTATGCTAGGCTTTAATAAAACTACTATTTACCAAGCTAAAAAAGTGTACACCTCTGAGAACCCTATTAACATCATCAAAATTAACTCATTAATTATCGAGTGCAACATAACAAGTGGTAGTTTTAAAAATGGCGAGTCATCACACATAATTCATCAATTCTTTCCCAGTGTACCAGCGGGATATAAAATAATCGAATCACCTCAACATGTTATCTACTTACCTATAAATACATCTACCATTTCAACAATAACACTTAAAATAGTAGACCAAGACGGAGATCTCGTCAATTTTAACGGAGAAGTCATAACGATAGGACTACATTTAAAGAAAATATGGTGACGCGGTATAATACATGTGCATGTAACCAGTGCAAAACAAACTATAAAAGAGTGAAGTGTGGAAAGGGTAAGTCAGTAAGCGTTCAGCGACCAAAGCGTTGACAGCGCAGAACAAAGCATTCTTGAAGAGTCTCGGGTTTACAGTACTACAATGAGTGTATTAAACGTTAATGAAAAAGTTGTTGTTGATAATGCTATAGTCAATTCCGAACTGCACACCCATCAACCATATACTACGAAATTTGGAAACATTGTCAGCAAGCTTCAAACAGTATGATTTGGATCCTGCACCATAAAAGATTGGATCGCTTTCCTGCATACTCATCTTTCATTCGTCCGACGACGGAAGTGTTAGCAGGAATACCATGCAACTCGTTTTGATAGTTGGATGTGTCATATTCATCTAAATTATTCCTAATATGTGCGTACACATCAGGTCGTTATCTCAACAATTAGCGAGTCGGTATCCGTATACAACAATGATACGTTAGTACCATAATGCATGCGTAAAACGTCATAGAAAAAGCGATACATAATAATTTTGGAAAGATCTAAATACTAAATCCGACATATACGGGTTTGTCATACGTAACTACCTGTTTCGACAATTCCACCGCAAATAACTTGTCAGTAAATTGAATTAAATTTTTAAATTGAGGTTTTGCAACGTACCGTGCTAGCTAACCGATGACCATTATTTTCCCAATGCGTTAATAGTTTGATAACTCTTCTTTGTCCACATTCTCCATTGTTTTCCCAAAGACGCCATTGTTCATGTATTTCGAAGAGAAGTATTAAGGTCTACGTATGGTATTAACCAAGGACTTTATGAAAGCGTAAAACCCTATGAATATGGGTTACAAGTAAACCGTGTTCTATACATTGTTTCAAATATCGGTAATGTATAACGTAGTTTGTCTTATCACACAAATTAGGAATTAACTTCTCCTCCTGAGAATGTGGTGCGCAGATCATTTCAGGGCAAAAGGATAGTCATGTTCGTCATGCAGGTGGTGTGGATATTTTATATCAACCTCAAGTATAAATCCAACATCATCCTCATCATTAATCTTCATTACATCAAAGTTCTGTATTTCATCTTGAGTTAACCATATAAACCCGTCGTGTGGTAGGTATTGCCGCATACTCCAGCCGTATAAATTCGTGGCGTCCAAATACTGTAAAAATACTTTGGGTTGATTAGGTCATAATTTGGAACAAACTCGTTGTTAGCAATGCTGCTCCGCTTAATACATGTACTCACTCCACCACGAATACCTTTCTTAATAAAATGATACATATCCATATCCGTCAGTAATTCTAACTCTACTTTCGTACATTTCAACATGGCATCCCACGCCAATCCAGGTAAAGTGACATACTGTGCAGGTTCTAACCCATACACACCCATACATAATCTCCTAAAGTTTTCAAACACGTCAGCCAATAACAACACATCTGATTTTAAATAAATATCAGCATAATCACCTAATGTATTACACTTAAAGTGATCCCATACCAGTAGGACGACAGTATTCGTCATCGGAAATATTTTCATCACGCATTTTATCGTAGAATTTATCATAAGATGGTATCGTGACATCATTCAATTTACTAAAACTATCTACGTACGCATAGGGGAAATTACCTTTCTTTCGCATTAAGTTAAAATCATTATCATTATTAAAATACTTACTTCGATGCATTGCACGTCTGCTAAATTCTGAGATAGAGTATCTAAGGATGCAGCCATGAATCTACAACTATCAACGAATCGTAAGTTAATGTACTTCTTTTCCTGAAGACCCTGACTATTTATATATTCATCAACATATATGTGCTTACCAAACGTTATATATTTTCACTATTAACAGGGAGTACGGTAATTTCTTCCGTTTCACTCGCTAACTGTTTGATGAACAGGTGTACATCATATCCACTAAGTTATGTAGAAAACGGGATAAAAGAAGGTAGCTGATAGTTTAAATTACAAAGTGAATGTGCGCGCCACGATACTTACCAGTGACGTGACAATGATCTCGTACTTTTAGATTTGCAGGATCACCCGTGAACCGCTTGCTGCATATATAACAATATAAACTATATTCATACAACCTTTTGTTCGTCCGTTAGTGGTAACATTGGAACAATACTTTGAAATGATCATTATATATCCGTTTTACATCACTTTCGAGTTGACGTATAAATATTTCAGCTGCATTAACTCCCCTATATAGTTCTAATTTAGACCACGCATCGTTTAGACTACACTTGATATAATAACTAAATGAATATGGTTGATGCTTACACGTCTTTATCGTGAATGGTTGTGTAGGATCTGGTTCAGCCGTATCAACCGGTACTAACAGGGCTTCAAAATCCGCATAAATTACGAACGGTAGTTCCATCTGTTTCTGGTAGTTCCGAAATGCGAGTATATTTTCCGAATAGAATTCCCCGGTTCTATCTTTTATTTGTTTCAAGTCAGGTAATTTTGTGTATACAAAGTTACAGTCATGCTCCACGTGGCGGGTTAATTGCTCTTGCGTCCTAAAATAATAAAGGCAAGTATCACAAAAATATATCTCACCATTACGCCGGGTTATTTGGTTGCTAAGTAAACGAGAGAAATGCTTTATCCATACATAATGCTGATTATCTGTTTGGTTACTGACTAATAATAATAAATTAACATGCACAGCCTGTTTAGCTTTGGTATAGTACAGAGGTCCCACCACCTCCGTGACACGCTGACCATCACGATACGTATCGTCCAGCCCATAAACATTAATAGATATATTATTGTTGGACTCGAACGTCGAAATATTTGTCAGCTTAACCGGAAACTCTACACCATCCAGTTGAATAACGTTCTGAAATCAGGGTATGAAGTTGTTCGTTGTGGTAACCCCGTTGGTGTCACTAGTGCTGATACAATAGCCCATGCAAAGCAACAATTATCAGTATTTTTCACATTGACTATTGCATGTTTACGTGCTATTTCGACGGGACATTCATATATGATGAACCCGTGGTGGTGCACATTTTAGCATGTTCACCTCCAAATATACGAATTGCACCAGCGACCACCCTACAAAATACATAGTAATACTTACAATAGTAATCATACAGCACACTTACCAGAGCCTTTATGTTGAAATTCGGATTGCTTGGCATCCAATATGTCACATATTTTTTGAAAATAATCAGTCAACACCATCCCCACACTTAAAATGTCATACTTCGTTTGGAAGGATTTCAGTTCCGTGCTTTCTCTGGTGTTTAAAAGTATAAACCAAACAACTCAACGTTACATTTCAAGGAGAAGTGTTTCTGCAACTGAATCTGTACCAGTTTTAATACATTTACTTTCACGTCAGTCATAAACGTTCGCACATCGGTGTGGGTGTTTGCCGGTGATACCCTGTATGAAACAATACGTTGTTTAAACGCATTCGAATTACTTCAACCCCATTTTCCACCAGCAGACATATATTTGCTTTATGCCTATTGCTTCTGAGGTGTCCTTGAAAAGCGTACCGAGGTATGTCTACTAAACAATCAGTACAGTGTACAATCTCAACACTTCTGCTACTTTTCTTTTGTACCACATCACGTATTGGTCAGATTTACGCTTCCTTAAGGTGGTCACCCTGATGGTCCTGGTGTCGCAGCGGAATCAACCTCACTTCTGGTACCACATTATTCGAGTGGTAGTTCACCTCGATGGATCAGGTTGCAAAACGTAGTCAGTAACAACCGTGAAAAATGTCCTCTAAAATGCATGAAAACGTTGTTTTTGTGGGAAACACCTATATTTAGCGAAAGGAAAACAGTAGAAATCATTCGTACAACTGCTTCTAAAGTAATACAGACGAAAAAATCAAGATGAATGCTACACCAACTTCCCCATCATCTGCTTCATCTGGCGCCGAAGAAATGTATCAGGTAAGACCATAATTTTATTTTTTATTTTTTTATTTTTTTGATGTATTTCTAACTTTTTATTTTTTCAGGTGGACCAATCTATATCGCCTGAGGCATTTTTTCTTCGGCAAGTCCTATCCCGAGATCCTCCAACACCTCACGTTTCCTCCTTCTCACTATTCCCATCCAGCCCTGACTATCCCTCCACCTTTAGCCTGTTGGCTTCCTCCACACCTCTACCCATCCATCCCTACACTCCAACACTTCAGCTCTCTTCCCCTGAAGTGGTATACATCCCTCAACCCTATTCCACTCCAATTGACGTGGGTAGCTCAACCAGTGACGATACAATATATGAACAGACGACCGTAGTCCTGGATTCTCCACAGGAGCTCGACCGTGCTGCGGAGACAATTACATTAGACATACCTAACGCTGACGTCATCACTATCAGTGACGCCGACGATGCTGCCTACGATAGTGATGTATGCAGCACAGTGTCTTCCAGTGTTGAGGCGGTTTGTCCCTCAGTGCTGGGAACGACTATCTCAACATTGGTGACTATGACTCAGACGTAAGAATGGACCCTGCCTACATCTACGATTCAGACGACTATGACAATGACGTCCTACGACAACAACGAAGACTTAGACGTAGAGAGTTCATCAATGAAGTCGTCATTGAAGCGAGCAGTGACGAAGACGATTTCATGAACTCTAACAAATAACATGCAAGGCCTCGAACAAAGCGCTCAAGACCTCGAGGCTATTGTACAACGAAACCGTGCACAGGAACTGGATGACGCAGCCCAGGAACTCCAGGACAACGGGGATGACTCTGACATGCACTACGATGAAGACGAAAGTATTGACGACACCTGGTTTTGGGCTACCCACATTCCCATGACTATTGGCCGCACTCTGCTTCCCCCGGTATCCAATATCATGTATTCGATGGCGTCAGGAGACAGTGCTGCGCAAAGCAATACAGCTTTTTTGATAATTGCTGCGTGGTACTGGCTCTTTTACGCATCGCATTATCACCTGGGAACGTCTAACATTCACGGTATGTATTCCCTTTATACTAATGCTATACTAATGCATCTGGTTTTCTAGCTGACCACCGTAGTACCATTTGTCCGGAATTATGATGTCGTGATTACGGAGAGCTCTCTGGAGGAGCAGCTAGACCGAGTACACTAGGCTTCTAACATTATACCTTGACTGGAATAATGTTATAAGCCTCGTTGTACTCAGTGGGTACGATCACGCCATTATACATCTGGAAATGATATGGAAACTGTCGAAGAGATTGCAGGACTCTACGAACTCTTCGACACATGGTCTTTCCTAGTAATCGAGACAGACATAGTAAGTATACCTACTGCCACATTTCTCCAGCTACTTATGTTTTTATTTTCAGAAAAACCGACATCCTCAATAGTGCGGCTGCAGACCACTACTGACCACTAACTGACTGAGCGCGTTGACTATACAGATAAACAGACTGACTGACGGACAGACTGCTAGACAAACAGACATGCATTACATTTTGTATATGTTCAAACATATCTTCATGCTGCTCACCATGATAAGCTGATGCACATGTAGTACAGAGGAACATCACACCACACTGCACGTCCACGCAGATGTAATGAAACGGAAGTGGAGAGGACCTTTGCACGTGTACTAAATCAAAATGTTTTATTCCTAAAGAAAATCATATATCTGAGTAATGTTTCTACATGTCTTTATTTCTACATGAATTAAATGTATTAACATATAGTTTTTTTCTTTAATAATTATGCGTGAGCAAAAAACATACAAGTGGACAAAAAACATAAAAGTGAGGTGGCCTTGGGTAAAAGTAGCATTTGGGTGGTCTTTTGCGATAGTGGTAAAGTAGGTTACATGGATAACAATTGTAAACAATGTGATAGTTGTTAACCTTGTGTTTGTGGTAATGATATGGCACACGGATAGCCTTGTAGTAGTGGAACAGGAAAGCGGGGTCTGCAACCTTGGTTTTGTGGTAATGATATGTAAGTAGGTCACACATTGCGCTTTTTGACCTTGGTACTGTGAGAAACCGGTTTTGTGGCAACCTTGGAAATGTGGGACCTTGGGAATGTGGCGGTGTTCTAGAAGTCTCCAATCTTACCTACTGTAATTCACCAGCACAATAGCCGTTGTAATAACGATAATACAAAGAAAGAACTGAAACCATCCTTCTATGCTCAAGGGACTGTATGTGAGAAGTTAAGTACGGGTCATTTATAAGCCTAATCGCTCTCTTTTGAATACGATCAACGATATCGAGAGCGTATTGGGGAGCACTAACCCAAAGGTGAGAATTATATTCCAGATGAGGCCGAATTTGGGCCTTATACAGCAGAAGGAGTTGTCGAGAGGTAAAGTACTGCTTAGATCTGTACAAAAGCCTATTTTACGAGCAGCTGTTTTGGTAGCTGACAGAAGATGGTCAACCCATGAAAAGATAGAGGTTAATAGACATCTAGATGCTTACTTAAAAAATTCCACACACACACACACACACCCACCCACACCCACACCCATGCCTTTCATCCGCATCCTCACCCACACTCACACCCAACCCCACATCCACACCCACACCCACACCAAAACCCACACCCATACCCATAGCCACACCCCGCACGTACGTACGCACCCACACACACACACACCCACCCACACCCACACACACCCACTCTCACACCACACTCACACCACACCCACACCTACACCCATCTCACACCACACTCACACCACACCACACCTTCACCCTTACCCTCACCCACACCCACACCCATACCCACACCACACACGCACGCACGCACCACCACCTCACACACACGAACACACACACATCACACACACATCCACACACAACACACACACACACTCACACACACACACACACACGCACACACGCGCACACCACACACACACACACACACACACACACACACACACACACACACACACACACACACACATACACACACACACGAGCTCTCGTTAAGTACAGACGCGCTATTACTCTATAAATAGATTGTTATTTAAATAGTTATTTAAATACGAGTTAAGCGCTTTTTTTAAATCGTTTTAACGATTTACTTTCGTTAACTGGATTATTTAATTATATACGTATTAATTATTTACATAAATAAACATTTGTGATTGTTGCGAAAAGACGCTTTAAATTATTGTTTAAAAATACGGCATAATAAAGGTTTGTGTACATACAAAGACAGGTATTTTGCACGTAAATATTCACGGATTAGTTATCGTTTAACATTATTTTCACCTTTCACTTTTCTTTCACCTGTCCTTCATCCCGTACCTTCAGGCACTGCTCACTACAGGGGTAGTTCTGGACAAATGTATTTTCAGTACCTAATGAGAGTCAATATTCAAAAAATGATTCAAGATCGTTTTCAAACGTGTTATCTGCATCAATTTTTCCAAAAATGGGCCAAACTATAATATATCCATCAATTGAGAATTTAATAATTAGGGATTACGTAATCGCTACTAAAGTCATTGGTCCCAAAAATGTAATTTTTGCGTCTAGAATGAGTAATAATAGAGTATGCTTATATTTGTCGACCAAAAAAAAGGTCAATAGCTTTATGGAGAAGGAAGGCGGAACTAACTTAAATAGTATATTCATTCCCGCCCGGAAACTAATATTACCTGCCAAACGCATAATAATATCAAGCGTATCGAATCACATCCTGATAGAAGAGGAATTGAGAAAAAACAAATTACGTTTAGTTTCACCGCTGTCATTTATAGGAGCAGGAATTGGTGTAGATGAGTACACACGTGTTCAATTTTCGTGGTCAAGTTTTTGTTACTACAGACTCCGATACTGATGTACCTACGTCGATACTTGTTAGACATGACGATGAGGATTACAGAATTTTTATATCTGACGATAAAGTAAGGTGTTTTAAATGCAAGGAATTTGGACACATAGCGTCAAAGTGCTCGCAAACATTACAAGTACAGCAGCCTTCCATATCTCACTGTAGTGAGATGCGAAAAAACAGTAAAAGGGCCCACCCCACCACGACATCATCGGTAAGTTACCCTTCAAAAGTAGAAGTTAGAGAATCAAAGCAGCTAGAGAGCGAGAACGAAGCAGAAGAAAATATTTTTTCGGATCCAGTCAATAAGGACAATCCAAGGAAAAGTTCAAAGAAGAAACCTAGAATCGATCACTTTCCATCTATAGACAATTATAATGTCTTAGAGATAGCCAGGAAATACACGGACGACGTGGATGGACTCATGCAGCTCATATATGCTATTAGATGCAAAAGACTAATAAACAAGATTAAGAGAGACTTAGGTAAGGAAGGAAGAAGTACATCGCCAATAGCATCATTATATTACGTGAGTAATCTGTAGAACGCACTCCATCGTTGGAGAGTATAGGCAATTGTTATTAATTCTAACGTCCATAATTTTTTTTTGGATAGTACTAACACATAATAATCTAATAAGCTTCACTATAACAATGGCTACTATTTCTAATTCAGATTTGTGTCAACATCAACTACACAAAAAAGCTTCACTTAACGTAAAAAGCATTAGAACACTGTATAAATAGATGCTAATGGGGCAATATTTAGACACTCATACCCTAGACATTTTATACAAGAAACAAATATCGATCAACCCGCCGCTACACACAAATCAAATAAATACACTTTTTATCACAACCACGGAATGCAAGAATATACAGGTACGGCAATCGCGGTAAGAAACAGCCAACATATGGTAATTAGGAATCATATCTTCATAAAATAGATTTACAAATCAACGAGAGGGTTTTGATCATTTATAAAATCTATATACCACATAGCGTTACAGTCGCACAGGAGATTTTAAACCAATTACTAGAGGATATACGCAAAAGCGGTGTAGGAAATCAAGCCATAACCTTAAGGAGAGATGTCAACTGCACTTTAAACCCTACAACTGACCGATTGCACTCAGTCGATAGATATCCTACGATAGCAATAATGCTTCGAAAAGTGGTAACAACAATGAATTTAGAAGACTCTTGGATCTTTCTTAACAAGAAAAATAGATACACCTTCTACGCTTCAAAATCTAGAATAGGCCTTATTTATATATACAAAGACATATTACAGAACTTATCAAATACGGCAATCAAGTTATCCTTTTCAGACCACTTGGCTGTCTTCGGTATCTTCAGATTTAACAAGAATAGGATTTCCCGTCCACCGTATTGGAAATTCAATAATTTTCTTCTGGAAGATGGTTGTTTCGTCGAAACCATGAACAACTTTATAGATTCAGAAATTGAAAAAAGGAACCCAATGTGTGACTTATTGACGTGGAAGGAAAATTTTAAAACAAATATAAGATGCATCACTACATTGCACGTACAACAGAAAAGAAACACCGAATTGCTTGAAATAAGAGCTTTACAGGAACAATTAAAGAGTTTCCATATTTTATCTAATGAAAAACCATATGGCGTAAGAAGTCTTATAAAAAAAGCACAGGACTGGTATAAAAGGAAAACGGAAAAAATGTACCAAAACAAATTAGAAAATCTAATCCTT